>CM019151.1:71899499-71944155 GCA_009733165.1 Naja naja
ATTAGACCAGGAGTGTCAAATTTGTGGGTGGGGCCAGATGTGTTACACGCTGGCAAGCTATCCCATTTTAGTGAAGGGGAAAAGTTATGTCACATGATGGTATGACACCATGAGTTTGGCACCCTGTATTAGACCATTGAGAATACCAAAAAAGAATATATATGTCAGTATTAATTATGATTTAAAATGGCAGGACAAGAAACAATGGATGGAAACTAATCAAAGAGAGCAGCAACCTAGAACTAAGGAGAAATTTCCTGAATGAACAATTAACTAGTGGAATGACTTACCTTCAGAAGTTGTGGTGCTCCAGCACTGATGTTTGAAAGAAGAGATCGGACAATAATTTGTTTGAAATGGTATAGAGTTTCCTGTTAAGCAGGAGGTTGTACTAAAAAACCTCCAATGTCCCTTTCAATTCTGTTGTTCTGTTATATTCTGAGTGTAAGATTTTCTTTGCCTTTTCCATTCAGAATTGAACATAACATTGCAAAATTGCTGAATGTTGTGTCAAAATATTTCTTGTGCAATAAAGGCTTTGGTCTTACATTAGTATTATGGCAGTCACTTAATGTCTGTAGAGATTCTTAGTCATCCAGGTAACAGTTGTCCCAAAGTTACTTTTCAGGAGGTAACTGGACTTCCTTGTTTTTTCTTTGAAGATGCCGTGTTGTCTGTGCATGTTGAAAAAGAAGAGAAGATAAAGAAAGCAAATCTGGCAAAAATTGAAATACTGGAAAATAGAGAAAAAAGGAAAGCAAAAAGATAATCAGCTTTCTAACTTATCCATTGCATGGTGCTTCTGAATCATTTTTAAAGTGACACAACCTTACACTTTTTAGCAAACAATAAAATGCTGAATTATAATATAAGGATTCTGGGAACAAAGAACTGGATCTCCTAATGTGATTTGGACTCACAATTAATTTGACCACGAAATTAAATCTGCAGTCTATGTTTGCTGCATATATGCTCAGACTATATCGGGGGAGAGGGGAAATCAGTCTATACCTGCAATTTTGAATTCAATAAGTAGCACTATGCTGAACATTTCTTCTGCTTTTTCCCCTGATCACTTCACCTTTAATCTAATGGCAAAGAAATTGCTGCTATTTTCTTAAGAAGAATTCTCAAAACTGAATAATAAGGTTGTTTTTTTGTTACTTAATAGCAATGTTATGAGAGCGAGGAATGTGTGAATGTACTGCCTTTCATCATGCAATCATTTTCCAACATTCTGCCTGGTTTCCCTAGTGCAATTAAACCCCAAAACAAGACATGAGGTGCTAAAAGCCACAGTGGCACAGGGGCTAGCAAGCAGTAAAAAGGTAAAGGTAAAGGTTCCCCTTGGCATACGTGCTAATCGTTTCCAGCTCTAGGGGGTGGTGCTCATCTCCGTTACAAAGCCAAAGAGCCAGCGCTGTCTGAAGACGTCTCTGTAGTCATGTGGCCGGCAAGACTAAATGCCGAAGGAGCACGGAACGCTGTTATCTTCCCACCAAAGTGGTCCCTATTTTTCTACTTGCATTTTTTATCTGCTTTTGAACTGCTAGGTTGGCAGAAATTGGGACAAGTAACGGGAGCTCACTCCATTATGCGGCACTAGGGATTCGAACCACTGAACTGGCGACCTTTCTGCCACTGCGTCCCAGTTAGAAAGTGTTAAGTTTGCATGAAGAGACAGACGCGGAGTGCTTCAAGGCCTTTGTTTATTAGTGACTACAGCTCAGAACGGACCCACTTTGGCTGGGCTGCGGCTGCTACTTATAGCCAGCAGCCGCAGTTGCCAGCCAATCAGAGTGCAGGGTTTCCCGCACTTTTAAACCAATCATTTCTTACATTTTACAAGAACAGTTCAAACTAAAACCAATGACTTTAAACCTGCATACATAACACCCCTCCCACTAGGTTCAGTCCATACTCAAACCCCAGCCTATCTAATGTATTCTTTTAAATAGGTGGGGCTCTTACGTGTACGTTGAGACCCACGTGGTTCAGATGTTTTAAGGTTCTCACCTTGTGAGGAGCAAATGTGTCTGCTGACATTTCCTTACTAGGACTTATAGCAATGGTAGAACCTGTTTGGTTACTACAACCTGGTCTCTCCTCCCAATCCATCTCCAACCCAATGTCAGCACCTAAATCAGGTAGTGATGTGCAATCTTCCATTTGTGAAAATGGTTGTTGGTATTGTGACAGGTCTTGGGATGGTTCCTGTCGTGTTAGCTCGTTACACATGGGGTTGATTCTTGCTTGCTGTTTCTCCTGTTCCCCCTTCCCCCTAGAAGTGACATCAGGTGAGGGACCCAGAGAGGAGCAAAAGCGATGCTCCTGAGGCAATCTGGATCTTAACTGATCAATATGCCTGCTCCAGAGGACAGCATCCTCCGTTTGTACCCTGTAAGACCTGGGGCCTGTGATTTGGGTTATCTCAGCAGGAATCCATAATGGTTCACCCATAAGGTTCTTAGCATAAACAGAATCACCCACAGTGAATGTGGAATTTTGCTAGTGGAATCTAGTGGTGTGTTGGGTGCATAAGTGGGATGAAGGTGATCAAGGGGAGACCTGAGTTTCCTACCCATCAACAATTCAGCTGGGGACAAATCAGTTGAGGGGTTGGGAGTGATATGCTGAACACTGAGAAGTTTTCAACTCTCTCAGTGATATCCCTGGACCCAATTGCTGAAGTTTTTCCTTGGTAAATCGTACTATACGTTCACTCCCGCCATTAGCCGAAGGATGCCCAGGGCTGTTAGGGCATGTCTGATACCCTGTTGTGCTAGATATGATTCAAAAAGGTTGGATGTAAATTGAGGGCCATTGTCAGAAACAAGCACATCAGGTAACCCGTGAGTTACAAAAGCTTTTTAAGCTGTTTGATGACAGCTTCAGTTGTGGTGGATGCCATAGGATAACCTCTAGCCATTTGGAATATGCATCAACTATAATAAGGAAAGTGTGCCCTCTGGTAGGGCCAGCAAAATCAATGTGAATCCTGGACCATGGGCCCCTAGGACATTCCCATTCCTGTGTGGGGGTGAGAGGTGGGGCAGGCCTGACTACCTGACAGTTGGGACAAGATGCACCCAGTTTTCAACCATTTTGTCAATACCTGGCCACCATACATAACTCCTGGCCAATCCCTTCATTCTGACAATTCCCGGATGACCCTCATGTAACATTTCCAAAACCTCTTTTTTGTAGTTTTGCAGGAATAACTACCCTGTTACCCCACAAAATACATCCTCTTAATACAGATAATTCAGTTTGCCTGGATTTGAAAGATTGGCGAGTTGAGGTAGATCTTGAAGTGGCCAACCCTTTTTAATCCAGCCTATAACAGGAGCCAATAAAATGTCTTTGGCAGTCTCTCTGGCAATTTGAGCAGCATGTACTGGAAGCTTGGCAACAGTTTCTAAAAAAGGTGTGAGTCTCAGGAACAGGGTCCTCAATGTGTGAAGGAAGTGGGCAGCGACTCAAACCATCTGCATGCCCAATGTCTTTACCAGGTCTGTGGATCAGTTTGTAAGAATAAGCAGCAAGAAATTCAGTCCATCTCAGCATTCTTGGTGACAGGATCGTGGCGTTGGTTTGTCCCCTGCCACAATGCCTAAAAGAGGTGTGATCTGTGACAACAGTAAATGTTCTCCCATATAGATATTCATGGAATTTCTTGACAGCTGCTACAATTGCCAAGGCTTCCTTATCCAGTTGGCTGTAGTTCCTCTCTGCTTTAGTCAAGGTGCGAGAGTAAAATGCAATAGGAGCTTCCCTCCGCTGGGAAGCATATGGCTCAATACCCCCCACTCCAAAAGGGAGGCATCACAAGTCAGAACAACAGGAAGATTCTCAGAGAACTGTATCAGCACAGCATCAGATGTGATTTGTCTCTTGAAATTGTTAAATGCAGCTTGTTCCTTCCTCCCCAGACCCAAACAGATTTCTTGTCCAGCAAGCTATGTAGGGGTTCTGCAATGGTTGCCTTCTGAGGTAGAAACATATGATAAAAGTTAATGAGTCCAAGAATGCTTGCAAATCCGTTTTGCATTTTGGCCTGGGGGCTTCTTTTGATTGCCTGAACCTTTGCCTCTGTGGGTGGATGCCATGTTTATCAATCATGTAACCCAAGAATTCCACTTTATCTGTTCTAAGTGTGCATTTTTCTTCTTTGACTTTTAACCCTGCTTTTTGAATCTAGTTAAGATTTCCTGAGTCTCTCGTGTAACTGAGTGTCATTTTCAGCAGAAATTAAAATGTCATCAAAATAGGGCACCACCCCTGGCAATCCTTGTAACATTCTTTCCATAAGGCTTTGGAAGATGCCTGGTGCCACGCTTACTCCAAACTGCAACCTTTGCATTTGAAAGCACCTCTATGGGTTACAATGGTTTGGCTTCAGCAGTGGCATCATCAACTGTTAATTGTTGATATGCCTATGCCAGGTCCAACTTGGCAAAAACTGTGCCCCCTCCAAGGGAATGTAATAAATGATGCACTACTGGAACTGGATATGCGTTCTGTTGTAGTGCATGGTTCAATGTCCCCTTGTAGTCTCCACAGATTCTCACTGACCCATCAGCCTTGATTGGCGTGACTATGGGTGTTTCCCATCTGGAGTGATCAGTGGGCTCTAAAACCCCTTGGGCTATTAGTTTATCTAATTGTGCATCAATTTTTTCCTTTAAGGCAAATGGGACCTTCTGGGTTTTAAACGGATTGGTTGTACCTTGGGATCTAGGTTAAAGGAGATAGGGGTCCCCAAGTACTTGCCTAATCCGTCGCTGAAGACTCTGGAAACTCAGACTTCAAAGACTCTTCCCACTCAGTGTTGCTCATGTGATTGATGCCAGTCACCTCGATCACCAGCGATTTGAACCACTCAAGGCCCAGCAGATCGGCGGTCCTTGTCCACGATGGTCAGTGGTAGGCGTTTGTGTGGCCCTTGAACTTCATGTTGAATTCTCTTGTTCCAACTACTGGAATCTTGTTCCCTTGGTAGTCTTTAAGAGTCAATGCTTGCTTCTTGAAGTGCTTCTTCTGGATGTTGGGAAGAAGACTGTGAATAGTGTCCCATGACACCATAGATAGGTATGAGCCTGAGTCCACTTCCATTTGGCAAGGCCTTCCTTCAATAAATACCTTGACATGCACTTTTCTACTTCTTAAGGGTGATGAACGACCAATGGTGACTGTTTGATGAGTTTTATTCTTCCTACTTGCTTCTGTGCTGCACCCCATTTTCTCACAGAAATTGTTAGGCTTGAATTCTTTGTCTTCGCTTGTAGCAAACTTTCTTCTGATGGGTGGAGTTCTGGATGATTTGCAGACTCTTGCTAGGTGTCCTCTTTTATCACAACGGAGGCAAATGGTGTCTAAAAACTTGCATTCAGTGCGGGGGTGGCTTCCCCCACACCCTCTGCAGTAGAAATCTTGCCTCTTTCTTCCTAGGTCTTTCTTTTTCCTCTCCATTCTGAGTCTGTAAATTCCTTCCTCCACCTCACTACAGTCTGACTCAGAATCTATTTGCTCACAATGAGTTGTTGTGGACTTTTCCACATCAGGATGGCTTGTGGCCTTGTTGATTTTCTTCATGGCCACTGCTGAGGACTTGGTTGCTTCTGCTGAAGTGGCCTCTTCTATTGCTTCCTTCAGCGTGATCTTAGGTCTTAGTAATAACTTGCTCTGAAGCACCTTGTCCTTAAGGCCCAGAACAAATCGATCATGCATGGCCTCTTCTAAATTGTTAAATTCGCATGCACCCCCAATGTCTCTTAAGCTTGCCACGAAGTCGTTACGTTTAGCTTTCCCTTGATCCCAACGGTAAAACCCGTGTCTCTTAATGAGGCGATACTTGGGGTGCGTAATGGGCTCTTAACAACTTTTCTAAGTTGGGCCAGTCCATTACCTTCACGCCTGCAGCTCCGCCAATGCCTTCGCCATCTTGAAAACTGCCGGACCGCAGTGTGTGAGAAAGACTGCCCTCTTCCGCTTCTCGGAAATGTCGGCAAGATCGTTTCCTTCCAGATACATTTGGAAATGATCTGCATACGACTCCCAGTCTTCTGCCATCAGATCGAACGGGCTGGGGAGTGTTCAGCGCAGCCATCTCGCTCTTCTTCTGTTCCGCATTGCATTCTTCTTCAGGGAGATCCCATCCTCATCGCCAGTGTTAAGTTTGCATGAAGAGACAGAGCGAAGTGCTTCAAGCCCTTTGTTTATTAGTGACTACAGCTCAGAACGGACCCACTTTGGCTGGGCTGCGGCTGCTACTTATAGCCAGCAGCCGCAGTTGCCAGCCAATCAGAGTGCAGGGTTTTCCCACTTTTTAAACCAATCATTTCTTACATTTTACAAGAACAGTTCAAACTAAACCAATGACTTTAAACCTGCATACATAACAGAAAGCAGTATTGTAGGCTAATTATGCCGACTGCCAGAGGTTTGATCCTCACCGACTCAAGATTGACTAAGCTTTCTATCCTTCTGAGGTTTGTAAAATGGGGATCCAGATTGTTGGGGGTAATATGCTGATTCCGTAAACTACTTGGAGAAGGCTGTAAAGCACTATGAAGCTATATATAAGTCTATTGTTATTGTTAATTCTTTTTGCTGGGCTGTTTCACTTTGAGAAGTTTGGCCATCAAGGAGGATGCAGAGTAATAGAGGTAGAACAGAATAAAGTGACAATGAGAAAAATAGTATATCCACATTTTTAACATTATTTCAAAATACTATCCAAAGGAACTTGGAAAATAAAACCAAGCTTCTAATTATAAAATAGAGGACAACCCTAACCCCCACTCCTTTAACCTCAAACTATCCCTATTGACCTCACCCCATTCCTAAGAGGTCTGTAAGGTGTGTGCATAATTGCACCATTGTGCCTACCATCCCTGTCCTATTGTCCCCATTTATTAGCACCTATTTCCTGTATTCTTACTCATGTTTATACTTATATCTATTATCTTGTAAGTGATTGACAAATCAAATATATATATATATATATATTTGTTTTCGTAGATTTTCACGGGTAAAGGTATGTAGGTCTTGGTGTATTCGGGTCTTGTCCCGTGTATGATTGAGAATACTTGGCAACGTTTGACGAATCTCATCCGTCATCTTCAGGCTGGTGTCTTCAGCTTCTTCTTCTCCCAGGAGAACGAAGCTGAAGACACCAGCCTGAAGATGACGGATGAGATTTCGTCGAAACGCTGCCAAGATATTCTCAATCATACACGGGACAAGACCCGAATACACCAAGACCTACATATATATATATATATATATATATATATATATATATATATATACACACACACACACACACACACACACACAAATACACACACACACACACACACGGTAGGCAAATACCTGGCAAACAATCAACCTTCTTTACTCTGCATGGAGAACCACAGTGGAGACAGAACACAAGGAGAGAGAGGTACACCCTCACATGGCCTCATATATATTGACAGCTTCTTAAAGTGGTAAAACCCTGTGTGGGACCCATCCTCAGTCTTAAAGCGGCAATAGCCATGCTGATTCATCCTCATTGCATCAGCCTTACAACAGCTAGTCAGCAATTAAATCTCAATACCTTGACAGTATGCTAAGTTTTGAAGAACGTGGAGAGAGTTCATAGGCAAGTATTTTGCTTTTAAGGCAATCTTTTCTCTTCTACCAATCTTCAATATTTTATTTCTGTTGCTTGTTTGTAGTTATTACTTAGAATGAATGTTCTCTTCTCTTCCACTTTGGACATGGCAATAGTATATAGCTATGGTTGCAGCATTTGAGAAATTTGTCAGCGTGCTATCATACCACTCCCCACTTTGCAAAGGCATTAAAATGCAGCCAGAAAGCTTCTCACAGCAACCATTCGTTTTTTTCTTTTGAAATCACCAGATAAGTGCACACAGTATGTGCTGACAATGTTGATGATAGTCCTGAATGATGCTCTTTTAAAAATTCTCTTTCTCGTAAGCTGAAAGGAATACAGATAAATTCATGGTGTTTCTTGCATTTTCTCACTGTTGCAAAATCTGCAGGTCACCTTCAAACTGCATTATGTGGGATTAGTGAGTAGCAATAGCGTGTTACAGAAATGCCCCTAACCATATCTTAAAAACTACTGTGTTCTCTCTATCTCTGTTATACAACACAGCTTCATTTGTTGTTGCTTCCATTTCTTGTTTTCCTTCTTGTCCTCTGCTGCATCTCATTCCTGTTTTGTCCTCTTTCCCCCCCACCCTCACAATATGCATTTATTTTCTTTCAAATCACTTCTTACATATTTTGAAGAGCCATGGTGGTGCGGTGGTTAGAATGCAGTACCGCAGGCTCCTTCTGCTGACTGCCATCTGCCTGTAATTTGGCAGATCGAATGTCACCAGGCTCAAGGTTGACTCAGCCTTCCATCCTTCCAAGGTGGGTAAAATGAGGACCCAGACTGTTGGGGGCAATAAGCTGACTGTGTAAACCACTTAGAGAGGGCTGTAAAGCACTGTAAAGTGGTATATAAGTCTAAGTGCTATTGCTATTGCTATGAAGAGGATTCAGATCTTTGTTCCATCAAAACACCAACATATATTTGTTTATTTTCAGTTTTAAAATGCAAAGGCTGGTACATACATTTTTATGTTCTTGTGCAATAGGCAGTTCAAATGCACACACAGCCATTCAATTATGAACTACAAACTATATTCCTACTGTAGATTATTCTTTCCTTATAACCCTGTCTAAACTGAGGCTTCATGCAAATAGTTGTGGATTTAACATAACTGGTTAGTGGATGAATATAGATAATATGTAATAGCTATTTTCAGAAATTCATAAAGAGCCAACGCAGATCATTGAAGTAATATATATTACTGCTGCCTTAGGGAATTCAGGATGGAAATTACAGAGTTATGGAAATAGATTAGAATTTTGAACTAGACTTAGAGTCCCTTTCAAATACAGAAAGCTCATTTAATATAGCAACAGATAAACCTAACACAAATGTCCAGACATACAGTCTGCTGGCATGGTGGGCTTCACAGCAGCACAGAGAATTGTTAGAGACCCCACACACCCACTTCACAGTCTATTTTTGTTGCTCCTTGGGGAAGGAGGTATTTCTAGCAGGACTACCAGATTCTGTAACAGCTTTGTTCCCTTTTACTTTTACCTTTGTTTCCCTTTGTTTACTTTTACCCAAAATGAGGCAAAGCAGGCAGGCAGATTGAGTTGCTCACATAATCATTCAGTGATCTATCTATCTGGCATCGGCTAGCTCAGTCCCTCAAATTTGCTTGCCGTGACTCTGCACTGAATAATAGAACCTTCAGTCCTAAGGGAGGTTCGGCTGTGCTTAAAAGCAGAGCCAAAGATCTAAAGACTAGCTATAAAGCAAGAAATCCAACCTGTTATGTATGCAGAGTTTAAAATGACTGGTTATGGTTGTAAAGTGTTTGAATTCATTGGTTGTAAAAGTGCGGGAAAACCCTGCACTCTGATTGGCTGGCAGCCGCGGCAGCCGGCTATAAATAGCTGCCGTGGCTGAGCCAGTCAGGTCCATTCTGAGCTGAAGTCACAATAAACGTTGAGTTGAAGCACTCCGCATTCTGCCTCTCTATGCGAACCTAACACTGGCGATGAAGGTGGGATTTCCCTGAAGAGAAGGCAACACAGAACAGAGAAGAGCGAGATGGCTGAGCTGAACACCCCCCCAGCCCCATTCGACCCAAAGAATGAAGACTGGGAGTCGTATGCAGATCAGTTTCAGATGTATCTGGAAGGAAACGATCTGGCTGCCATTTCTGAGCAGCGGAAGAGGGTGGTCTTTCTCATGTATTGCAGTCCGGCAGTTTTCAAGATGGTGAAGGCATTAGCTGGTGCAGCAGACGTGAAGGTAATGGCATGGCCTGACCTAGAGAGGCTTTTAAGGGCGCACTACGCACCCCAAGTATCGTGCCTCATTAAGAGACATGAGTTTTATCGCCACGATCAGGGGGAAGACGAATGCGTAAATGACTTTGTGGCAAGTTTAAGAGACATTGGGGGTGCATGCGAATTCAGCAGTTTAGAGGAGGCCATGCGCAATCGTTTTGTTTTGGGCCTTAAAGACAAGGTTTTGCAGAGCAAATTACTGATGAAACCCAAGATCACGCTGAAAGAAGCCATTGAGGAAGCATCTTCAGCAGAAGCCACCAAATTCTCAGCAGCAGCCATGAGAAAGATGAACAAGACTACGGGCCATTCTGAGGGGGAGAAGACCACCACAACTCATTTTGATGAACTGGATTCTGAGTCAGAACACAGTGAAGAGGAAGAAGGAATTAATAGACTCAGAATGGAGTGGAAACGAAATGACCTGAGAAGGAAGGGGTGTGATTTCCACTGCATAGGTTGTGGGGGGAACCACCCCCGCACTGAATGCAAGTTCCTGGACACCATTTGCCTCCGTTGTGAAAAAAGAGGGCACATTGCAAGAGTCTGCAAATCATCCAGAACTCCACCCAACAGAAGGAAGTTTGCTGCAAACAACAAAGACAGAGAAGTCAAGCCAAACAACATCAGTGAGAAAATGGGGCGCAACACAGAAGCAAATGGAAGGAATGAAACTCATCAAACAGTAACTATTGGTCATTCATCCCACTTAAATAACAGGGAAGTGCATGTCAAGATATTCACTGAAGGAAGGCCTTGCCAAATGGAAGTGGACTCAGGTTCATATTTATCCATGGTGTCATGGGACACTATTCAAAGACTGATACCAGACATCCAGAAGACTCACTTCAAGAAGCAGGCATTAACTCTTAAAGACTACCAAGGGAACAAAATTCCAGTAGTTGGAACAAGAGAATTCAATGTGAAGTTCAAAGGTCACATCAAATGCCTACCCCTGACCATCGTGGATAAAGATCACCCAAGTTTGTTGGGACTGGAATGGTTCAACCCGCTGGGCATCGAAGTGACTGGCATCAATCACGTGAGCAACACTGAGTGGGAAGAGTCTTTGAAGTCTGAGTTTCCAGAGGTCTTCAGCAACAGATTAGGCAAGTACTTGGGGACCCCTATCTCCTTTAACCTAGATCCCAAGGTACAACCAATCCACTTAAAACCCAGAAGGGTACCCTTTGCATTGAAGGAAAAAATTGATGAACAATTAGATAAACTTATAGCCCAAGGGGTGCTGGAGCCCACAGACCACTCCAGATAGGAAACACCCATAGTCACGCCAGTCAAGGCTGATGGGTCAGTGAGAATCTGTGGAGACTACAAGGGGACATTGAACCATGCGCTACAACAGAGCGCATATCCAGTTCCAGTAGTGCATCATTTATTACATTCCTTTGGAGGGGGCACAGTTTTTGCCAAGTTGGACCTGGCATAGGCATATCAACAATTAACAGTTGATGATGCCACTGCTGAAGCCCAAACCATTGTAACCCATAGAGGTGCTTTCAAATGCAAAAGGTTGCAGTTTGGAGTAAGCGTGGCACCAGGCATCTTCCAAAGCCTTATGGAAAGGATGCTACAAGGGTTGCCTGGGGTGGTGCCTTATTTTGATAATGTTTTAATCTCTGATGAAAATGACAATCAGTTACACGAGAAACTCAGAGAAGTTCTAACCAGGTTCAAAAAAGCAGGGTTAAAGGTCAAAAAAGAGAAATGCACACTAAGAACTGACAAAGTAGAATTCTTGGGTTATATGATTGATAAACATGGCATCCACCCCACAGAAGCCAAAGTTCAGGCAATCAAAGAAGCCCCCAGGCCTAGATGCAAAACTGACTTGCAAGCATTCCTGGGACTTATCAATTTCTATCATATGTTTCTACCTCAGAAAGCAACCACTGCAGAACCCTTACACAGATTACTGGATAAAAAATCTGCATGGGTCTGGGGCACAAAAGAAGAAGCTGCATTTAACAACATCAAGAGACAAATCACTTCTGATTGTGTCCTGATACAGTTTTCTGAGAATTTACCTGTAATTTTGACTTGTCATGCATCCCCTTTTGGAGTGGGGGGGGGGGTATTGAGCCACATGCTTCCCAGTGGAAGGGAAGCCCCTATTGCATTTTACTCTCGCACTTTGACCAAAGCAGAGAGAAACTACAGTCAACTGGACAAGGAAGCGTTGGCTATCATGGCAGCAGTCAAGAAGTTCCATGAGTATGAATATGGGAGAAGGTTCACCATTGTTACAGATCACAAACCTCTTTTAGGCATTGTGGCAGGGGACAGACCAATGCCCACCATCCTGTCACCAAGAATGCTGAGTTGGACTGAATTTCTTGCTGCTTATTCATATAAACTCATCCACAGACCGGGAAAAGACATTGGGCACGCTGATGCTTTGAGTCGCTGCCCACTTCCTTTGCACACTGAGGACCCTGCTCCTGAAACTTACACCTTCTTTCTAGAAACTGTTGCCAAACTTCCAGTCCATGCTGCTGAAATTGCTAGAGAAACTGCCAAAGACACTTTATTGTCTCCTATTGTGGGCTGGATTAAAAAGGGTTGGCCACTACATGATCTACCTCAAGTTTCCCAACCTTTTACATCCAGACAAACTGAATTATCTGTATTAAGAGGATGTATTTTGTGGGGTAACAGGGTAGTTATTCCTGCAAAACTACAAAAAGAGGTTTTGGAAATGTTACATGAGGGTCATCCGGGAATTGTCAGAATGAAGGGATTGGCCAGGAGTTATGTATGGTGGCCTGGTATAGACAAAATGGTTGAAACCTGGGTTGCATCCTGCCCAAACTGTCAGCAAGTAAGGCCTGCTCCACCCCTCGCCCCCAAACAAGAATGGGAATGTCCTAGGGGTCCATGGTCCAGGATTCAGATTGATTTTGCTGGCCCTACCAGAGGGCACACTTTCCTTATTGTAGTTGATGCATACTCCAAATGGTTAGAGGTTATCCCCATGGTTTCCACCACTGCAGACACTGTTATCAAGCAACTTAAGAAACTTTTTATAACTCATGGGTTACCTGATGTGCTTGTCTCTGACAATGGTCCTCAGTTTACTTCTAATCTTTTTGAATCATATTTAGCGCAGCAGGGTATCAGACACGCCCTTACTGCCCCTGGGCATCCTTTGACTAACGGCCGGGCTGAACGCATGGTACGTTTTACCAAGGAGAAGCTCCAGCAATTGGGTCCAGGAGACATCACTGAGAAAGTTGAAAAACTACTCAGTATCCAACACATCACTCCTAGTCCATCCACTAACTTGACTCCTGCCGAGCTTTTGATGGGTAGAAAACTCAGGTCTACCCTAGACCACCTTCACCCCACTTACACACCCAATGCACCTCTAGATTCCACCAGCAAAACTCATACATTCACTGTGGGTGATTCTGTTTATGCTAAAAACCTTGTAGGTGAGCCATTATGGATTCCTGCTGAGATAACCCAGGTTACAGGCCCCAGGTCTTACAGGGTTCAAACTGAGGATGGTGTCTTGTGGAGTAGGCACATAGACCAGTTACAGTCCAGACTGCCTCTGGAGCATCGCCCTTGCTCCTCTCTGGATCCCATGCCCTCAGCCTCTTCTAGGGGGGAAGGGGGAGATAATGAAGGTAATCAGCAAGTGAGAATCAACCCCATGTGTAACGAGCTAACACGACAGGAACCATCCCAATACCTGTCAGGGTGCCAACAACCATTTTTTACAAATAGAGGATTGCACAGCACTACCAGATTTAGGGGATGACATTGGGTTGGAGATGGATTGGGAGGAGAGACTAGGTTGTAGTAACCAAGCAGGTTCTACTAATACAAGAAGTCCTAATAAGGGAATGTTGGCAGATACATTTCCTCCCTCACAAAGTGAGATTCCCAAAACACCTGAACCACGCAGGTCTCAACGTACCCGTAAGAGCCCCACCTATCTACAAGAGTATATTAGATAGATGGGGTTTGAGTATGGACCAAACCTAGTGGGGAGGGGTGTTATGTATGCAGAGTTTTAAACGATTGGTTATGGTTGTAAAGTGTTTGAATTCATTGGTTGTAAAAGTGCGGGAAAACCCTGCACTCTGATTGGCTGGCAGCCGCAGCAGCCGGCTATAAATAGCTGCCGCGGCTGAGCCAGTCGGGTCCATTCTGAGCTGAAGTCACAATAAACTTTGAGTTGAAGCACTCCATGTTCTGCCTCTCTATGCGAACCTAACACAACCATTTCCTGCTTTCTAGCTAATCTAAATCTCCCCGCACAGCAGAACAGATGATGGTCGGAAAAATAGCAATTTAGCAGGCAAGTTTGTCGGGTAAGGAGTGAGTGGGCGGGGAGGGTTCCTGCGGGCCATGTGGGCTGCGCAACCTTGTGTTTCTGCGTAGCCTGCATTAATTGCTTTGTGGGGGTACTCTGGGGGTAAGATTTCTCATGGCCCACCAGTGGGCTGTAGCCCACCGGTTGGCAACCACTGATTTAGGGTCTCCTATGTGAGCAAGGATTGGACCAAAAGACCTCCAAGGTACCTTCCATATAATATAGCTTACAAACTTTTTAATAAATTTCTACTTCTAAACCCTTTTTATAACTGATAAATTTATCTGAAAATTACTTTTTGATTGTAATCTCAAAATCCTATATTTATAATGCAAGCAAACGATTGTTTCCCTCATTTTAAAACTTGTAGAAGACATCTGTATTTAAACAGAGTTTCTTGCTGGACTCTTCTAATATATGCAATGTGTACTAGATTAGAAGAAGTATTAGAACAAAAGTAGTATGTACTTAAAAGAATAAAGTCATACTGCATGCAACAAATCTAATCAGTTTCAGCTTCCTCAAAATCTATAGAAGCTACAAATAAATCTCAACTTTTAGAATGTGAAAACTGCTGAAAATAAAACAAGCAAAACAGCTTTAAAAAAAACTACTATCTCAAGCAATTCCATTCTATGTGGAAAGAAAGTGCAAAAGAATGGCCACATTCTATCAAGATTTCCTCTATTAAAAATATCTGTCTGTAGAGTATTCCAGAGCAAGAAACTTTGTTTCTCTGTGTTATGTATTGAAGTGCTGTTTCCTTAACTCCAATGGTGCTCCTAATGTTGTTTGGAACTGCAGGATTAAGATTTTTGGCTTTTTGTATTTTTAATTCTGTAGCCTCTTAAATCTCTGCCTCACGTGAGACTTGCATACTAATTAAGCTGGGCTTGGCTCATTCCTGGAAGCAAGTTAATCAGTATTCATATAGTCGCATGTAGACTGCCGATTTACGTAGCCCATTCCTTGACCTAATTGAATATGTAAATTTTCATTCAAGACAGAAAGGATTCAAAATTCTAAATGTTACAAAATACCTCATGAATGCTAACTTATGTACTGAAAGGTACAGGAATACGTTATACATTGGATAAAAAAAATCCATTGTGAACTTTTGAGTTGAGCACTCTACCTTTCAATTCAAATCTTTTAATTGTATTTAAAGTTCAGATATAATTGAGTCTCACATTCATGGCATGGAAATATAGGTATTTTGTCCATGTTAGCATTAGGTTGTATAGTTTTATTGACTGGACATCAGGAAAGAAAAAAGTAGCAGAAACTATATGCTAAATCTATGTTGTCTTATGTTTAGATTAGATTAGAATAGTCCTGCATGAATAACTGAGACTATGACCACAGATGTTTCTCCCTCTGGGCACACTGAGAATATATCTGCTGAACAAAACTCCGTATTGGCAACAAGAAGAGCATCCGGCCATTAAAACACTCTGCTAGCTCCATTCAGTTTATTTTTATTTTTTGTTTATTTGTTTGATTTGTCAATCGCTTACAAAATAATAAGTATAAGGGTAAACATAGTGATGAATATATGAAATGGATACATATAAGAAAAATAAAAAGAAACAATAGGACAGGGACGGTAGGCATGTTGGTGCACTTATGCACGCCCCCTACAGACCTCTTAGGAAAGGGGTGAGTCTAAGGTTAAAGTTTTTGGGGTTTGGGGAAGAAACCACAGAGTCAGGTAGAGTATTTCAGACATTGACCAGACATTGACCAGTTGCCCAGGCTCCACCCAGCAAGGGATTATGGAGTCATTAAATGAAGATGATAACATCAGTCAAGAATGTTGTTTATAGATTTCTGTCTCTACAAAGAGAATTTGTCATTCTTTACAGGCTGTCATCAAAACTAAAACATTACAATGGAATAAGAAGCAGTTGCATTTGAAATGTGGATTTACAGGCAGCTGTTATGTATAAGCTGGGTTGACAAAATGAGAAATGAAGAGATAACAAGCTGCCTGGGAAAGCCAAGGAAAATCATCAAACCCATAAAAAAGTCAGAATATTTTGGACATGTGATGCAACACCTGGAAAATTACAGCATATTTCTCTTAATCTTCCAGGGAAAAATTGAAGGCAAACAAGGTCCAGGCAGAAGAAGAACATCTTGGCTTCAAAAACTAAGGGAATGGTTTGGACAAAACTCAGCAGCACATTTTTATGCTGCTGTTGATAAAAATAGGATCACCAACATGATCGCCAACATCCAATGACAGATATGGCACAAGAAGAAGAAGCAGTCAGATAACAGGTAGATTGAATAATAGGTGGACTGAATATGAATTCACAGTACAGTCAGAAAAAAAATAATTCTAGTGCATGATGTTTTTTTTAAGAATTTTCAACTGAATGTTCATTTTTGTGAGTGGAATGAAATTAATCTTCTTTTATCAAAATTGACAAACCTTATAATCTAAATTAAGAATTGGTAACAAACGCTGTATGAAATGCACAATTAAAATGAGAAAAAACTATTCTCCTGTAACATTCCATGAATGCCTACATGTTTCAGTGTTTTGATAAGTGCAAATACTAAGGATATAGCCAAGAGGAACATATGCATTCTTGACTAACAGGAAATGCTTGAAAGTTAGGTTGATATTCCTATGACTTTCATCTCCAAATTAAGAGTACAAGAAGTCCAGTTAATATAAATCAATATTCCAAAGCCTGAATGTCATATTAAAAATTAAAGTAATCACAACAGTCTTATTTTTGGTCTGATTATGTCTCTTTGTTAAAGAAAAGCTCTTTGATTCCACACAGGCTTCTTTGAGGAAAAAAGAAGGGGAGAGGGGGTAGAGAGATGATAATCATAAATCCTTCCTTTTTTCTTGCAATCTGTAATGCAATTTCAATTTCAAAAGGTCTCAGGGTGTTTCAGAACAAGACTCTATTTTTCATTCTTCTCAAAGAATCACACAGCAAGCACTATATCTTAACCAATAAGGAGTTTTACTGCCTTATTAACACAAGTACATGATTTAGTAAGAGTTAGCACTCCCACACATTCACCAAGAATATGTAGTTGACAACTTTGTCACAATAAAAAAGAACTATTAGAGAAAACTCATGAGATAATCAACATCTTTAAAGAGAAAAATACAATAAAAAAAGAAAACAATACACTTCTTTTCCTGCCTATTCTTATCTGCAGAATGGATAGAAAATTAAAGAGCCACATTTATTGAAAAAAACCTCACACAAATAAAGTGTTCCGCTATCAAAGCAACAACCCAAGAACACTTATGTAAGAACATTATTTAGATGAGCACAAATATTCTGTGGTAACCTGGAAAAACCAAACAAAAGAAACAAACCACCTATACAACAACTTCTAATAAAACAGATATCCACACAATTTAATCAAAAAGGTGCCTTACTGTAAAATCCATGTCAAAGAACTTACTGCAACCTACAAAAATGATAATACTCCCATTCCTCAAAAGTATCTCCAGGGTAACCTACTGAATACTACAACCATCTGGCATCACTGTAGCACATAAACCAACAAAATCCATTCTAATATGCTCAGCAATCCTAAACACCTCAAATCAGTTAAATACAATATGCAAGGACTATAATAACCATGATGTACAATGAACAGACACAAGACTTGCAGGCCACATCCACAAACACAAACTCAAAGTCAGAAGACCGGATGAAAACTCCTTAATCTCAAAGACATGGAATTAACCAGACTTAACCACAGTGTCAATTAGGCAACTTAACTTTTTAGATCAAACCAAATCCAAAAATGCTAAAAAGCTCGACATTCAGACAAATCACTCATCAATGGCAGCATAAACCCCATTTATGTACTACTAGCTCGATACCCATGTTTCGCTATGAAACTATGTGGTCGGGCTTAGTTTTTGGGGAGGAAAATAAGGGAAAAATATTCTGCCTCTGCCTACCAGCATCATTTGGTATTCATCTGGCTAGTGTCCTGTCAGTGTGGGAGAGAGTTAAGGGCTGTTTGGAAACTGAAACAGTATTTGCTATGTGAGCAAGAAGGAGACAGCAAGGAGCCTGAACGTTCAACTGTTCTGCACTAAGGCTGGTTGCTGCTGTGAAACTAAAACTGAAACTGAAACTCCTCTGCTTGTGTTTTGCATTTGGAACAGATTTCTTTTCAGGTGGGGAGGGGGAGTAGAACTCCTTAGCATCAGAGCGTCTTAGTAATAATATATAGGAAATATTAATGCTCTGATGGTCATTTCGAATAATCCTTTCTTAGTGAGCACCTAGAAGCCAAGAGGAACATAGGTGCCAAATGTCAAGTTTGTAGGCTTTATGGTTCTGGAGATTTTGTGATGATGCGTGAGTGGTATTTTGCTTTATAGAAAAAGATACAATCAATATATAGATTCAAAAGATACAATCAAAAGCCTAGAACACATCTCCTCTGGCAGTCAACAACCAGATAAGCAGGAAACAGATAAGCAAAGGAGAAATAATATCATAATCAAGGCACTAAAATACTCCCACTTCAATTTGATTCAATCTAATTTACATATTTTGTTATTTTATATTATGTGTTATATTTAAAAATGTTATATTTTTTAATGTGGGCGGCCACACAAAACTTTGAAATGAAAAAAATTGGCGGGGCCAGCTGCTATATACTAAATGCCATCAAATTCTATTCTCCTTTGCACTGATCAATGCTTCCAAATGAAATGTCTGCAAGAAAACAACTATGCTCACAGAGCATCAAAATTCCAACGGTTCAGCTGTGAGCTACTGACATTTTCTTCTGTTAGTAAAAATTAGCCACCAAGGTTACATCCTAACAGGTACAGTATTACATTTCAAGTTATGCTTGGGATTAATTTTGAAGACATTTCTTCTAATACCTGGATCTTTTCATTTCATTGGGACTCACCTAGCAAGTTCACAGACATTTAATTCTTCTCACTACCTTTAGCTCTACTGAACACTAGCCAGTTTCCTTTATATACAAATTAGATTCCAATCCTGAATCACCAAAACTAATATTCAAGTCTTGTTTACATTAACACAGGGGTGTCAAACTCAATTTCATTGAGGGCCGTATCAGGGTGTTGTGTTTCGCTGACAGCAGGTGTGGATGGCTGAGGACTTGGGGAGCGAGGACTCAAATGAGGGGCCTGCGTGTGATGCAGGGATGGGGCCAGGACCATCAGGAGTGGAATGCTGCCTTTGGAGATTGTGGAGGCTGGCAGCAATGAGGAAGAGGTCCCCGAGTAGCCTGTGCCCAGTGTGCATGTGCACAGGGCTGCTTGAAGGAAAGAGCAGCTGCAGCAGCACGGGCGACTTGGGAGTAAGGCTGCAAGGTGATGGCCCCTCCCTTAGGAGATAAAAGCCAGCATGAGTGAATGGGATTCTTTGCAGATAGCACTTCAAGCCTTGTGGACATTCGGACTATCCTGGTTTGTCTTTGGAAACTTTTTGTTTTGAATATTTCTTGGCAATTTAACCTAGTGTTCTTGGCAGCCTTGCACAACCTTGGCAAGGCTCGTTCTCATCAGAGGCAATTAGTTTTCATAGCCTTTTAACTGTGAATGAATGGAATTCGCAGAGAATCATTAAAAGGTTTTGCTTTTACCTCTGCTTGGTGTTTGTTTCCTTGGAACAAGGTTTGGGTCAGAACACAGGGTTGTATTTGACCTTGGGGAGCTGGGGTGGGTGTGATCAGAGTGGGTGTGGCCAACTCAATGTCACTCATGTCAGAGGGTGCCTGTGGTGGCCCAAGTGATCGGCCAGCAAAAACAGTCTTCCAAGTTCCGTTTTTGGCTGCGATGGCCTCCTGTGAACCTCTGCAGTGAAGACGGAGTTCATGCAGGACTCCCAAGCTGCATTTTCACTGGCAGAGGCACTGGAGGCCGTTTCTTTGCTGTTTCCGGGGTGGCCCCCCAGGGCCAGATCTAACCACCATGCAGGCTGGATCTGGCCCCCAGGCCCTTGAGTTTGACACCCCTGCATTAACACATAATTTAAATAGAAAAAAAAAGAAAATATATTTTAAAATATCTTTAAAAAAAGATATTAATTGAAGAGAAGTTAATGACCAAGCTGCAAATTTTATTAAATGACAATAACTAATGTGTGTCGCTTCCAAATAAAAATGTTTATATAAAATCAAGAAATAGATAGAATCTCTTTCTCTCACTCTCTCTGTCTCTTTCTCTGTCTCTCTCTCTTTCTCTCTCTCCTTCCATCTGTGGTATATCTGCATGGCTTGATCAGTAAATATTGATTTCACAGGAAGGCAAATGTAGATCTTCCATAAGATTAATATCTTCCCTGGAAAGCTGCCAGTACAAAAATATGTCAACAATGGGAATGTGTTGTAAATTGCTTACAAAGATGATGATTTGGCCAGAAAACAGAGAATGAAGCTTAATCAGTTCTATCAGTAATTCTAAGTTCAGAAGTTTCTATTGATTATTTTGGAGTGCAGTGACCAGAATTCTAGATAAGTATTACAAACATGTAAGTATATTCAGCATTTCACAGTTTTATTTGTGATTCCTTTTCTTGTTATTTTTAATTTAAAACTTGATTATTTTCCCAAAACTATACAATATCAACAAACATCACTGTGATTTATTAATAGAAACATATAACTTTTCACATTTTATTCCGAAAAAGGAGATGTTCCATATAGCTGCTGATAAGCTAGAAGATGAATGATCTACTTTTGTGACATTCTATGAAGAGGAAACTTCAGAATTCAAATAGGAGCTTCATTTTAGGAGAGACAAAATCAATAATGAGCAGTGATAAACCACAAGCCTGCTTTTCCAGTCATCCAAATCTTTTCATTTATGAACTAAGCAAGTGTTGTATATATTTTTCTGGAAAATGTTGTAAAGTTTCACTTCCTAACAATCATATTTCATGTAATATGCAAGTTAAGATACATTTTTCAATTCACATTTTTAAATTTAGCAAATGTTGCTTCCTGAGCCAATAAAGCAAAACAAAACAAAAATTAAATTTTTAATAACTGCATTTATGTAGCTTACCAATATATTAGCAATACATATACTAGAAGAATGGACATATTTCAGTAGAAAAATCAAATTTTATCTGTGGTACAAGCTGTACTACGTTGAATTGCAAGTTTGTGGGTTTTATGAGTTTCTTAATTCTATATTTTAAATTTCAGGAAGTGTGAGGTTTCCAGCAGATTGGCTGAACAAATGCCTTGCTCTCATATTTCATTGGTTGAACAGTTATGAAATATAATTTTCTTCTTTGGACAAGATATTTACCATAGTGGATTTTATCTTCACAATTGATTGAATGTTTGCAGAAGCTTAAGCAACCTCTCCAAATGTTCATCGCATTTGTATTTCTGAATTGACACAAATGAAGGAAAACCAGGGGTGGGATTCTACCAGTTCGCACCTATTCGCTAGAACCGGTTGTTAGAAGAAATTACTGGTCTAATCCTGTAAGGAAGGCAGAAGGAAACATTCTGGTGTTGCTTACAGAAACTGCCTCTCCATTAACCCTTATTACGTTCTTGGCAGGACTAGACTTCCTGTCTCAGGAACATCTCTGGAGTTTTTTTCCCCTCCTTTGCTGGTACTTTGCTTGTGTGAAATAACCATTTAAAGTTACAATGGCACTGAAAAAGTGACTTATGTCCATTTTTCACACTTACGACTGTTGCAGCATCCCCACAGTCATGAGAGGCCAGGCAAGGAGATGTGTGCCTCGATGTGAGTGATATTGAGTTGGCCACGCCCAGCCAATAAAATGACCACCAAGCCACGCTCACCAACTTAGCCATGCCCACAGAACCGGTTGTTAAAAAGTTTGAATCCCACCCCTGAGGAAAACCTCTTCATCTGTGTCAACAACAATGAAAATCTTAAGGGCTAAATGTTTGTAGATGAAATCACACAGAATCAGATCTGTATGCTTGAACTAGTAGTTCCTGAGTAATGTTACTAATATGAACTATTATGTCATCTGTGAATTTGAAATTAACTAATCCACCAGTCTATTAGATCAAAAGTGTTGAACAAAGACAACCACTTCCAGTTCCATCTGGTCATGGGGAATTACAGTATTGCCCATTATTGGACAGTTGTTCATCATAAAATTCTAAAATACTAAGGTGAAGTTAACATTTAATGATTAACAATCTAACTAGGGAGTTAAACTACATATAATTAGTGAGAAGGTCAGCACATTTGTGTGTTTGAATCATTTACCTATAAATGAAGATGGAGCAGACTTTTTGTCTGCCTTAAATATAAAGGTAAAGGTTCCCCTCACGCATACATGCTAGTCATTTCTGGCTCTAGGTCATGTGGTTGGCATGACTAAATGTCAAAGGTGCACAGAACGCTGTTACCGTCCCACCAAAGTGGCTCCTATTTTTCTACTTGCATTTTTACATGCTTTCAAAATGCTAGGTTGGCAGAAGCTGAGACAAGTAATGGGAGCTCACCCTGTTACACAGTGCTAGGGATTCGAACCGCTGAACTGCTGACCTTTCTGATCAACAAGCTCAGCGTCTTAGCCACTGAGCCACTGCATCCCTTTGTCTGCCTTAAGTGGAACCCAAATTTTATTCACTTTGCTAACTAGAAACAATTCTTTTAACACAATTAGCTACACCAAATTTTGCTGCCCAAAAAAGCTGTCTTTCATTAAAATTTACATCAAAATTGGTTAAAAAAAGGATCTTGTCTTGTATGTGAAGTATATTATTATATATATTTTATTGCAGTCCAGTTTCTACATGTGGAAAATGTACAGCAGTGGAAAAAAAGGGAGAATCTAAAGAACTTGATAGGTGGATAAAAATTCCAAATTGAGTCTAAACATCTGACTAACTGTGTAATGAACCACAATGTTAATCTTCAAATAAGCAATATATCATATACTTAGTTGTGGAAGATGATAGCACAAACTTATTATAAATAATGACATAATGTCAAATATACATTGGAACATCTGTAAAAATGATCATGTACCAGTAATGCAATTTAGTGGGAACGTATCATTTAAAAATAGTTAAAAAATGAGCAAGTTAAAATATTGTGGAATTTCCAAATATGGACTGATAAAGTCTTGGCTCATATAATAACTATGGTTGAAAAGAGGAAAGTGTGGGTATTTGATATGGCAATACCAGGGAATAGTAGAATAGAAGACAAAGAATTGGAGACGAAGAAAAAAGTATCAAGATCTGAAAACTGAAATTGAAAGAGGCTGCATGGTTATCAGCACACTGGGTGCCATACCAAAAAATCTTGGATGGCACTTAGAACAGCAGTCGCCAACTGGTGGGCCACGGAAAAATTTTGGTGGGCCGCAGAAGAAATAGGCCCCAAAAGCAATTAATCTGGGCTGCGCAGTTCTCGCGCCTCCTGGCTCTTCAAGGGACCCTGGAGTCAGGGTCAAGGGACCCTGAGATGCATGTGCCAACCAGCTCCCACACATGGTGGGCGGTGACAACAACAATCCCCTTCCTTGCTGCCCACTGTTAGCTCTCCCATTAGGTTCTCTAGTTTTGAATTGCTCCTGCCTCTCTCTCTTTCCTTCCCCCTCACCCCCGCACCCACGTGCAGGCAGGCAAGGAAAGGCAGATGGAGCCATGCGCAGCTCTCGGCTCCTCCAGCCCTTGCTCCCTCTCCCAACGTCAAAGCCTTGGAGATGAAGGCAAAGCTGCCACAGTGGTAGTGCCCGAGTTGCCTTAGCATGCTTGGTTAGTTCAGAATCACCCTACCCAGAGAAGGAGGTGCTGGAGGATGAGGAGGAGGTAGCGGCAGTAGTGGAGAAGTAAGCAACTCAGGGAGGTAATGCTGAGGTGGCTTTGCCTACGTCTCCGAGGCTTCAGTGTTGGGAGAGGTAGCGAGGGCTGGAGGAGCTGAGAGCTGTGCACAGCTCTGTATCTCTTTCCTTGCCTGCCTGAATGTGGGTGCTGGGGGGAAGGGCAAGGAAAGAGAGAAAGAGGCAGGAGCAATTCAAAACTAGAGAACTAATGGAGAGAGCTAACAGTGGGCTCTGGGAGAGGGGACAGTTGTTGCTGCCACCGCCGTGTGTGGGAGCTGGTTGGCATGTGCATCTCAGGGACCTGACTCCGGGGTCCCTCGAAGAGCCAGGAGGCATGAGAACTGCAAGTGGGAACATTTGGTGATTTCAAAGAACAACTTGAATGCAGTAGATTGGTGTTTTGTAGGTCTCGGTGAAAGAGTGTGTTTTGTTTCGCCTCCTTTCCTTCCCTGGTAATGCGAGATATGCTGTCTCTCTCTCTCTCTCCCCCCCACTCCCCCAAATGATCACTGGCTGCGGCTGGGTTTGGCAGCAAAGTGCTAAAGCGAGCGAAGTGCCCCCAGGGACACCTCTCCTTGCCTGTCTCCAGGTGAGGCTGGAAGAGCCCTGCCCAGCTTTTCCTTGTCTGGAGATCTGAGCTCTCTCAATCCTCCACCCGGGATCTGAAAAGAGCTCCCACTTTCTCCCCCTCCCCTCCCCCAATTAATTAATTTTAATTAATTAATTGGGGGAAGGGAGGAGGAGAAAGTGGGAGCTCCTTTCAGATCTTGGGTGGAGGATTAATTAATTGCGGGAGTCCTTCTGTAGGCAGATGCCTGTAGAGAAGCCCCTTGAGTGGTGGCCAAGGGGTGCTGCCCCCCAAGGAGAGCAAAGCCCCCTTTCTGCCTCTGCTTCTCCCAGTGGCAGTTGCCCCGAGGCCCCTCAGCTCTGTTCTTCTGTCTCTATGGAAGGTGCCAGGTGGGGGGAGGCTTCCAGCCCAGAACATTTTATTTTGTTATCATTAAGCATTTACATTTTTGTTATAATTAAATAAGTAAGTGTGTGTGTGTGTGTGTAGTTAAATTTATATTTAACATAAAGCTTTTTTATATTAAATATATTAGCTTTTTAAAAAAAATTCGTATTAGTGGTCCTCAGGATTTTAAATTATGAGTTTGGTGGTCCCTGAGGTCCAAAAGGTTGGCGACCCCTGACTTAGAAAACCTTAGGAAAATGTCCATTTCGTCATGTGCAAAACTAGGATCTGTAATATAGTATGCTGGTATATTATGACATCCTAGGTTCTTGGGAAGAAGTCAATATGTACAAAGGCCAACACTAGCTAAAGAACTGGCAAGTGAATTCACATTGTTGAGAACCATAACAATGACAATTTTGAAGAGAAGAACATGATTTTTAGATCAGATGCCAGACTTAACACATCAAAAGACAATCATTATAAATAAATTGTACAGAATGAAAGATTCTACTGTTTAACTAATGGTAATGTACTATATTATAATTAATGTATGGAGCAGGAATACGATTTTATTTTACACTGAAATTCTATTTATAGAATTTATAGGATTGAGTTGAATATGTTGTATGCATACTTTTTTAAAAAATCAACCTAATATGAACTACATTCATAAAAATTAGTTCTCCTTTTCCTGGACAGCACAAATTTTGGCTTTTCCTTCCTGCTGAAAAGCTGGTTGGCACTGTGATAAATTGAAGCAGAAAAAAAAATAGAAGCAGATAATTCAAGTGAGCCAATCTTCTTAAGAGCATTATGTTGTTATGGTAACGGTAACGGTTCACAAATTTAGAAGTCTTGGCTACATATGTTTTCTCTATTTCGTTGTCTATTTTAATGTCTGTTTTAGGTTTAGGGTAAAGGGGATCTTCTTGGAAGGAGAATAAAACATGTTAAATTGCATTAGTTAAACCATAAATATATACTATAATATTTATATTTTAAAAAGAAGGCTACATTAACATTAAACTGGATTGGGACTTAAAAGAAGGAATATTGTGGAATTGTCTACAGAGAAAGGATCTCTGCTTCATCCAGACATGTAGAGAGGACAAGAGAAACATTACAGGTGAAACTCAAAAAATTAGAATATTGTGCAAAAGTTCATTTATTTCAGTAATGCAACTTCAAAGGTGAAACTAATATATGAGATAGACTCATTACATGCAAAGCAAGATAGTTCAAGCCGTGATTTGTCATAATTGTGATGATTACGGCTTACAGCTCATGAAAACTCCAAATCCACAACCTCAGAAAATTAGAATATGACATGCAATCAATAAAACAAGGATTGTACATAGAACAATATCGGACCTCTAAAAAGTATAAGATGCATATGTACTCAATACTTGGTTTGGGACCCTTTTGCAGCAATTACTGCCTCAATGTGGCGTGGGATGGAAGTTATCAGCCTGTGGCACTGCTGAGGTGTTATGGAAGACCAGGATGCTTCAATAGCAGCCTTCAGCTCATCTGCATTATTCAGTCTCATGTCTCTCATCTTTCTCTTGGCAATGCCCCATAGATTCTCTATGGGGTTCAGGTCAGGTGAGTTTGCTGGCCAATCAAGCACAGTAATCTCACGGTCATTGAACCAGGTTTTGGTGCTTTTGGCAGTGTTGGCAGGTGCCAAGTCCTGCTGGAAAATGAAGTCAGCATCCCCATAAAGCTCATCTGAGGAAGGAAGCATGAAGTGCTCCAAAATCTCCTGGTAGACGGCTGCATTGACCCTGGACTTAATGAAGCACAGTGGACCAACACCAGCAGATGACATGGCTCCCCAAATCAACACAGACTGTGGAAACTTCACTCTGGACTTGCAGTGTGTGCCTCTCCATTCTTCCTCCAGACTCTGGGTCCTTGGTTTCCAAATGAGATGCAAAAGTTGCTGTCATCAGAAAAGATGACTTTGGACCACTGAGCAACAGACCAGGTCTGTTTTTCTTTAGCCCAGGTAAGACGCTTCTGAAGGTGTTTGTTGTTCAGGAGTGACTTGACAAGAGTAATACAACATTTGAAGCCCATGTCCAGGAGCCGTCTGTGTTTGGTGGTTCTTGATGCACTGACTCCAGCCTCAGTCCACTCCTTGTGAAAGTCCCCAACACTTTTTTTTAAAACAAGTTTTATTCAATTTTCCACATTTTAACATCTCTTTTCAGTAAACAGCATGATTACAGGTTTGACATATACATACAAATATGACCATAACTACACATTCAGTTTTTATATTCAATTTCTTATCTTAACAATGTTTTTATATATTTTCTATTTTATCATATTGTTCCAAATGTTTATCTCATTATTTAATTCACATATATTAACTTCATAATTATTATATTTTAATACTTTTGGCTGTCACATTTGTATATTCCTCTTAAATTCTAATTTATAACATTCCTTCTATAAATTGGTTTCCCCTGAAATAATTTAAGTGCACCACCTTTGAGTTACATATTCTTCCATTAAATATTAAAATTTTATTACCTAGCACATTAAAATTACTAATCCCATTTAAGATTATATAACACATATAAGTCAGGTTCTGCATGGTTTCCCCTTTCTAATCTTAATTTCATAAAGTTTATCTAGTTTCAGAAAAAAAAGAACATGTTGATTTAATAGGCCCTGATGTTAACTCCATTTCATCTCTCCTCCTATATCATTTCATTTATTTTAATATATTTAAGATATTTAAGATATTTCAATGTGTTCAATAAACATATTACATTATTTATTGCAATTATCTTTATAGGTAATAAAGAGCATAAAATTCCATTATCAATGAAATAACAATTAGTCAACTCTCATGCCAATTTCACCTTCAAATCTCCTCCTACACTATTACATTTATTATTTATTCCATTCATACTTAAATCAAGAGAAATGAAAAAGAAAGTCAGCATTCCAATCCTCAGAAAAGAAAGATTCAATATATTTAATAATCATGTTCCATATGTTCATTATATTTATTTCTTATACATAAAGGAGGAGAGCTTTACCAAAAATAACACTTCTATTATCCATCTTCTATGTCCCCTTTTCACAACTAAAAATTTATCTATATTATTCCTACACCTTGCAGAACCCCCTCTCCCAAGGTTATTCAACCATTATCTCTGTGTAAGTTTACTCCCATTTTTTCAAATTTCCCATTTCCTTTATTCCCAGATCCTGTTTCTTCTGCCTTCCATCCCCTAACATTTCCCCTTTTATTATTTCACTCCAATTTTAACCCCTTCTCTCTTTTGACTATCTTCCAGCCTTCAAGTTTCTGCTGATTCTTTTCCCCTTTTTTTATTTTCCAGATATTTCCCTCTTTACTCAATTTCTCAACCCTCCGTATTTTTCCCAATTCTTTTCCTCTTTCCCTCTGTTCCTTTGTTCTCGACGATAATAGTTAAAGATGGCCCCTTCTGAATTTGCTCCACCTCTTCTTCAATACTTTGTTGTTCATACTCTGCGACTGCCTCTTCAAGAAATTTAAAACGGGCCAAAAGTTTCACCTTTTTCCTGCAAGGTTTTCTTAATTTTACCCAGTTCCAGTTTTAGTGCCTGAAAGGATATTTCCATTTTACAATTTTTTATTTAATCCAATTGATGTCTTTAAAGTTAATTCCCAAAAAAACCCGGCTTCTGTTTCTTTCTTCTCAGCTTTTAGTCCTCAATTATTTATTTGTTTGTTTTGATTGTATCAGCAAAATCCAGAAAGGACTCGGGGCAGCTCACAGATAAAAACAAAGAACAATAAATTAGTTAAAAAGAAATTAAACTAACAAGCCAAAATACAAGTATAAAACCGAATTAAAATCGAATTTAAAACCCACCCTCTCCCCTAGGAGATCAGTCCAGCCCAGCCTGTAAAAACAACCAGGTTTTTAGATCGCGCCGGAAAGAGGAGAGATTGGAAGCCAGCCGGAGCTCAATGGGCAGCTGGTTCCATAAGGCAATGCAGAATAGGCCCTTCCCCGGGTCACTGCAAGCCGACATTGTCGTGCGGACGGCAACCTGAGGAGTCCCAACCTATGTGCTCGCAGGGGGCGACTGGTATTTGATATCGGCAGGAGACGTTCCCGCAAGTACCCCAGACCCATGCCATGAAGGACTTTGAATGTTAATGTCAAAACCTTGAATCGCACCGAGGGCAACCGCAACCAATGCAGCTCAGGAGGGGCGAATGTGGGAGTATCGGGAGACTCCCATCACAACTGCTGCCGCATTCTGCACCAGCTGGAGCCTCTGGATGGTATGCAAGGGCAGTCCTACATAGAGAGTGTTGCAGTAGTCGAAGCCGGGATGTAACAAGTGCATGAGTGACCGCGGCGAAGGGCATCTCGATCCAGGTAAGGGCGGAGCTGGCTAACCAGCCAACCTGAGCAAAGGCCTGGCCACAGCTCCCACCTGCTCCTCCAAACTGAGCAGTGAGTCCAGGAGAATCCCCAGGTTCCGTGCCCCATCCACAGGGGTAACACCTCTCCCCTATGGCCAAAGGTGGAATATACTACTGGAGCGAGATGCCTGCACGCACAGCCACTCAGTCTTGGCCGATTGAGCTGTAGTTCGTTCCTGCCCATCCAGATCTGTACCGCATCCAAACAACGGGACATCACAGAGAGGGCATCACTGATTTGGTTTAGGGTGGGATATACTGCATCAGCATACTGATGATACCTCACCCCAAAACTCGATGATCTCGCCTAGCTTCATATAGATGTTGAACAGGAGGGGTAAGAGGACCGATCCCTGGGACCCCACATGAGAGCCCTTGGGGCCGACCTCTGCCCCCTGACAACACCGACAGTGAATGCCCCGAGAGGTAGGAGGAGAACCACTGCAGAACAGTGCCTCCCACTCCCAACCCCTCAAGGCGCAATAAGATACCATGGTCGATGGTATCGAAGCCAAGAGATCTAATAGGACCAGGACAGAGAAAGCCTCTGTCCCGGCCTCTCCAGAGATCATCCACCAGTGCACCAATGCCATCTCTGTACTGAACCCGGACCGGAAGCCCGATTGATAGGGATCTAGTCCAATACCAAGTCCATAATGAGATCAGCAAAATCCAAAAGCAGTCTTCATATATCTTTCTTTACTCAATATTTCAATTTTCGGAAACTCTTATTTTATTATGTCAGTTTTCTTTGTATTTTAGGAGACAGGTTCTTTAAAGAAAAGTCAAGTTAAGTTTGACTCAGGTGGCGCTTCTTTGTTCTAACAAATCCAGCTCCCTTTCTTTTTCCTTCCCAGTTATTCAGAGCTTTTCGCCACACACATCCACAAAAGGATCCAATGGTAAACATTTCCTCCTTAACAGTCTTTAGCAGTCTATAAATCAGCTTAAATTAATGTTTAAATGAAATCAAAATATACTCATCCAGAGTGGCTGTGTAATTTTTTATGGCTTCTACCTCTCGGCTTGAAGCTCCATCCTTTCACAAAGAATTCACACCTTTTTTTAAACCTCTTTCAGTTCGCAGCTGAATTCTTTCTTAAGAATGCTTTGTAGTGTTAATCCAGAGGGTAATTTTCAGTTGATTATTTAGTCCCAGATTTCATGCTGTCTGCTTCTTTAACTCTCCTGCCCAATGCTTCTTCTAGTCTTATTCTCCCTTTGGGGTGGCCATTAGACCACCGCTTCTGGCGCTTTGGGAGGGAGCTGTGCCAGTCCAGGAGGGATTTGCAACTCCCTTCACCTGGCTGATGGTCTCCTTCCTCCCACGCCTACGAGGCAGCTTCTGCCCCAGATCTAAAAGATCGGGGCTCTCCAACGCCGAAGCACAAACCAAGCCGTGAAGAACAATCGCGAGGTCTGTCCTCGGGGAGGCTCAAAACCGGAAGTCCGAAAGTCCCCAACACTTTTGAATGGCCTTTTCCTCACAATCCTCTCCAGGCTGTGATCATCCCTGCTGCTTGTGCACCTTTTTCTTCCACACTTTTCCCTTCCACATAACTTTCTATTAATGTGCTTTGATACAGCACTTTGGGAACATCCAACTTCTTTTGCAATTACCTTTGAGGCTTTCCCTCCTTATGGAGGGTGTCAATGATGGTTTTCTGTACAACTGTCAGGTCAGCAGTCTTTCCCATGATTGTGATTCCTACTGAACCAGACTGAGAGACCATTTAAAGGCTCAGGAACCCTTTGCAGGTGTTATGGCTTAATTAGCTGATTACAGTGGGACACTTTGAGCCTAGAATATTGCACCTTTTCACAATATTCTAATTTTCTGAGATTGTGGATTTGGGGTTTTCATGAGCTGTAAGCCATAATCATCACAATTATGACAAATCACAGCTTGAACTATCTTGCTTTGCATGTAATGAGTCTATCTCATATATTAGTTTCACCTTTTAAGTTGCATTACTGAAATAAATAAACTTTTGCACGATATTCTAATTTTTCGAGTTTCACCTGTATTTTTCCTGAATACTATAATATTATCTTAAGTAACTTATTATTATTATTATTATTATTATTATTATTATTTATTTAGACTTGTATGCCGCCCTTCTCCCTAAGGACTCAGGGCAGCGAACATTTTAAAAACCGAACAGATTACAATAAAAATGATTAAATAACTACAAGCCTAAGAACAATTAATTAAAATTAAAATAAAACAACTAAGATGACCCACCCCTAAAAATAACCCATCCCCGGGTCAGTCCAGACTGGCCTACTGAAATAGCCAGGTCTTCAGGTCTCAGCGAAAGGAGCGGAGATCAGGGGCCAAACGGAGATCCACAGGGAGCTGATTCCACAGGGTGGATCTTAAGTAACTTCCATTCCTGATGCAGATAATGATGAAAAACAGGAATTCTGCTGGATCAGATTAAAATTGCATTAATGATGACTTACTCTTTTTCATACAGTATTCTCAGAGGGTACTGCATTAATAGTTTCATCCTTATTGGGAATTTTCAGATGCAGGTAGCACAAAAATACTGGTAATGTGTTTCCTGGTGATCACTCTAACTCAGGGGTATCAAACTCAATTTCATTGAGGGCTGCATCAGGGTTTATTTTTACCTCAGGGGCCTTCAGCATGACATTAGTTATGTCAGAGGCTGCCTGTGGGGGCCCAAATGCTCTGCCAGTGAAAATGGGCTCCCACAGGCACCCCGCAACATAATTATTTGCAACAATTTGTACTCATACCAACACCAGGTCCAAAATTCATCCATAATCACTGTCAGCTGATTTACCTCAGGGCAATATTTTATCAACATAAGCTTTCAACAAGAAGAGTCGTGGAATAATCAGAGCAGCTTGTGGTGTTGTTTTGCTTTGTTATCAAACACAGAAACAACATTCAATTCAGTTGGTGAAAGAATTTTGCCTAATGCAAACATGATATGTGACTTTTAGAAGACCGAACTGACATTCCATATTCTTCTATGAGAAGAAAGCCTACGTCTATATTTTAAAATGTATTCGGAAGAAACTGCCACTTTGAGTAATCTAATATAAAAATGACTGCTTAATAAATTCTTAAGCAGAATTCTGTTATCACTTTACAAACCTACAACGTATTTTGAAGCTAAATTTGTAATCTTATGCCTATCTGCCAAACAAGTCCCATGTGAAATTAGTTTGTTTTGGAATAGACATGTATAAAATACTAGTGGTTAAGTAAGGACACTAATTTTAATCAGATTTGAAAAGTTATCCAGAATGTAATGAAACATACTTTTTTAAATTAAACTTCCTATCCCCCATCTCTCTCAGACAACTCAGCAACAAACTGTAGACCTAAACATATTTATAAGGCCCATAGATTTCAACTTGTCAGAAAGTGGAACTTTCTGGTGTTGCTATGCAGTTTACAAACTTGTGGGGATTTGGAGGCAAACCAAATCCACCAATCACAGGGTAATACCAGATGCCCTGGAGTGGCATCACAAGTCACGCCCCTTGGTATATAAGGGGCAGCCCAACAGGCATTTTACCTCAGGGATGTCAGAGGCCTAAACATAGGTTAGAGGCCTAAAAGGGATGTCAGAGGCCTAAACAGAGGTTAGAGGCCTAAAGGGATGTCAGAAGCCTAAAGGGATGTCAGAGGCCTAAACATAGGTTAGAGGCCTAAACTTTCTACTGGGGTCCATTGTTCTCCTTGTCTGCTCTTGCTGATATTATTCTAAACTCAGCTTGAGTATCTCAGTAGCTTGAGGTGGAGGAACAAGAGAAAAGGAGACAGAGAGAGGGAAAAGCCTTGAAACAGTTTAAGTTCTTTAAAGAGGTCTAAGTTTCTTTAGGGTTTATCCTTAATCTAAAGGTGAGAAGAAATCCTAACTACATAGGTAGACAGAGAAACCAAGTAAGACCTAAGTGAAGAGAAACTTAAAGAAGGCACAAGAAACTGGTAAAAGTCTTTCTGTAACTTTATTTGAATTAAGCTGCTTGTACAATAAAAGATTTGGTTTGAAGATCAAACTGGGCTCAGCATCTTTGTACAATTTAAATATATAGACAGTTTAACAAGATCCTCTAAACAATAAGTCTATCATAGGATTGACTTAAACATAACATTATTTTTTCAACAATTGGTAGCACAGGGCAGCTGGTTAAACCTGTCTATATTTTAAATAATAAAAGATGCCTACTATCAAACCAAAAAGAAAAAGCAGCAGAGTGATGGCCAGAGCCAAAGCTAGGCTCATGGCATCACAAAAGAAAGAAACAGAACCAGAGCCTGGAATGGCTTCAGCTGAAGCATTCCAAACGCCGGCTGAAAGAAAGGAAAGCGGTGCGGCTACAAGTTTGACAGCTGTCATCCCCTCTCATTCACTCGCAGCTCCGAGTGAACGCTTCACACCTAAAGAAAGCCTAAAAACCTTGTCCAACCCAGAGATGGACGAAAGAAAAGAAGAAGAAGAAGCAGAGGTGAGAAGAAACCCCCTTTCTATCTCACCTGGAAACCTGACAGAAGAGGAAATCCGGTCCATTTTCCTCGCGGCTTTCGGCTTACTCTCGGTAAGCGGTGATCCGACAATAAACCCCGGCAATCACATCGAGAAGATTGCGTCGGAACAAGCGGTCAGGGACAGGACTGGGGCCCATGAAGGCAAAATGCCGGTAAGGGTCACCCGGTCCTGCCCTGAGGCCCCTTTAGTTAAAAACGCACGTGGGGGAAAACAGAAAAAATTCCCCTCACTTTTCCCGGAAAACAAAATGGCGGCTCAAAGGCAGGAAATTCAAAGAACCCATCTAAACATGGCGCTTGCCACCTCCCTGCCTGCCTCAGAGACTCTCACTAGCCAAGATGGCGACATCCTGAAGGCTGCTCTTCTAACAGCACCTGCCGCTGCAGCAGCCCAACGCGGCCAGCCTGTGCAGGGACAGGATATGCTGGTGACAGCGGCATTGCTGGACCCAACCATGGTGAGCATGTCACCAGCCCTAACCGCTAGGACCCACACCCAGGCGACCAGTCCAGTCGTGGAAGTCCTACAACAAAGCCCAGCCAGCTCACCTACAGAACTGGACATTAAAAAGGCAATAGAAATGCTAGCCGCAGCGTTTGGGACCGGTCTACTGATTCCTCCCAGTACCCAGTCTACTACAGCCCTCCTGGACGGTCCCCGGTCTACCACTAACTACCTAGAAGGGGCCCGGTCTACCAAAAGCTACCTAGACAGCACCTGGTCTACCACTACGCTGACGCAAGGTCCCCGGTCTACCGCGACCTATGCAGACAACCCCCGGTCTACCTACGGTTACGCGGAAACCTTCCGGTCTACCTACAGCTACGCAGACACCTCCCGGACCACCCAGGCCTATGCAGACACCTTCCTGCCCACGACGGCCTACCCAGATGCCACCCAAACGGCAGCAGCCCTCCCCGATGCTCTCCAGTCGACTGCGGCCCGATACCTACCGTTCCCGATGGCAACCTCAGCTCCCGTGACATCTTCGGCCTACGAGGGCCTTCCTGGGAGCTCAACGGCACAGGCCAGAGCTCAGGGGGTCGGCCCGAGGCTTACCAGAGGAGCCCCAGTGAAGGGCTCCTTCTCCGGCGATGTCCCACGATGAATAGCCTTCCATAAGGAAAGGGGGATGGCTAAAGGGACTGGAAGTCCCAATAGGGTAAACACAATTGGTGAGTGTTATAGATGTGAATCAATGGGACATTTTAGGAGGGATTGTCCTAAATTAGTAGGCCCAAGGACAGATCAAAGGGGACGCTCTAACGGTAAATGTAGAAAGAGGTCACCCACTCCTAAAAGGAAGCCCCAGGTAAAACCTGTAAACCAGAGAAGGGGCAGAAAAGGCAAAAGGTGCAATGAATTTTACAGGTGGGAAAGATTTAACTCAACTTAAATTTTACCAATGTGACTCAGTCAAACTATTCATGGGCAGATAAAAGGGGTAACAGTAGAAAACAAAAAGATTACCTACACCTCAATGGAGGCCCCAAGAGAACCCAGCAAACTCAAGAAGGGGTAGAAGGGGCAGAGGTAATAATAAAGGAGGTAACTTTAAAAACATGACTGAGGTCAGCTACCCAGGGATTGCTGAATATCAGCACAAGGATTTATGGCTGCTTGATAGTGGTGCCAGCAGACATATGGCAAGTAACAGGAAATTGTTTACTGATCTAAAGGATCACTGCTATAAGGTAACAGTAGCCAATGGGTATAAAACCAAGGCCACAGGGATTGGCACATATATATACCTGGGCTTGGAAGGATAAATGATGTTTTGTATGTTCCAAAATTGGAACACAACCTCCTTAGTACTCTCAAGTTGAGTGAGAGAAATGACATAGAGATACTTTTCTCTAAAGGAGGTGCAAAGGTGACCAGGAACGGTCACATGATGGGAGAAGTTCAAAGAATAGGTAACCTGCCATACTATTCTCCCATTAGAAGGGTTAAGGAGTCTGAGGCCACCCACCAAGCCAGTGCTGGTGACCCGAGTAATGACTCCTAGCAAAAACCTGATATTAAACCCAAGGAATGCAGACAAAAGAAGGGGTATAACCATAATGGTGAAAATAAAAATAAAGGTAACAGGTCTGCAAGGATTGGTTCAGAGCACCAAGACAAGTTGACAAAAGGGTACAATTGTAATTGTATGAATGAATCAAAAAGTATAAAGTTTATGGGATTGAATTCAGAGCACAAAGATAAGAGGGCAAGGAAAGCCAATATTGTGCAAATCAGTAAACCCCAGCATGATGGAAGTGCCCACAGTATTCATAGGAATATGGGTCACTCATATTTACCTACCATGCAAAAAGTACCTGAGTGCTCTAAGGAACCATATAAGAAGAAATGTACTGGGCTCACAAATACACACTGCTGGAAGGATAAGAACAGATATAGATCTAGCTTCCAATATCCTATCCAAGCATTCTGAGAACCCCACTCACTAACCCTGGGATGGGAATAAAAGAGTTCTCATTATTGTGTATTGTATGAAATGAATTCTGGTGATTGTACATGGTGTAAATATATATATATAGCCCAATATATTTCTGTAAAGTCTGTAAACGCATAGAGAAGGGGATTGTCAGAAAGTGGAACTTTCTGGTGTTGCTATGCAGTTTACAAACTTGTGGGGATTTGGAGGCAAACCAAATCCACCAATCACAGGGTAATATCAGATGCCCTGGAGTGGCATCACAAGCCACGCCCCTTGGTATATAAGGGGCAGCCCAACAGGCATTTTACCTCAGGGATGTCAGAGGCCTAAACATAGGTTAGAGGCCTAAAAGGGATGTCAGAGGCCTAAACAGAGGTTAGAGGCCTAAAGAGATGTCAGAAGCCTAAACGGATGTCAGAGGCCTAAAGGGATGTCAGAGGCCTAAACAGAGGTCAGAGGCCTAAACAGTTCTCTGTGGAGATCTATCTGAGGAGAAGTTTCTGAAGAGAAACTTTCTACTGGGGTCCATTGTTCTCCTTGTCTGCTCTTGCTGATATTATTCTAAACTCAGTAGCTTGAGGTGGAGGAACCTCTTGCCAGAAGAGAAAAGGAGACAGAGAGAGGGAAAAGCCTTGAAACAGTTTAAGTTCTTTAAAGAGGTCTAAGTTTCTTTAGGGTTTATCCTTAATCTAAAGGTGAGAAGAAATCCTAACTAACTACATAGGTAGACAGAGAAACCAAGTAAGACCTAAGTGAAGAGAAACTTAAAGAAGGCATAAGAAACTGGTAAAAGTCTATCTGTAACTTTATTTGAATTAAGCTGCTTGTACAATAAAAGATTTGGTTTGAAGATCAAACTGGGCTCAGCATCTTTGTACAATTTAAATATATAGACAGTTTAACAAGATCCTCTAAACAATAAGTCTATCATAGGATTGACTTTAACATAACATTATTTTTTCAACACAACTGAAGTTACTACTGAGAAAACAATCTTAGAATATTTCCATTCAAAGAAAATATGAAGCCCCTTGCACCAGGCTCCCTGATGTCAGTTAGAATAATTTGGACAACTACTTCATGGCAGTGGCCTTCTGGAGTTTTTGCAGCTTAGACATTCTAATCCTATTTTCCACTCTCCAAAGATGGGAGACTTCTCAGAGATTTTTTGAAAATCATCCTTCTGAGTTCTGAATATCTTTGTAAGTTTTAAGCAGCTCTTCTTTCAACAAGTAACGGTTGGAAGTAGAGAAAGCCGGAAGAGCAGGGGTGGACTGCTACTGGTTCTTACTGGTTCAAGTGACCTGGTTGTTAATTTTATGGCCAGTTTGCCGAACCAGCAAATCCCACCCCTGGCTGTCCCCACTCACCCTGCCCCGCCCCTCCCAGGAGTCCCCTCATGGCCTGTTTTGGATTGCAGGTAAGTGCAGGGCGTGTGCAGAGGAGGGTGAAAAATGGGCCTCCTGGAAGTTCTGGAAGGCTGGATATGGGCCCATTTCTGGCCTCCAGAGGGACTCTGGAGAATAAAGATGATTGCACCACTCACCAGAGATCATCAACAAGTGTGACCAATGGTGTTTCTGTCATTGCTTATGACAGCAAGAAGGGAATAGGAGGAAAACTCAGTCATGAATTAAAAATGGTGCTTGTAATTGTCCATTAATATCGAACCCAGAGACAATCTATACACACCCAATTCATTTTCTTGACAAAATGTCAAAATAGGCACAAAATAGGCAATTTTGCCAGGGAATATGGGAAGTGCCTATCAAATGCAGAATCCATTATCACCTTTGTTTCTTCAGGACAAGACAGTACAATCAAACCTTTAATATTTAGCTAATGATAAAATATTATGTTGCTGGTTTAGTTTAAAGACTTCATAAGAAAAGCAAATGAGAACAATCCCTGGATTTTTCAAACAATACAAAACTTGGCAAGGACACTGTACTTATTTGTTTGTTTTGGCCTCATATTAATCTCTTTCATGAATGCTGCAATTCACCTTTCTTTCATTCTTTCAAAATGTATTTTTGCATGCATTTTGTTAGGGAAACTTTAGTTAATTGATGCTGTGACTTCACTCTTCAACCTCTACCTGGGCATATTCCTGCCCAACCCAAGCTTGACCTCAAATAGAATAGAAACTGTTGCAAGAAGTAGTCTCATTCATAAATTTATAATAGTATGAACTTCTTTACAGCTGCATAAAGTGATAGTTAATAACAGTTGAATTTCCAGCTTGTTAACGTTTTGAGGGTGGCTAGGAGTGAACTGAGCAAAACATTTATATTATTAAATACAATTCCTCCAGGATTTGTGAATGCTATCAGACCAGAAGGGCTGAGCTCAGTTTATTGATTAATAAAATATGTCATGTCTCCCTTGGGTTTCTCCTTGGGGAAAAAATGAGATATTGTGGATGTTATGGCTACAAAGCTCAGGCCAGAAACTAAATGATGAAATAGATTCAATCTCTGTAAAGCCTTCACTCCATCTCCTTTGTGATATAACACTTACTGACTGGCACACAGACTGCCTTGGACAACTTTTTGATTCAACTATCTTGGTAGGGGTTGCTTTATGGGCTTTTGACCCTGCCTGCCTGACTCTTTCCTCTCTGTTGTTCTTAGTCAAAAACAAAACAAAACAAACATTTGATTAGTCAATTGCTTACAAGATAATATGTATAAGTATAAACATAGTTATAAATACGTGGATTTAATTTAATTTAATAATTGAACTTGTATGCCGCCCCACTCGAAAGGACTCGGGCTCACAACTAAAAATACAATCAATAAATACATTAAAAACAAATTAAACCTGACAAGCCCAAATAAAATCAGTTTAACCCCACCCCCAAGAGGTCAGTCCAGCCTGGCCTATTCAAACAGCCAAGTTTTCAGATCGTGGCGGAAAGAGTGGAGATCCGGGGCCAAACGGAGCCCCAAGGGCAGTTGATTCCACAAGGCGGGAGCCACTACAGAGTAGGCCCTTCCCCGGGGCACTGCCAGCTGACACTGTCTTGCGGATGCACCCAGAGAAGTCCCAGTCTGTGTGCTCGCACAGGGCGATCGGCATTCGATGTCGGCAGGAGACGCTTCCGCAAATACCCCGGACCCAAGCCATGAAGGACTTTGAATGTTAATACCAACATATAAGAGAAATAAAAGAAACAATAGGACATGGATGGTAGGCACTTTGGTATGCTTATGCACACCCCCTACAGACCTCATAGGAAAGGAGAGAGGTCAATAGTAGACAGTCTAAGGTTAAAGTTTTGGGGGTTTGGGGAAGAGGTAGAGTATTCCAGACATTGACCACTCTGTTGCTGATGTCGTATTTCCTGCAATCAAGTTTGGTGCAGTTAACCATGAGTTTGTATCTATTGTGTGCTCTTGTATTGTTATGGTTGAAGCTGAAGTATTCATTGACAGGTAGGACATTGCAATGTATGATTTTAAATACTATACTTAGATCGGACTGAAGATGGCGTAGTTCTAGGTTTTCTAGGTCTAGAACCTCAAGTCTGGTGGCATAAGGTATTCTGCAATGAGTAGAGGAGTGGAGAACTCTTCTTGTGAAATATTTCTGGACTTTCTCTACTGTGTTAATATCGAGAGAGAGAGAAATCCCACCTAACCATAGGTTGCTTTTTTCAGGCAGTTTCAAACTGAAAATCGCCTATGAAAATTATTCACCCTTTTAGCTAGCAATGTACTTTTTTCATTCCTCTGCAACACTGCTATTTCTCCTGAAGGAAGGATTTATAGCTGCTGAAGATTTTTGTTTTCCTCCAGAGGCGATGGCTGGGCTTTCTCTTCTGAATGTTTTAGGCTCAAATCTACTGTTCCAAAGAATTGGAGTTTATCCAACTATTAAAAAATTCAATATGGTGTTTATATGGATGTGTGGTTGCCTAGTCAGAGAGAGAGAGAGAAAGAGAGAGAGAGAAAGTCAACTTCTGGCTTCTATAGTGGTAGTTTGGCTGAAAAGTGCCTTGAGTGTTGGATAAAAGATTAAATGACCAAAATATCTTTTATTTATCAAATTCTGAGGTTAATGTTAATCAAAATTATCTCTGCTCTATAAACGACTCTTTAAAACCTTTCCATTAAGAGTGAGTAGAAACAACAATTAATTCCTTCAAATAATATCAGCTAATTAATTTCTTATCATTTTCTCTTCATCTCTTCTCAGTTTTTACAACATAATTCATCACTTTCCCTAAAAATATGACAAAACTCTCTTATCATATTTTATCTATCAACAAATCTTTAAAGCCTCATCATTCAATCCTAGTCATGGAAAATCCATTAAGATCTGTTAGTAAAAAGAGGACCATGTACAGTTTAATCTTGATTAAATAGGCCTAGTTTATAAACTTTACTTTAGTTTTAAAGATGTTGATTATTCCTTTTAGGTAATGTTCCAAAAACTGATTTCTTTTCTCTTTTCCTTTTCTCAGGAATTCCTTCATAAGTACAGCACAGGGCTGTTAAATTCCCAGCCCGAAGGCCAGATGCGTCATGCACTGGCCATGCCCATGCCCGGTTTAACAAAGGGGGGGAAGTCCTGATACGTCACGTGATGCTGCTGTGATGATATGAGTTTGACATCCCTGGTATAGCACATCACTTTTGTAAATCCAAAAACAAGAAAATCATCCAATTTTTCTCAATTAAACTTTTCTGAGTTAAAATCCACATAGCCAAATTACTTGTCTGGTTTATTATTTGGATGTCCTTTTTAATGATTAAAGCTGATTTCATTTATAAATTCCTGTATAACATTTTTGCAAACATAATTCTTGTATTTTGTCCATTTTAAATTCATATTCTGATAGCCTGATTTTCAGTTATATCTTTTCCTATGTCTTCTTTTAAACCTATTTTTTAGTGTATGAGACAGACTAAAGAGCAAGTTCTGTGTGCATTGTTGCCAAATATCCTTAATTTCTACCAGAGTTAAAACATTTTTCTACATTATGTATTAATAGAGTTTTTAGTTATAATATTTAATTCATTCTGGCTGCTTTTAGTAAACAGTCTTCAATCTTCTATCATGTTTTTCTCTCATCCAGAACACTGAACCAATTTCTTACATTTAAACTTAAATCTTAAGATATTTTAATAAGATTTTAAACAAACTTCAGGAAGTATTCTTATCACTTTTCGATGTCTTGTGTCCAGTCAATTTGGCCCCCTAGTCCATTTAAAAACTTTCCAAAATCAACATTCAAAGCATCCTTTCATTCCTTATTTCTTCTTTAAGTTTAAATTTCTAGTATCTTGATACCTGTATAAATTTGGTCCTGATTTTTTTCACAGCTTATTAAATCAACATTTGCAAGAAGAGTATATTAATATTTTTCATAACATTTATGATATCTATTAGTGACATCTGATATTCTACAAAGAACTGTTTTCTGCACTGGGAAAAAAATGTAATGTGTAGAACAATAGTTCTTCTGCAGCATCATAACTTCAATCTGGATGTAATCGATCCAGCTCCTAACACTGGACATTTCTCCTATTTTATATATTGCTATATCCATATGCTTGGATGTTTTCTTTATGTATGATGGAATGTACGGGTGCAACAGAATTGCAGAACAGTAACATAGCAGAGGCAAAATAATTATTAGGTATATCTGAATTGGTGAAGAGTTAACAAAATTCAAAATAAATGTTGAGTTGCTGTTACTACTTATATCATATTCTAAATGATTGCACATGCAGCTTCATCAATCTCTTCTGAATTTGTGATTATGTCTATTGAAAGTGACTTGATTCTAAAATTCGAATGAAATGGGCATTCCAGTTGGTGCCAATGTGATTCCCTCAGATCACTTTATCAATATAGATATGGGATGCTTTTTATATGGTGCTATTGTTGAAATAACATCACATAAAATATGGGGACACGGTGGCTCAGTGGCTAAGACACTGAGCTTGTTGATCAGAAACGTTGGCAGTTCAGCAGTTCGAATCCCTAGCACCCCATAATGGAGTGAGCTCCCATTACTTGTCCCAGCTTCTGCCAACCTAGCAGTTCAAAACCATGTAAAAAATGCAAGTAGAGAAATAGGGACCACTTTGGTGGGAAGGTAACAGCATTCTGTGTGCCTTTGGCATTTAGTCATGCTGGCCACATGACCACGGAGACGTCTTCGGACAGTGTTGGCTCTTCGGCTTTGTAACGGAGATGAGCTCTGCCCCCTAGAGCTGGAAACGACTAGCACGTATGTGCAAGGGGAACCTTTACCTTTTTTATTGTTGAAAATAAAACTCATGATTTAATTGCCAGAATCCTGACCCCAAACTTGACACATATAACCATTTTTTTTTAATTACATTATATGCCGCCTTCTCCCAAGACTCAGGGCGGCTTACAATTTTTGGAGCACAATCCAATGTGCTCAGCAATAAAGGTATAAATATAAACATGAGTAAGAATACAGAAAATAGGTACAATTAAATGGGGACATTAGGACAGGGACGGGAGGCATGATGGTGCACCTATGCACCATCTTATGCACTTATACACTTAACCTCAAAGCCCCTCATTGTCTTCGCCACTTTTTCTCTCTAATTCAGTTTGCCAGTGCCCTTCCTATGTTGTGGAAACCCAAAATGGACACAATATTCTAGGTGTGACTGGCCAGTGCAACATAGCATGGAACAATCACTTCCTATGATCTCAGCATTATACTTCTCTGGATGCAGCCCAAGTTTGCATTGGGTCTTTTGACAGCTGCTCAACTTTGCTGGCTTATTGCTTAATAGCTGTCATGCCCCTGTTGGAAACTGACTTCGAGGGAGAGGAGGAACAGCTTCGAGGGAGTGGAAGTATGGCTCCGGAGGTTGTGGAGGATGCTGGGGAATGGCACAGGCCAGCTGGGCAGCCAGAGGAGGACCCAGGCCCATTCCCTCTCCATCCTAGGACACACAGGGAGGAGGGGATAAAGAAGAAACGGTGTGGTCTACAGGAGAGGAAAGGGCCTTGATCCCCTTCATAGGCTGCAGCTGTGAGAACTGGTTAAAAGGATGCGCATGAACCAGTGCTGGAAACAAAGCATGAGGAAAGGGCCTTGATCCCCTTCATAGCGCTGAACTGGTTAAAAGGATGCGCATGAACCAGTGCTGGAAACAAAGCATGAAAATATTTCTAGTCTGTCCATTTTTACCTGAGTTTGGCGTCCTTCTCAGTGTATATTCCGATATCTGTGGACGTCTGCAAGCCCTTATCTTGCCTGGTTCCCTTAATTGCTTCAATGTGGTTTGTGTTGTTTTTTCTATTTACAATTTATAGGTATTTTTAGTTTAAACAGCATTTCCTCCTTTTTGCAACGGTTTGTGGGGAGTTTTTTTGTCTCCAGTCAAGGATATTTGGAGCTTTGAAGCCAAGTTGAAGGAATTAAAGGGACTTCACCTGTTTTTATGCCTGTGTTGTTTTTGTATCCCACCCTAGGTCATCACAATAGCATTCAATTATATTGAGAATAAATATGGTGGATGCCTTTTTTGTGTGTCAGTGTCAGAGCTTGTGGAAGAAGCTTTTATGTAGTCTTTTTCCTGTGTGTATACTTGGCCTCCATTCCCAGAATTGCTTTTGGAGCTCAGTCTCATCTCTCTACAGGTAGTCCTTGGCTTAGAACCACAAATGAGCCCCAATGTTATATTACTAAGCGATGCAATTGTTAAGTAAGTTTTGCCCTTTCTTGCCACAGTTGTTCAGTGAATCAATGCAGTTAAGTTAGTAACATGTTTGTTAAGTGAATCTGTCTCCCCCATTGACTTTGGTTGTCAGAAGGTCACATAATGACCACCGGACACTGCAAATCATAAATTTGCCAACATCAAATACTGATCGCCCGGTACGCTCCCACAGGCAGGGCCTCCTTGGGTTACCGTCAGTTAGGCATTGTCGACTGGCGGTGCCCAGGGGTAGGGCCTTCTCTGTGGGAGCACCTGCCCTGTGGAACCAACTCCCTGTGGACCTCCTCTTGGCCCCCGACCTCCGCTCCTTCCACCAGGACCTGAAGACCTGGCTGTTCCAACAGGCCGGTCTGGACTGACCCTGGGGTGCGGGTTGGTTTTAGTATTTGTTTTAATTAATTTTAAATTTTGTATAATACTGATTAGGCTTGTATTTGTTTAATGGTTTTTTATTGTAATTTGTAC
>CM019151.1:71945155-72116842 GCA_009733165.1 Naja naja
GGGGAGGAAGGAACAATCAGCATTTAACAGTATTAAGAGACTAATCACATCTGATGCTTTATTGATACAATTCTCTGAGAATTTGCCTGTTGTACTGACTTGTGATGCATCCCCTTTTGGAGTGGGGGTTGAGACCAGGCTTCCCAGTGGAAGGGAAGCCCCAATTGCATTTTACTCTCGCACTTTGACCAAAGCAGAGAGGAATTATAGCCAACTGGACAAGGAGGCATTGGCAGTTGTTGCAGCTGTCAAGAAATTTCATGAATATTTGTATGGGAAAACATTTACCATTGTTACAGATCACAAACCTTTATTAGGCATTGTGGCAGGAGACAAACCTACACCTACTATCCTGTCACCCAGAATGCTGAGGTGGACTGAATTTCTTGCAGCCTATTCATACAAACTGATTCACAGGCCTGGCAAGGACATTGGACATGCTGATGCACTGAGTCGTTGCCCACTGCCTTGCCACAAGGTGGACTTTGAACCTGAAACACACACCTTTTTCCTAGAGACTGTTGTGAAGCTTCCAGTTCATGCTGCTGAGATTGCCAGAGAGACTGCCAAAGACACTGTGTTGGCTCCTGTTATAGGCTGGATTAAGAAAGGTTGGCCTCTTCAAGATCTACCTCACCTTGCCCAACCTTTTAAGTCCAGACAAACTGAATTATCTGTATTAAGAGGATGTATTTTGTGGGGTAACAGGGTGGTTATTCCTGCAAAACTGCAAAGTAACATTTTGGAAATGTTACATGAGGGTCATCCTGGGATTGTGAGGATGAAGGGATTGGCCAGGAGTTATGTATGGTGGCCAGGTATTGACAAAATGGTTGAAAACTGGGTAGCCTCTTGTCCCAATTGCCAGGTAGTCAGACCTGCCCCACCTCACGCCCCCACACAGGAATGGGAATGTCCTAGGGGCCCATGGTCTAGAATCCACATTGATTTTGCAGGCCCTACAAGAGGGCACACTTTTCTAGTGATAGTAGATGCATACTCCAAATGGCTAGAGGTATTTCCAATGACATCCACTACTACTGAGGCTGTTATCAAGCAGCTCAGAAAATTGTTTGTAACCCATGGGTTACCAGATGTCCTTGTCTCTGACAATGGCCCTCAATTCACATCTAACATTTTTGAATCCTTTCTAGCACAACAGGGTATCAGACATGCCCTCACTGCCCCTGGGCACCCTTCGGCTAACGGCCGGGCTGAACGCATGGTATGCTTTACCAAAGAGAAGCTCCAGCAACTGGGTCCTGGGGACATCACTGAGAAGCTTGAAAAACTTCTTAGTGTTCAGCACATCAGTCCTAGCCCATCGAATAACTTATCCCCAGCAGAGTTGTTGATGGGTAGGAAACTTAGGTCTTCCCTTGACTGTCTTCATCCCACTTACGCACGCAATGCACCACTGGATTCCACTTCCAAAGTTCGTACTTTCAGTGTGGGTGATTCTGTATATGCTAAGAACCTTATAGGTGAACCTCTGGGGATTCCTGCTGAAATAACTCACATCACTGGCCCTCGTTCTTACAGGGTACAAACAGAGGATGGCCTCCTCTGGAGCAGGCACATTGACCAACTTAGATCCAGGTTCCCTCAGGAACATCGTCCCTGTCTCTCTCTGGGTCCCTCACCTGATGTCACTTCTAGGGGAAGGGGAGGAACAGGAGGAAAATCAGCAAGCAAGAATCAACCCCATGTGTAACGAGCCATTATGACAGGAACCATCCCAAAACCTGTCACAATGCCAAGATCCTTCCTTAGAAGTGGAAGATTGCACATCACTACCTGACTTGGGTGCTGACATTGGAATGGAGATGGGTTGGGAGGAGAGACCAGATTCTAACAGTCTAACAGGGTCTCCTTTCACAGGAAGTCCCAGCAGGGAAATGTGAGCAGACACATTTCCCCTCACTGGGTGAGAACGTTAAAACTTCTGAACCACGAAGGTCTCAACGTACACGCAAGAGCCCCACCTATTTAAAGGAATACATTAGATAGGTTGGGGTTTGGTATGGACTGAACCTAGTGGGGAGGGGTGTTATGTATGTAGGTTTGAATGTTATTGGTTTATTTGAACTGTTCTTGTAAAATGTCAAATGGTATTGGTTTAAATAGTGCGGGAAGAAACCCTGCACTCCCATTGGCTGGCAACTACGGCTGCAGGCTATAAGAGGCAGCCGTAGCCCAGCCAACTCGGGTCCATTCGAGCTGTAGTCACTGAATAAACTCTTTACTGAAGCTCTTCGTGTCTGACTCTTTATGCAAACTTAACACTCCTTGTCAGCTTTGGAAGCCATCCTGAGACCAGATGCTCCCACACTGCCACATTTTGAACCTGGGAAAATGGGAGGGGGGAATTTCTTGGAGTGTATGTAGTTAGACATAATAACATTCTTTTTCTAATTCAAGGTCATGTTAGTTTGCACATAAGTGAGCGGAAGTCCGGAGTTGGGACAGATGGTGATTGAGGCATGTGATGTAATGATGGACGCAGGGGTGGGATTTGTAGTTTTTAACTTATTGCAAGGAAGCCCAGAACTTTCAGATTTGGGATTCCTCAGTTGTGCCAGTTTACTATCCAAATAAAAAAGAACTTTTGAGAAGATGTCTGTCTTGGAGTTACTGGCTGGAGTGGAGGTTTTCTGGAACTCTGACACTCCTCTTTTCTGTGTTTCCCTAGCAGAGCCATTTTGTTTTCTTTGCTACTTTTATATCAGTCAGGCACACCTTAGGGTTTCTTTAAGTCTCTTTCCTTACTGCAAGCAACAGTACAACTTCCTCTGAATGATTGCCTCCTAATGATATTGCCTAACTTCCAAAGCTCTTTTCCCATATTTCTTCAATAAATTGATTTGCCAGCAACTTCCTAATCAGCATTTACATTAACATTTTAATGCTGTTGCATTAAAAGTTTTAGGCAGAGCCATTGTCTCCAGTGATGAGAAAGTGGGGCAGGGTCCCCCTTACCAGACAACAGATTAACAGAGTTGGAAGGGACCTTGTAGGTAATCTAGTCCAACCCCTGCCCACGCAGGAGACCCTACACCATTTCTGACAGGTGGCAGTCCAGTCTCTTCTTGAAAGCCTCCAGTGATGAAGCTTCCGTAATTTCTGAAGGCAAACTGGTAGAAACTTTAAAATAAATCTTTAACTCTAAGCATCAATATTTCACCCATTCAAAATTAACAAGATTTAGTTGAGAGAAATATGCATACTTGTCTTGCACTTTATTTCTAGCTTAAATTCGATGCTCTAACTGATAGTGGAAAAGGCTCCCATCACAATGTACCAGCAATTAGAATGTTCCATAATGTTCTTAAAAATCATAATCCTTAAACACAATATTTGGAGTGTAAACCTCTTTTAACCTAGTAGGATTTAGAATTGAATTGATATTAGAATATGGGGAAGATTTAACCTTCTGCTTTTGGCTGTGGTATGTTTTCTGCAATTGTTAAAAAAGGACTATTACAAGGATTACATATACAACAATGTAAAATATACCTTGTGGAAGACTGAGTCTATATAAATTAAGCACTGAAACTGCCATGTAACAGACAGTTTTGCCTAATGTTTGTTCACAAATTGAGTCTAAACCTAAATTGATAGAGGTTCTTGTGAGATATTATGCACATTTTAGAGATACTTGTTTCTTGCACATTAATTTGGGCTTTCTTCATGGCTTTCTTTCATGCCCAGTCTGGAGAAGAGATAAAAACCTATAATCTCTCCCTACAATATCAATAGCACTTAGACTTACGTATCGCTCCACAGTACTTTTACAGCCCTCTCTAAGTGGTTTACAGAATCAGCCTATTGCCCCCAACAATTTGGGTCCTCATTTTAGCCATCTCAGAAGGATGGAAGGCTGAGTCAACCTTGAGCCTAGTGGGATTCGATCTGCCAAATTGCAGGCAGCCGGCAGTCAGCAGAAGTAGCCTGCAGCAGAAGTGGTATTCAGCAGGTTCTGACCAGTTCTGGAGAATCGGTAGTTGAAATTTTGAGTAGTTCAGAGAACTGGCAAATACCACCTCTGACTGGCCCCGCCCCCATCTATTCTCTGCCTCCCAAGTCCCAGCTGATTGGCTGGGTCTTCTTTTGTTGCCCTGCACAGGAGAACGGAGCTGGAAAGCAGGTTAGTAGGGTGGAAAGGGAATGGGGATTTTACAGTATCCTTCCCCTGCCACACCCGCAAGCCACGCCCAATAGAGCCCATAGTAAAAAAAATTGAATCCCACCACTGGCCTGCAGTACTGCACTCTAACCACTGCATCACTGCGGCTCTCAATAGCCAGTCTCCTGCTTCCCCCAAACAAAACCTAACATTAAAATATGTTATATTTCAACTTAGGAACACCGCAGAGCTGCTTACTTTCCTGCCAGTTTGAATGGATGGATTGGTTCCTTCTTTAAAATTATGAAATAATTTAAGCTGTTAATGTGGGTATGTTTTTTTTTAAATAATGTGGATAGAAATTTTCCACATATATATTGCAGCTGAACTTCTCATTCAACACTGACTGAATAAAGCTAATTGTAATTATTTATTTACATATTTCTGAATTAATTCCTACTGTGTATATATATTTTGCTATAAATATAACCATATGCATTTCACGTTTAAATTATTTAACCCATACTGAAAATTTCAAAAGAACTAAAATTTGATCTTGAGTAAAAATTAATTTTTTTGTAATCAGGAAGTAGGATTCTGGACTTTGAGACATATATAGTATTCATCTCTTATTTTACATTTTATTTTATATAAAAAAATACATTTATTTCTGTTTCATCTTGCCAACTTGCTGTCATTGGATTATTTATGTCTTTCAAGAACTGCCCACTTCTGTCAGCCCCAGTAGGTAAACCTGGCCAGAAAATCAACTCCATAAAATGGCTGAAACTACCTACCTTGAGCTTCTAACTGAATCTTGCAAGTCTGATGGTACTGTTTTTCTTCTCCTTGTACACCACTGAATCAGGGAGACATCTTCCTAAGCCTCTTCTAAATGCAGTATTATTATTATTTTCACAAGACTAACATTTCATCGTTTTTGCCTATGTAACAGTTATTGCATATTTCCATGAAGATTATCTTCTTTAGCCTCTATTCAATTCCATAGCAGAGTGAATTACGCTGTAAGAATACAGTTAGCCTTACTTGCACTCCTCCACCCCAAATATTAGAAAAAAAATGATGGAATTTTTGTAAGGGCTTGAAAATTTCCCCCATCTCACCAACCATTGGGCAAAATCATGATGATTTATTTGTTTGTTTATTTATTTATTTATTTATTTATTTATTTATTTAATTTGATTTGTCAATCACTTACAAGATAATAGGTATAAGTATAAACATAGTTATGAACACATGAAATGGATACATATAAGAAAAATAAAAAGAATCAATAGGACAGGGATGGTAGGCACATTGGTGCACTTATGCACGCCCCCTATAGACCTCTTAGCAAAGGGGTGAGGTCAATAGTAGACAGTCTAAGGTTAAAGTTTTTGGGGTTTGGGGAAGAAACCACAGAGTCAGGTAGAGTATTCCAGACATTGACCACTCTGCTGCTGAAGTCGTATTTCCTGCAATCAAGTTTGGTGCAGTTAACCTTGAGTTTGTATCTATTGTGTGCTCTTGTATTGTTATGGTTGAAGCTGAAGTATTCATTGACAGGTAGGACATTGCAATATATGATTTTATGTACTATACTTAGATTAGACTGAAGGCGGTGTAGTTCTATGTTGATGAGCCTGTACTGAAATGAATTTGTTTCAGAATGTGCTGTGGTTTTGCCTTGGTTATATATTGCATGTGTATTTGTTTTGTTTTTTATGTTTGAAATGTATGCAAACCACCCACATCACTATGTACAAATGAAAACAAGTTAGCATATATAACACTTTGATCATGGGAAAGATTGCTGGGTACCCAGAATGATGCATCTCCAAAATCAAGAGGCCTTTTCTTGATCCCACATGAATTCAATAAACAGATCTGCAGCTGAACTACTAAAACAGGATTTTAGCTTTTTAAGAGCTGGTAAAGACATGATGTAACTGCTTGGCACATTTTTCATAGCTTTGATGGAAAGCAAAATATCCTTGCTTCTATTTTCTACATGCAACACAGAGCAAATGGAAAATGCACAGTGCTAAATCAGCCATTATGAATATTGTTGGATTGCCAAATTCAACATGTCCTTAAATTGTCCTTTGTTTTCTCTCTTACTTGTGATATGCATATGCTAATTTCTCCTTGCCTTGAAGGAAAAGTATAATAAGTTACTCTTTTATGATAGTGTTTTATGTATTGTTAAGCTAGAATATTTCTTTTGTTACATATTAAAACCCCCACCCTAAAATCCCTAAGTGTATTCAGTTAACAGTATGTGGTGACTTGTTACAATTTTCTTGGAAAACAGGAACATCTGCCCAGGGTTAGGCAACAAGTAAATAAGATAGGGACATCCGCCCAAGACAAAGTCCAGAAGCAAAACAATATAAGACATTCATTGCATAGAAGAAAATGTCATGTCAACCCTTTAACTTATAGTTTAGCTTATAGTATGGTTTAAGATAATAAGGGGGAGTTGGGAGGGCATCTTAGGCATGGTGTGCATTGTGTAGGGGGCATAAATGTATCTTGTGAATATGGGGTTTTGTGCTTCATGATCTCAATCCATTTTGGGAAAGGACGTGAAGACCTGCCTTTGCAAATGCATTTTTCATAAACTTTCTTTGTTTGTACATCAGAGTTGTCTGTTGAATTAGTGAGTATAAATGTTGGAATGTTTTTAAATCTCACACCGTGGTGCCATGTCTACCACAATATGTACACAGTGCTGCAGCTATTATATCAAAATTTGATTTTTTTAGTATTCAGAACAAAATAAAAGAACTCTACTGGATACTTATCGCAAAGCAATGTATACAGTAGTAGTTGTGCTGGTGCTGCTGTAGTCTTTAGTGAAACATCATAGCAATAGCATTTAGACTTATATACCACCCCATCGTGCTTTTTAGCTGTCTCTGGGTGGTTTACAATGTCAGCAAATTGCCCCCAACAATCTGGGTCTGGAAGGCTGAATCAACTTTGAGCCAGTCAGGATCGAACTCCTGGAAGTGGGCAGAATTAGCCTGCAATGATTCATTCTAACTATTGTGCCAGCACAGCTCAAAAAGATGCAATTGAAGGAGAAAAAAAGAAGAGGCAGGCTTTGTAGGGAGACAATGTAAGAAGAAAATTAGATAACTAGATTTATATTAAGGCAGCTTCATGCCTTTAGCTAAATGTCTATTATTTGGCCTATTCCACATTTACTCTTCTAGGAATTTTTCTAGGACTTTGACGGAAAAGAAAAAGTGGGATTGGAATGGAGCTAATTTTTTGGAATCAAAATAAGATTCTAAGTACCTGTTGGTCCCATTCATTCCATTGGGTTTCTTTATTTCCAACTAAAAACAGAAATCAAACTTTTTTTCTGCTACAAATCAAATGTGCAGAGAGTTATTTAGAGTCCCTGAAAACTCACAGATATTCAGTAGTTCTACTTCATTCAAATCATTGATCTGTACTAAGTTGAAATCAGAGGCAAATATTCTGGAAAAGAGATTAAATGAAAATGTTAAATGCTTTAAGCTTTAGGTTAAAATCAGATAACTGCATTTAACAACTGCACCACTTAAGAAGAGACATGGTGTTCCATATTGTTCATTTAGGTCAAGGACTACTTATATTTTCTTCTGTGAATTTGTCATAAACAGATAAATGGCCCAATCTGGAATGTTCCAATCTTCTTCTCTCTTGTAAACTTTCGCTCCCTTTAGTATAACCATTTTTCCTTATTTCAATTTTTGTAATCTCTAAAAGGGAGGAAAAATATGAGAGACTTTCAACATTCTGTATTTTTATAATCATATGCTCCCCTCAAAACTTCCTTCTTCTATTCATTTCTTTGTTCAGCAATCAGCTTTCTTACCAAATTTAAACATTCTTCTTTACCACTGAGATATATGTTTATTTATTTGGAAAAAAATTGTTTAAACGATGCACATTATGCCACCAGACTTGAAATTCTAGACCTAGAAAACCTTGAACTATGCCGCCTTCGGTCTGATCTAAGTATAGTATATAAAATCATACATTGCAATGTCCTTCCGGTCAATCAATACTTCAGCTTCAACCATAACAATACGAGAGCACACAATAGATACAAACTCAAAGTTAACCGCACCAAACTTGATTGCAGGAAATACGACTTCAGCAACAGAGTGGTCAATGTCTGGAATACTCTTCCTGACACTGTGATTTCTTCCCCAAACCCCAAAAACTTTAACCTTAGACTGTCTACTATTGACCTCACCCCTTTCCTAAGAAGTCTGTAGGAGGTGTGCATAAGTGCACCAACGTGCCTACCATCCCTGTCCTATTGTTTCTTTTATTTTTCTTATGTGTATTCATTTCATGTATTCACAACTATGTTTATCCTTGTAAGCGATTGACAAAATAAATACATAAATAAAATAAAACATTCCAAATTTAATGGTTCCTTTAATTTTAACTTTCTCATAGCGAATTCCCAGTAAGCATTTTGCATTTAATTCTTTTTAAAACTTTGTAACTGGTTCCTTCTTTTTTACTTTAATCTTTCCTGGATCAAAGGTGCACCGACCTAGGTGGTTGGCTACTCTGAAGGTCTTTTAAAATTTTCTCCACTTAACTGTGCTTTCAAAAGTGAACTGGGCAGAACCAATATCCTTTAAACAAGCTTTGTGTGATGTTGTTAGCACCATGTCTTCTGTGACCTCGAAGCTAATATAAGCCACCTCAAGCTTCTCCTTGTCCAGGTAAGCCCTATTAGTCAACCATATTGCCTGTCTGTCAATCTTTGCCTGTATGTCATACCCACTGTTTTGTGGAGTTGTGCTAGTCTGCCAGGTTTCCACCCAGATGTCAACACATTTGTATTTCTCTTTGGATCTATGCTTGACAAATAAGGAATTCTGCTGCATTTGGGGGCATTTTGTTTGTTTTTCCTAAAGGAAAACATTTGCATGTATCTGTCTCAAATGTCATTATGTCATCTTCTGTCCAGTTGTTTAGCTATCAAAAGTGTTCTTAAATTTATGTTTTTGTTTTAAAGTGTGTGTGTGTGTTGTGTGTGGGTCTGATTATTTTGGAAGGTGCCAGAATACATTTGAAACACTATTTTCAAATAAGTAAATTATCCATGACTTTTTCTGGGCTTATACAGCTGCTTCAAAAGCTGCCTTTGGCTGTCTCAGCATGCTCACACAGCCACTTCAAGTTTGGATTTTTTCCAAGTGAAGGGAAATAGCAATGCTTGTACATTTGTACTGAGATTACTGTTAGATATTATTCAAGCAGGCCTACCTGGAGAAAATGCAGGTATTTTAATAATCCAGAAGAAATGCTTTAGAATAGAATAACAGAGTTGGAAGGGACCTTGGAGGTCTTCTAGTCCAACCCCCTCCTTAGGCAGGATACCCTACCCCACTTCAGACAAATGGTTATCCTATCTCTTCTTAAAAACCTCCAGTGTTGGAGTGTTCACAGCTTCTGGAGGCAAGTTGTTCCACTGATTAATTGTTCTAACTGTCAGGAAATTTCTTCTTACTTCTAAGTTGCTTCTGTCCTTGATTAGTTTCTATCTGTTGCTTCTTGTCCTGCCTTCAGGTGCTTTGGAGAATAGCTTGACTCCCTCTTCTTTGGGGCAGCCCCTGATGTTATGTATGTAGGTTTGAATGTTATTGGTTTATTTGAACTGTTCTTGTAAAATGTCAAATGGTATTGGTTTAAATAGTGCGGGAAGAAACCCTGCACTCCCATTGGCTGGCAGCTACGGCTGCAGGCTATAAGAAGCAGCCGTAGCCAAGCCAGGACGGGTCCATTCGAGCTGTAGTCACTAATAAAGTCTTTGCTGGAACTCCTCGCCTGACTCTTCATGCAAACTTAACACTGGCGAAGGTGGGATTTCCCTGAAGAGAAGACGACGCGACGAACAAGCAACTGAGCGAGATGGCTGCGCTGAACACCCCCAGCACCGTTCGATCCGGCGACGGAAGACTGGGAATCGTATGCGGATCGCTTCCACATGTTCCTGGAGGGGAACGATCTCGCCGGCATCCCCGAGAGACGGAAGAGGGCGGTCTTTCTCACGCACCGGTCCGGCAGTCTTCAAAATGGCGAAGGCGTTGGCGGAGCAGCAGAGCTGAAGGTAATGGAATGGCCCGATTTAGAAAAACTTTTGAGAGCCCATTACGCCCACAAGTATCGTGCCTCATTAAGAGACACGAATTTTACCGTCGGGATCAAGGGGATAGCGAGAATGTTAATGACTTCGTGGCAAGTTTAAGGGACATTGGGGTGCTTGTGACTTTACCAACTTAGAAGAGGCCATGCGTGATCGGTTTGTTTTAGGCCTTAAAGATAAGGTCTTACAAAGCAAACTATTAATGAAACCTAAGATCACGTTTAAAGAGGCCATTGAAGAAGCTGTTTCAGCGAAGCCACCAAGTCCTCAGCAGCGGCCATGAAAAGATTAACAAGGCCTCAAGCCAGGCCTCAAGCCATTCTGATGGGGATAAATCCACATCTACTCATTGCGAACAAATAGACTCTGATTCTGATGGCAGTGAGGCAGAGGAGGGGATTTTTAAACTCAGAATGGAGAAGAAAAGAAAAGACTCTGGGAAGAACAGGCAAGGGTTCTATTGCAGAGGCTGTGGGGGCCACCCCGCACTGATTGCAAGTTCTTTGACTCCATTTGCCTACGTTGTGAGAAACGGGGTCACATAGCCAGAGTCTGCAAATCATCCAGAACTCCACCAGCTAGGAAGAAATTCCCTGATAGAGACTTTAAGCCCAACAATTTCCTTGAAAAATGGGGCGAAATTTAGAAGCAAATGGCAAGAATGAAACTCACCAAACAATCACTATTGGTCATTCTTCACCCTTAAAAAGCAGAAAAGTACATGTGAAGGTGTTTATTGAAGGAAGGCCTTGCCAAATGGAAGTGGACTCAGGCTCTTATTTATCTATGGTGTCATGGGACACTATCCACAGACTTTTTCCCAAAATTCAGAAAAGCATTTCCAGAAGCAAGCACTGACTCTCAAAGACTACCAAGGGAACAAGATTCCAGTAGTTGGAGCGAGAGATTTCAACGTGCAGTTTAAAGGCCACACCAAACGCTTGCCCCTGACCATCGTGGACAAGGATCGCCCAAGTTTGCTGGGACTTGAGTGGTTCAAGCCACTTGGCATCGAGGTGACTGGCATCCATCACGTGAGCAGTTCTGACTGGGAAGAGTCCTTGAAGTCTGAGTTTCCAGAGGTCTTCAGCGAAGGACTGGGCAAGTATATGGGGACCCCTATTGCTTTCAGCCTAGACCCCAAGGTGCCCCCAATTCGTTTAAAGCCCAGGAGGGTCCCATTTGCTTTAAAGGAAAAAATTGATGCACAATTAGATAAACTCATTGCTCAAGGGGTTTTAGAGCCTACTGACCACTCCAGATGGGAAACACCCATAGTCACACCAGTCAAGGCTGATGGGTCAGTGAGAATCTGGGGACACTTAACCATGCGCTGCAACAGAGCGCATATCCTGTACCAGTTGTGCTTCATCTGCTCCATTCCCTTGGCAGGGGTACAGTATTTGCTAAACTGGATTTGGCTCAGGCATATCAACAATTAACAGTTGATGATGCCACTGCAGAGGCACAAACAATTGTGACCCATAGAGGTGCCTTCAAATGTAAAAGACTACAATTTGGAGTAAGCGTGGCACCTGGCATTTTTCAGAGCCTTATGGAAAGAATGTTGCAAGGACTGCCAGGGGTAGTACCTTATTTTGATGATGTATTAATCTCTGCTGAAAATGACACTCAGCTTCAAGAAAGACTCAGAGAAGTCCTTACCAGATTCAGAAAAGCAGGTTTAAAAGTCAAGGAAGACAAATGTACACTCAAAACAGACAGAGTTGAGTTCCTGGGGTATATGATTGACAAGCATGGCATCCATCCTACTGATGCCAAGGTTAAAGCAATCAAGGAAGCCCCTAAACCTCGATGCAAGGCAGATTTGCAAGCCTTCCTTGGACTTATTAACTTTTACCACATGTTTCTACCTCACAAAGCATCTATTGCTGAGCCCTTACATCGCCTACTTGATAAGAATGCTGTTTGGATCTGGGGGCGGAAGGAACAGTCAGCATTTAACAGTATTAAGAGACTAATCACGTCTGATGCTGTGTTGATACAATTCTCTGAGAATTTACCTGTTGTTCTGACTTGTGATGCATCCCCTTTTGGAGTGGGGGTTTGAGTCACAGGCTTCCCAATGGACGGAAGCCCCAATTGCATTTTACTCTCGCACGCTGTCCAAAGCAGAGAGGAATTATAGCCAATTGGACAAGGAGGCTTTAGCAGTTGTTGCAGCTGTTAAGAAATTTCATGAATATCTGTATGGCAGGTCATTCACCATTGTTACAGATCACAAACCTTTACTAGGCATTGTGGCAGGAGACAAACCTACACCTAATATCCTGTCACCAAGAATGCTGAGGTGGACTGAATTTCTTGCAGCCTATTCCTACAAACTGATTCACAGGCCTGGCAAGGACATTGGACATGCTGATGCACTGAGTCGTTGCCCACTACCTTGCCACAAAGAGGACTTTGAACTTGAAACTCACACCTTTTCCTGGAGACTGTTGCTAAGCTTCCAGTCCATGCTGCTGAGATTGCCAAAGAAACTGCCAAAGATGCTGTGTTGGCACCTGTTATGGGCTGGATTAAGAAAGGTTGGCCTCTTCAAGATCTACCTCACCTTGCCCAACCTTTTAAGTCCAGGCAAACTGAATTATCTGTATTAAGAGGATGTATTTTGTGGGGTAACAGGGTGGTTATTCCTGCAAAACTGCAAAGGGAGGTTTTGGAAATGTTACATGAGGGTCATCCTGGGATTGTAAGGATGAAAGGTTTGGCCAGGAGTTATGTATGGTGGCCAGGTATTGACAAAATGGTTGAAAACTGGGTAGCCTCTTGTCCCAATTGCCAGGTAGTCAGACCTGCCCCACCTCACGCCCCCACACAGGAATGGGAATGTCCTAGGGGCCCATGGTCTAGAATCCACATTGATTTTGCAGGCCCTACAAGAGGGCACACTTTTCTAGTGATAGTAGATGCATACTCCAAATGGCTAGAGGTATTTCCAATGACATCCACTACTACTGAGGCTGTTATCAAGCAGCTCAGAAAATTGTTTGTAACCCATGGGTTACCAGATGTCCTTGTCTCTGACAATGGCCCTCAATTCACATCTAACATTTTTGAATCCTTTCTAGCACAACAGGGTATCAGACATGCCCTCACTGCCCCTGGGCACCCTTCGGCTAACGGCCGGGCTGAACGCATGGTATGCTTTACCAAAGAGAAGCTCCAGCAACTGGGTCCTGGGGACATCACTGAGAAGCTTGAAAAACTTCTTAGTGTTCAGCACATCAGTCCTAGCCCATCGAATAACTTATCCCCAGCAGAGTTGTTGATGGGTAGGAAACTTAGGTCTTCCCTTGACTGTCTTCATCCCACTTACGCACGCAATGCACCACTGGATTCCACTTCCAAAGTTCGTACTTTCAGTGTGGGTGATTCTGTATATGCTAAGAACCTTATAGGTGAACCTCTGGGGATTCCTGCTGAAATAACTCACATCACTGGCCCTCGTTCTTACAGGGTACAAACAGAGGATGGCCTCCTCTGGAGCAGGCACATTGACCAACTTAGATCCAGGGTCCCTCAAGAACATCGCCCCTGTCTCCCTCTAGGTCCCTCACCTGATGTTTCTTCTAGGGGAAGGGGGAACAGGAGGAAAATCAGCAAACAGGAATCAACCCCATGTGTAACGAGCCGTGCGACAGGAACCATCCTGAACCCTGTCACAATGCCAAGATCCACCACTTGAAGTGGAAGATTGCACATCACTACCTGACTTGGGTGCTGACATTGGAATGGAGATGGGTTGGGAGGAGAGACCAGATTCTAACAGTCTAACAGGATCTTCTTTCACAGGAAGTCCTAACAGGGAAATGTCAGTAGACACATTTCCCTCTCACTGGGTGAGAACGTTAAAACTTCTGAACCACGAAGGTCTCAACGTACACGTAAGAGCCCCACCTATTTAAAGGAATACATTAGATAGGTTGGGGTTTGGTATGGACTGAACCTAGTGGGGAGGGGTGTTATGTATGTAGGTTTGAATGTTATTGGTTTATTTGAACTGTTCTTGTAAAATGTCAAATGGTATTGGTTTAAATAGTGCGGGAAGAAACCCTGCACTCCCATTGGCTGGCAGCTACGGCTGCAGGCTATAAGAAGCAGCCGTAGCCAAGCCAGGACGGGTCCATTCGAGCTGTAGTCACTAATAAAGTCTTTGCTGGAACTCCTCGCGTCTGACTCTTCATGCAAACTTAACACCTGAGATATTGGAACACTGTTATCATGTCTCCACTAGTCCTTCTTTTCACCAGACTAGACATACCCAGTTCCAGCAGCCATTCTTTATATGTTTTAGCCTGCAGTCCCCTAATCCTCTTCATTGCTCTTCTCCTCACTCTTTCTAGAGTCTCAACATCTTTTTTACATCGTGGCGACCAAAACTGGATGCAGGATTCCAAGTGTGGCCTTACCAAGGCATTATAAAATAGTATTAACACTTCACGTGATCTTGATTTTATCCCTCTGTTTATGCAGGCTAGAATTGTATTGGCTTTATACACGCCTCCTTATTTTGAAGCATATCTTTTTAAAGGTTTCCACAGCCCTATTCCACCAAGTTTAATTTGATTTGTAAACTTAATCAGCATTCTTTGCCTAGAAAGTTTACTCATGTATTTTATTTGTAGCATTGTTATCCTGAGACAGAGAAGTAAAGCTATGCCCATTTTCTATTATAATGCACTACTTGAGGAGTAGCTATGATTTGAACAGCTAATTTAATTTTGTAATGCTGTGCAATATATTATTTTAATGGAATCCATCCTCATAGATTACTAAAATAATTGGGTACAGTATCAATAGTGGAGCACCTGCAGAATTCCTCGGCACTTTGGCATAGATCTTTCTGTCACAATTTATTAAGACTTAACATCTTCCTTTGAACTTTGGCTCCCTCCCTCTCTGCAAAGACTAGAAGCTAAGATCAAGTGAAATTTATTTAACAACCTCATATTATAGTTTATGGCTTCAGGGAAAGAAACTTTAAAGATTTTAAATTAAAGATTAAGGAATAAATATGGGAAAAACTATATTCAACAAATAAAATATCTAAGCTACTCCCTAGATGGAACATTCTGGGATTTTTCCTGTAAAGAAATACATTGATGTATTTTCTAGGATATATTTTTATTATAATTGTTAACAATTATTTACGTAGTTGTTAGTTTGCAAGACCCTATGCTGCTATCAGCATGGGAGATTCCAGATTATTCTATGTAAATATTTACTTATTGCATATGTTTACTTGGAACTTGCTTATAGTGAAAGTATGGGACGGCTGCTGCTGATATATTGTTTGTTTATTTGTTCCTAGTGATTTACAAACTAACCTTTGGAATCCCACTTTCTTAATGTAGGTAGAAATAATTTGGGATGGGACTGGTTGCAAACTATTCCTTTATTTTCTTCTGCTGTTAATGTAATGATTGTAATAAAGCAGGCTCTTGCATTATATCTCTAATGATAAGGGAAGGACACTCTTCCTCCAGTTATTAAGATATGCAGAAGCTATGTAAATTATTAAGTATTCATGTACATGGCCAATTATACTGAATGTTCAAGAAAAGAGAAAACCAGCAATGTAGAGGAGCAGGTGCTACAATTTGGAGATAGAGACACAAATATTCAGTCCTGACTATATAACAGTGATGCCAGAATGACAATGTGAAGTGTTCTTAATAAAACAAGGACCCAGTTTGTTGGGGGGAATATGCTGACTCTGTAAACTTGCTTAGACAGGATTGCAAAGCACCATGAAGTGGTATATAAGTGTTAAGTGCTAGTGCTAGGCAAGTAGCTTGCCCCTAATCTTTGTTAGCCCTGGGGAAATATTAATTCAAGAATACTTATTATTTATTATTCTTTAATATGATTGAGGTGGGGAAAAAATTGAAAAAGACTTAAAAAAATGAGAATAACATTTTGCAACGTTTTCAGAAATGATTTAAATGAGGAGTTGGAAACGATGCATATCAAGTGCAAAAGTTAGGGTGATGGATTAGCCAATACTCAGAAGAGCTGCTCAAAGTTCAAAAGCTTTTCGGTGGACACACTCTGACACACAGGTTTAGACTTGATAGACTTGAACTCTGGGTGCTACTCAACAAAATATGGCAAAAATGTAGAGTTTGGCAGTTATTTAATTAAAAAAATGAGATACACAGCTGTAAAATAGGTGGTACCTGGCTCATCAATAGTGCATGTGAGAAAGATTTGGGTTTTCTGGTAGATCAGATTAAGAGCAAGCATGAACACTAGTGTTGCCACTTCCAAAAGAGGCAATACAATCTACAACTTCAGCAGAGGGATACTATCAAGATCAGGGAAATTGATAATTCCAGTTTATGCTGTTTCGTCAGACCATGTCTGATAGCTCAGCACTGATTTTTTAAAAAATTACATTTATATGCTGCCCTTCTCCAGAGACTCAGGGCGGCTTACAATTTTTGGAGTGCAACCCAATGCGCTCAGCAATAGCCTTCCTTCCATTGTGTATGCCTGCTTATTACTAAGTGGCATTTTTACAAAGTCAGCTTATTGCCCCCGACAATCTTGGGTCCTCAATTTACCTACCCCGAGAGGATGGAAGGCTGGTCAACCTTGAGACTGGTGGGATTCGAGCCTGCAGTAATTGCAGGCAGCTGGAACTTAAGTGCTAGGCATTTAACAGCCTGCAGCACCAAGGCCCTTTCTATTGTGATTGCCACAATAGAAGCAGATCACTGGTGGGATTCAATTTTTTTTTTACTACCGGTTCTGTGGGTGTGACTTGGTGGGTGTGGTAGGGGGAAGGATACTGTAAAATCTCCAGTCAAAGGTGGTATTTGCCAGTTCTCTGAACTACTTAAAATTTCCACTACTGGTTCTCCAGAACTGGTCAGAACCTGCTGAATACCACCTGTGAATCAGATGCTTTCTTTCTTTCTCTGGAAAACATCCAGAGAAGAAAGACAAATTATTGACCGAGGGGTTTAGAAACCAAATCCTATGAAAATGGTTCTAAGAACTTCATAAAAGTGTAGTTTTTAAAGCAGTTTAGTTGAAAAAAGAGAAAGTTGAGGAGAAACATGATAGCAATTTTCCAAGACCTAAAAGGCTGTTACAGAGAAGAGAGTATATATGTATTGTCTAGCAGGGATGTCAAACTGGCGACCCATAGGCTGGATGCATCATGGACAGGTCATGCCCACCCCAGCTCCATGAAGGGAAAAATGTTGTGAAAAAATATGTGTGTGGAATTTCTATTCTTTTAACTATACTAAGTGTGGGAACCCTTTCACCCAGTGCTGGGATTCAAATTTTTTTTACTACTGGTTCTGTGGGTGTGGCTTGGTGGGTGTGGTGTGGCTTGGTGGGTATGGCTTGGCGGGCATGGCTTGGTGGGTGTGGCAGGGAAAGGATACTGTAAAATCTCCATTCCCTCCCCACCCCACTAACCTGCTTTCCAGCTCCGTTTTCCTGTGCAGGGCAACCAAAGAAGACCCAGCCAATCAGCTGGGACTCGGGTGGCAGAGAATAGATGGGGGCAGGGCCAGTCAGAGGCGGTATTGCCAGTTCTCCAAACTACTCAAAATTTCTGCTACCGGTTCTCCAGAGCTGGTCAGAACCTGCTGAATACCCACTTCTGGCTTCACCTTTCTAAATGCTGATGTCTTATACTCAACAAAGGGCCTTTTGAACCTGAACAACCTGTCAGAGTCTTGACTGCCTTGAGTTCATTACTCGGAACAATGACAGCAAGTTTGATACCCATGGTCTATAGCAGCGGTCATCAACCGGTGGGCCGTGAGAAAATTTTGGTGGGGAGCAGAGAAATCTCACCCCCAGAGCATTCCCCCAAGGCAATTTATTTATTTATTTATTAATTCGACTTATATGCCCCTCTCGAGGGACTCGGCTCTCACAACTAAAATAGAATACAACAATAAGTTACTTAAAAATATATTAAATTAAAGCCGAATTAATATTAGTATTATTATTAAAACCCCAAAATTACGTAAACAACCCCAAGGGTCAACACTGCCCAGATTGTAAAACAGCCAGGTTTTTAGCTCACGGCGGAAGGTGCGGAGATCGGGAGCCAGCCGGAGCTCCAGCGGAAGAAGATTCCATAGAGTGGGGGCTGCCACAGAATAGGCCCTCCCGGGTCCCCGCCAAACGACATTGAGTCGCGGAGGGCAGCCCGAGGAGACCCGCCTGTGCGACCGCACCGGGCGGCTGGTATTTGAGGCTGGGAGAAGTCGTTCTCGTAAATATCCTGGACCCATGCCATGTAGGACTTTGAATGTTAAAACCAAAACCTTGAACCTCACCCGAGGGCAACCGGAAGCCAATGCAAGCCACGCAGGAGGGGTGTAACATGGGAGTATCGGGAGGCTCCCATCACAACCCGCAGCCGCATTCTGCACCAGCTGAAGCCTCCGAGTGGTGCACAAGGGCAGTCCTAGATAGAGAGCGTTACAGTAGTCCAACCGGGAGACAACGAGCCTGAGTGATCGTCGCGCAGGGCATCCCGGTCCAGGTATGGGCAACTGGCGAACCAGCCGGACCTGGGCAAAGGCCCCCTGGCCACGGCTCCCACCTGCTCCTCCAACTTGAGCCGTGAATCCAGGAGAACCCCCAGGTTCCGTGCCCTGTCCACAGGGGTAACACCTCCTCCCCATGACCAAAGATGGAATCTCCAAACTGGACCGGGATGTCGGTATGCACAGCCACTCTGTCTTGGCTGGATTGAGGCGAAGCATGTTCCTGTCCATCCAGATTCGCACCGCTTCCAAACAACGGGACATCACGGAGAGAGCATCACTGATGTGGCCCGGGGTGGAGATGTATAACTGCGTATCATCAGCGCATGATGATAACTCACCCAAGCCACGGATGATCTCACCCAGCGGCTTCATATAAATGTTGAACAGGAGGCGAGAGGACCGACCCTGAGGTACCCCACAAGTGAGAGACCTCGGGGTCACCTCCGTCCCCCTGCCAACACTGTTTGCGAGCGTCCCGAGAGGTAGGAGGAGAACCACCGTAAAACAGTGCCTCCCACTCCCAACCCCGAGACGCTGCAACAGGATACCATGGTCGATGGTATCAAAAGCCGCTGAGAGATCTAACAGGACCAGGACAGAGGAAAAACCCCTGTCCCGAGCCCTAGAGAGATCATCCATCAGCGACCAATGCTGTCTCCGTGCTGTACCGGGTCGGAAGCCCGATTGGTACGGATCCAGGTAGTCCGCTTCATCCAGGAAAAGTGGCAATTGCTGGGCCACCACACTCTCAACAACCTTCGCTAAAAACGAAGGTTGGAGACCGACGAAAGTTGTTCAACTCGGCTGGGTCAAGGGCAGGCCTCTTCAGGAGGGGCCTCACCACCGCCTCTTTCAAGGCGGCAGGGAACAGCCCCTCCCTTAGCGGCGTTGATAACTGCCCGGAGCCAGCCGCGTGACCTCCCTGGAAGCATAAACCAACCAGGAAGGGCACGGGTCCAATAAACATGTGGTGGAACTCAGCGCCGCATAATCCTGTCCACTTCATCCTCAGAAACAGGATCGAACTCAGTCCAGATAACATTAGCCAGACCACTCGCCTCCCCTCATCAGACCACTGCAAGTCCGAGTGCAGCCCTTCCCGGATCCGGCGATTTTGTCCTGCAGATAAAGACCAAATTCCTCAGCTCTACCCAGAGGGTCCGCCCCCCCCAGTTGTAAGAGGGAGCGGGCAACCCCAAACAGGGCGGCTGGGCGGTTATCTGCAGATGCTATGAGGCGAGAAGTAAGATTTCCTCGCCGCCCCACAGCTACCAGGTAAGTCCTAATATGAGCTCTCAACTGGGCTCGGTGGGATCCGGAGCGGGTCGCCCCACCTACTCTCTAGTCCCCTTCTACGACGCTTCATCTCCGGAGCTCCCGGTATACCAGGGAGCCGGTCGGGATCTGCGCCGAGTGAGGGGCGATGGGGACAACCCTGTCAAGAGCCCCGCAGCCGATTGTTGCCAGGCGGCCGCAAGGACCTCGGCAGGGCTGTGGGTGAGGATGCAGGAAAAACCCCAGTTCTGTCTGGAACCTCTCAGGGTCCATCAGGCGCTGGGGCGGAACCATCTCAGTGGCTCCTCATCCCAGCGTGTGGGGTGGCTTGATGGAAGACCAACCTTAGGAGATAGTGGTCTGACCATGGAACAGGGTGGGTTGCAATAACACCATCCCCGGACCACTACGCCACTGCTCGAGACAAAAACTAGGTCGAGCATATTGCCCCCTCGTGAGTCGGGCCTTCTATTAACTGGGTCAGACCCATGGACTCCATGGAAGCCATGAATTCCGGGCCAGCCCGACCCGCACCCAGGGAGGGCAGATTGAAGTCCCCAGAACCATAAGCTCAGGGAACTCCACCGCCACCCCGAGACGGCATCGAGCAGCCCAGGCAGGGCGGCTGATACACAGCTGGGGGACAGGTATGTAAGCAGCACGCCCATCTGACCAATTGGCCCAAACCTCACGAGGAGGGACTCACACCCCTATCTCCGAGCAGGGACCTCCCTTGGAAATAAGGTCTCCCGAATAACCACAGCCACCCTCCACCCCTTCCCTGGGGTCGAGACCGGTGCATAACCCGAAAACCTGGGGGTTTTAATCCAGGCTGCGCAGAAAACACAAGGCTGTGCAGCCCACATGGCCTGCAGGAACCCTCCCCACCCACTCACTCCTTACCTGGCAAACTTGCCTGCTTAATTGCTATTTTCCCTTTTTCTGACTATCACATCTGTTCTGCTGTGCCGGGAGATTTAGATTAGCTAGGAAGCAGGTAATGGTTGGATTTCTTGCTTTCTAGCTGGTCTTTAGATCTTCGGCTCTGCTTTTAAGCACAGCTGAACCTCCCTTAGGACTGAAGGTTCTATTATTCTGTGCAGACTCACGGCAAACAAATTTGAGAGACTGAGCTGGCTGATGGCAGATAGATAGATCACTGAATGATTCTGTGAGCAACTCAATCTGCCTGCCTGCTTTGCCTGATTTTGGGTAAAAGTTGCTCTTTTTTTATAAAAAATTCAATATTTATATAAATTTTTATAATATTTACATACAAGCCACGCCCAGCCAGTCACATGACCACCAAGCCACACCCACAAATTAGGCCACACCCACAGAATTGGTTAGTGGTCCCTGGGATTTAAAATTATGAGTTTTGTTGTCCCTGAGGTCCAAACAGTTGGCGACCCCTGGTCTATAGCAGCCAAAGGTAAGAATCAACCAAGGATATTGTAAAGAGGGAGACCCCAAATTTTGAATAAGGAACAATGAATGCTAATAAGAAGCGGAACAGCCTGCTTCGTGCACTACATAACTAGAGGTTTTCAAGCAAAGATTGTACAACCATTTCACTAGGGCAGAGGTTCCCAAACTTGGCAACTTTAAGACTTGTGGACTTCAACTCCCAGAATTCCACAGCCACCTATGTTCTGGAAGTTGAAGTCCACAAGTCTTAAAGTTGCCAAGTTTGGGAATCTCTGCTCTAGAAAGATATGAGGATTCCTGTCCTTAGTAGGGGTTGGCTTAAAAGACTTTCAATATCCTTTCCAACCTATGATTCTATGATGTATAACAATGGTATAAAGTGGAAATAGTTTGATTTCTTGATTTAGACCCAATCTATCCAGCATCCAAGATTGATAAGGTCAAGAAAATGTAGTGTGCATTTATATCATCTTCCTTTTGGAAGATGCTGATAAGTTGATTTTCAAATCCAGGACTAACTACAACGATAAAATAAGCACTAATGTAAACAGCAATCTGAATGAGACCAATTGCCAAAATTAATTTTGACAAGTTACTATTACATTCTCTTGACCAGAAGTTATTCAGCTGCATACACATTTCTCATCAAGTGTAGAAATCAGAATTGATGGCTGCAAGACGTAAGATGTACAAATTATTTCAGATATAGGTTTTATTTGAGAGACAGTTATGGTGTATATCATACAGAACATACTCATTCAGAATTAAACCACTGCTGATATTGGTCTTTGAGCTTCACAAAACTCGTATGAAATTTCTTCACCCTTGTACTTCACTCAGATTTTCCTTTTTTCTGAGGTTGGTAAAATGAGGGCCTGGATTTGTGGGACAATATGGTGACATTAAAAATTGCCCAGAGATTGCTGTAAAACACTATGGGGTGGTATATAAACCTAAGTGCTATTGCTATTTCACTTAATTCTCACCTAATTCTCACAGTGCTGTCTAATGTCTATGTGTTTTTACCCATGTAGTCTGGCTGTAGTATTATTATCCTTATTATCTTATTTGCTCCCCTTTTTATCATTATCATCATCATCATCATATATATTATACTATTATCATTATTCTGTTGCTTTGCATATATTGAGAGCTTCTGACAAGAGAGCTTTTGCACTGAAGACAAATTCCTTGTGTGTCTAATCACACGTACCAAATAAAGTATTCAATTCAGTTCAATTCAATTCATGCCATCATACTGATTTCTAACATCTGGCATATTATTGAGCGAGGTCTGTATGAGCTCTTCAGCTTTACTTGGGTCATTTTAAAAATGTAACTGATATGTCTCAAAGCTTTCTGGGAAGTCAAAATGATGAACTGGAACTTTTTCATTTGTGATTTTAGAGTTCTAGTTTCTGTTATATCATCTTATTTCCCAGGAGAATTGTCTCAGGGTTAGACCAGAACTCCCATTATATGTGTCAATCTGAGATGCAACTTCTTACAGAGCTGCTAATCCAGCAGCTATAGCTATGGTACTTTATGTCACACAAAATATATGAACATAAAAATAAACCTCTTTATAAATTTATGTCAGCGGAAAGGTTTAAATAGTTAAATAGCCAGGAGTTTTTCTTACACCATTTTGGATGCACATGCTGTATTCTAGTTGTTCTTTCCCCAGCTTTGAAGGCTGATCTGCTTCTTATTATTAAGAGTATGCTTGTTATTATTTTGTTAGCTTCCACTCTTACAGTCAACCCTTATTGAATATGTCTGACGCAGAAATGAATGAGCATAAGAACTTCATGGTATCCTGACCATCTATTTATAGATACTACATGTAGTGTATTTTTAATTGAGGTTTTTGTACATAAGGAAGATGACTTTCATTGTTTGATATTGTGTGCAAAGTTATTGTTAGTAATTATAAGAACATTATGTAAGTCAAGTTTTTAATGCCTGCCAACATAGTTTATCCAAGCCTGTGAAAAACATAATGGGCATATCTAGCTTTTGGTTGTGTTGTAGCTTTAGTTTGACTCTTGGTATGTAATCTACTCTTAGTTGCAATTCTGGCATATCTTTGACTTTGAATCAGATGACCTTCAGTACACCTGTAGCAAATCACCTGAGTGAGTTGATCTTTTTCATCAATATCTGAGATATATCCATAACTGCAAAGCATTCCTTTTATTAATCTATTCCTAACACAGTAAGGAAGAATGTTAATAAGTCCTTCCTAAACTTCAGGTATTAGATAATTTATTGTTCCATCCTTCATACTTAGTAGTTTTCCCAGCATTCTATCACATTTTGCAAAAAGGTTATTAACAGAAGGAACACTTTCACAGAATCCACTTGAGCGCCAACCAATGTCACTGTGACATTCATAATGCTATGAAGTCTTTGCCTCCAAACATGTTCCTTTCTTTGGACAGTCTCTTCTAGATTCTGGATCAGAGTGTTCTGGGAATGTCATTGCTCAAGAATGCTGGAGCATTAGAAATGAGCATCTGATGGTTCATGAAGCATGCTTTTAGTTTTTCAGCAATAAGTAGGTCATTCAAGCCACTTGTAAAGTCTCTGGTCTTTAAATGCTAGGTGGCAAGAGAACTGCTGTCATTTGCTTTCGTCTCTTTACTCACGAAGGCATGCCTTCATTTTTATCAGTAATGATTTGTGCATGCAACTTTCCTGTGACTCAGGAAGATAATCCAGTCTGTAGGAAAATCTTGAGAGACAAAGGTAACATCCTGTGATGTACTTTGCTTCTATTCTGATTACTATGGTTAAACCCACCTTTTTGGATTTTTCTACACCAGTGAGCTATGGTAATGCAGTGGTTAGAATGCAGAATTACAGGCTGCATCTGCCCACAGCCAGGAGTTCGATCCTGACTGGCTCCTTCTGATATTGGTGAAATGAGGACCCAAATAGTTGTGGGTAATATGCTGACTTTGTAAACCACTTAGAGAGTGCTATAAAGCACTATGAAGGCTAAATAAGTCTAATTGCTATTGCTATATATACTATTCTGTATCATTATTCAAAACATGGTTTATAGGTGATTACATTGTGTATACTGTATACGTGCTGTGTATCTTTATTTCTATCCACCAAAAGGCTGGTTTCCATCTAAAGCAAGTCAGGCTTTGTTCCAACCTCAACCTCAGCATCAGATCCAGAGAAGACTTCTGGTTCAGAATGCTCAGTAGCCTATGTGCTAAGTGGCTCTTTCTTACAGATGCTGAAGCAAGATCAAAGGCCTACATGCACTACTCACTCAATCAGCAGACCTTGCAGCTCTCTCACCACCAAGCACGATCCCAGCCAAGGATGCTCACTGTATACTGCCACCTAATGATTGTCCAATGTTTTGCAACTCAAATATGATAGTCATTATCTAAGATCATAGATGGGCCCTGAGGGGAATCTTGTCCGATGGGTCCTGCCCCTCAGAAAAAGCTGTGGGGAGAATGTGGAAGTGAATGTGAAACTATTAGCCCACAGTTTCTTGAGTAGCAGTAGTCGCCTCTCTGATTTGCTAGATGCCCGCTGCCAAATGTTGAGCTTGCTCTCTATACCTATATCACTCACCATGATTGACTGTTTCCTAGTATGATTTGATTTCTTATTGTACCCTATGACTATCATTATGTGTTGTAGCTTATGATTCTTGATTCTTGACGAATGTCTTTTCTTTTATGTACACTGAGAGCATTTGCATCAAGACAAATTCCTTGTGTGTCCAATCACACTTGGCCAATAAAGAATTCTATTCTATTCTATTCTATTCTATTCTATTCCATTCCATTCCATTCCATTCCATTCCATTCCACTCCACTCCACTCCACTCCACTCCACTCCACTCCACTCCATTCCATTCCATTCCATTCCATTCTATTCTATTCTATTCTATTCTATTCTATTCTATGATGTCAGAGCATTGTTTCAAAGCAAGTTTCCTTATGAAATGTAAACAGAACATGCAAAATTGCTTCAGCCATCTGAGCTTAGGTACAAAATTTATAGCATTTGCCTTCACAAATAATAAGACATGCCATGTATACATGGTGTGCAATATTGCTCATTTTAATGTGCTCTAACAAGACATGCTTCTAAGTCATTTTGTACCTGCTTCAGTGGAAAATGACATCAACTGTTGTTGCTGCAGACAGCTTATTTTCTTCTGGAGGAAAAAAAAAGTTGACAGATTCTGCTTAGCTGGCTAAGCAGAATGGACAACTTATTCCTCTGCCCTTTTGAAAAACATGTTGCCTTTTTTTCCTGATGTGTAAGGAGAAAAAGGCCTGGACAATTCAATATACTGTACTTAGCTGTCCTGCCAGGCTTATAAATCATTTATTCAAAAGATATTTAAAAGATTGTTTGTGAGCTGCATGCTGGTCAAAAATAATAGGAAAAAAAAAGAAAATATTTGTAACCATAATTTGAATTATTCTAAATTTGCCTTTGATTTTTCTGTGGGCCATCACACTCGGAAAAAAAACATTAAGTTATAAATAATAGATAAAAAAACCTTCCATATCTTATTTCAGCATGTATGATCTTCACAAATGTTTCTTGGCATGCATAAATTGTTTTCAATATTGGGGGAGCCGTGGATTCAAATATGGCAATTTGTTTCTGAATAGATTTGGATCCAGTGATCATGTGCATCTTAAAATGAGACACAAATCCCTTTATATTGGTAAATTAAAATGATATCTATCAGTTCTTGAGCTGGTGAGAATGTATGGCAGCATAAATTGTGCTGTCCTCTTTGCCGATCTCTGCTGGTGAATGGTGTTGCCCTTCCTTAAAAGGTAAAGGTTCCCCTCACACATACATGCTAGTTGTTTCCGGCTCTAGGGGGCAGTGGTCATCTCCATTACAAAGTGAAGAGCCAGTGCTGTCTGAAGACGTCTCCGTGGTCATGTGACCGGCATGACTAAATGCTGAAGGTGCATGGAATGCTGTTACCTTCCCACCAAAGGGGTCCCTATTTTTCTACTTGCATTTTTTTATATGCTTTCGAACTGCTAGGTTGGCAGAAGCTGGGACAAGTAACGGGAGCTCACTCCGTTACACGGCGCTAGGGATTCAAACCACTAAACTACCAACCTTTGTGATCGACAAGCTCAGCATCTTAGCCACTGAACCATCCTTATTTATTACAGGCCAAATTCAAGAAAGTGATTGGTGAATTTCCCTTGCTTCATTTCCTCTCTGCCAAATGTCAACAATTAAGCATTGACTTTCACTGATGTGGAGTTTGTAGAACAGAAGAGAAGTTGAGGCAGATGCTTACAATGGCAGGTTGAGTGACCTATCTAGTAGCAAACAGTAGCTGATTGAATTAATGGACAAATTGAAACAGAAGGAATTACTCCCACTGCTACTATTCAACACAGCCCTTCCTTCGTGCCTGTTGTCTGTCTAGCTACCTCTGAACACAGTCACAGTGTTTTAGCTTTCAGAGAAAGATTAAACCGTGTCCTTAAAAAAAAACCCAAAACCCCAGTTGAAGCTAACATGCACGTGTAGACACAGCATGAAGTTAGAGAGCAATCAATAACAAGTGTCTTCAATTCTTGAGTGCATTGTAAGTGTTCAAAAAGCCCAGGCTAAATTTCTTATGGTTATATTGAAATGATACCTATCAGATCATCCCTCTGACCTCACAGTTGGCAGCATATGGAACTAACCAGAAAATAGCTATGGAGATGGTCTTGAGAAATCATACACCCACCCATAGCACCAAACATAATTACTACTGACACCTAAGGCTATTCACGCCCAGAGACTGGAGGGAAGGGGATCTGCCCAGGGTGGGATTCAAATTTTTTTACTACCAGTTCTGTGGGTGTGGCGTAGTGGGCGTGGTGTGGCTTGGTGGGTGTAGCAGGGGAAGGTTACTGCAAAATCCCCATTCCCTCTCCATCCCTGAGGGAAGGTTACTGCAAGATCCCATTCCTTCCGCATCCCACTAACCTGCTTTCCAGCTCCGTTCTCCTGTGCAGGGCAACAATAGAAGACCCAGCCAATCAGCTGGGACTCGGGAGGCGGAGAATAGATGGGGGCGGGGCAGTTGGAAGTGGTATTTGCCGGTTCTCCAAACTACTCAAAATTTCTGCTACTGGTTCTCCAGAACTGGTCAGAACCTGCTGAATACCACCTCTGGACCTGCTTGTAAGAGCCTAAAGCTGTCAATAGGAGTTCGATAGATCCAGATATCTGGCTACATTCGCAGCCAGGTTGTCACTGAAGTGTGCCAGGTTATATCTATAGCCAAATTATGTTACATGTCAGGAAAACAGTGCTTTAAACCAGGAACAATGAAGAATGGCTTCAAGTTACCTCTGAAGATTCTATACCTGGAGTACGTTTATGCTTTGGACAAGGTGGAAGAGTCCACAAATTTGTTTTTACACACCCTTCTAAATTCCTCTACATTTTGGGACCTAAGAAAATGCACATTTCCTGCTTGGGTTTTGCATGCTGCAGAACAATTCTGTAAAAGAGTTAGACTTTTGTTTAATCTGTTGACTTTGTTTGGAAATCTGTCAGCTTGTTAGGAGTATTCCATAAAATATTGTCTTTACAGCTGAACTAATCACAACACATCAAATTATCAGTAGGCAAACTGTTATTGTTTATATTGGTACTTCATCTAGAGTCCTGGAATTCCCCAACATAACAATGTCATCTTGGAGACAAAATGAACACCTTCAAATAAAGCACATTTTACTTTTTAATAGATATAGAGACTGGATGCATCCCTGGAAATATAATGGATTCTGAAGGCTCTTTTCTCATTTTCCTTCTTTTAAATCAATCATCAACTTCCCATGTAATTTCATTTTTTATTTAAAAAGTTGATTAAAAGAATATTTAAAAAGGTAATTGGAGCAAAGAGGCTCTGGGTACCAAGGATAAATCAGTCAATGGCTAGGAACTATATAGCCCCTGAATGTTCACTCAAAATCTGATGCCCAATGAAATGTTAATATTCCTATAGTCCTCATTTAGATAATCTGAGACCTTTAATACTTTAAAAATCACCTCCTCATTTAATTTTCTAATAGTACAAGCTTGTAGGTAATAGGTTTTTAAAAATAAGAATAGATAATAAAAAATGAAGAAATTATATTGCCATGATTGAAAGATCTGACTCATGGTTTCCCAAGGAGAAATGTACAAGAGTGATATTTCTTTCCTGAGAGGTAAATCCAAAGGTAATACTAAAGCATTGATAAAGAATGAGCAAAATCAAATTTGCATGTACACATCCTCCCAAAACTTTGGTTAAAGTTATTGTTAATATTTTTATTAATAGATCCTGTGATCAATTAATGTTTGAGGATCTTTTAAACTCTGTCTATATATTTAAATTGTATAAAGATGATGAGCCCAGTCTGTTTTCAAACCAATATTTATTGTACAAGCAGCTTAAATCAAATAAACATACAGAAAGACTATTACCAGTGTCTTTTCTTCTTCTTTAGTTTCTTCCCTTCAGGACTTCTTAGTTTTTAAAACTACCTATGTAGTTGAGGTTTCTCTGTTCTCTTTAGTTCTCAGAATTACTTTTAAACAGTCTCTAGCTTAGGAATGTCTTCTTCCATACAGCTTGAGGCTTCTTCTTGATATTTGTCTGCCTATGCAGCACAAATATCTTACTGACAGCATATAACAGAACAGAGCAGATACAGCAGAAACTTTCAGACCCCTAGGAGAAATGTAGACCTCGCTTTCTCCTGCTCCCCTCTACTCCTGTTTTTCTCCCCTTTTCTCCCGAGGCAAATGCCAGTTGGGCAGCCCCTTATATATCGCAGGGGTGTGGCTTGTGATACCAGTGCAAGGCATGTGGTGTCACGCTGCCATTGGTGGATTTGATCTTCATCAAATCCAGGCAAATTGTAAACTGCATAGCAACACCAGAAAGTTCTATTTTCTGACAGTTATCCAAGTTGCTCCAAATTTGCAGGTGAGTTTGTAATTATATTCCTCTGGCCAAGTCAACTTTCTGGTCTCTTGAATCCCATTTAAAATCAACTATGGTTCCTGGTTCAAGGGAAAAAAACATTTATCAGCATTGCAGTATTTCTTTTTTGACCATATGTGAGTGTATGTGTGGGTATAAGAGTGGGACAATTCAGTGGAATCATAAGAATTTGTAAACTGATATTTGATTTCAGTGTTACAAGTGGAAGATAATCCGGTCTGTAGGAAAATCTTGAGAAAGCAAATAGAATTCCCCCAAACAGCAAAGGATCAGATTTTGTGTTAAATCCCATCAGTGGTGGGATTCAAATATTTTTACTACTAGTTCTGTGGGCATGGCTTGGTGGGTGTGGCTTGGTGGGCATGGCATAGGAAGGATACTGTAAAATCTCTATTCCCTACTCACCCTACTCACCTACTTTCCAGCTCTGTTCTCCTGTGCAGGGCAACAAAAGAAGACCCAGTCGATCAGCTGGGACTCGGGAAGCAGAGAATAGATGGGGACGGGGCCAGTCAGAGGTGGTATTTGCCGGTTCTCTGAGCTGCTCAAAATTTCTGCTACCAATTCTCCAGAACTGGTCAGAACCTGCTGAATACCACCTCTGGATCCCATGCAACAGATCTTTTAATATATTCTGTAGACCTGGGTGCCCTCTGAGGTGGGTTGTTCGTTTGTGGGCATTTCAGTATCCAGCTAAGTTATCTCTTCATTGAGTAAATAAATTCTTAAACTGCTTTCAGTTGATTTTAAACATTCTCAGTTTACTTGTCTAGGAATGTCCTAAAGGTGCTTTTTCCAAAGGCAACTGGACTTTCTGGTTTTTCTTTGAAGACATTTCACTTCTTCTTTGGATTAGAAGCGAAATATCTTCAAAGAAAAACCAGAAAGTTCAGTTGCCTCTGGAAAAAGCACCTTTGGGGCAACCATGACCTGGATGACTGAGAATCTCCATAGACATCTGTCTAAGAATGCACAGCTGAAAGTCAGCCAGCATCCTAAAACATAGTAAGGTAAGAATAGCTCATGCTTGAGGATGCTTTCAATCTGTCTTTTAGAATTACTAATAAAATAGTTCTGTTCTTTGTAAATCCATGTCTTTCTTATTGATTCCTAAGGTGAGATTTAACATAAGACCATTTATCATTTCTGAGATCTTAATAACTTCCCACCCGCCTACAGTTATAATATTAGAAGCTCAAGGTAATATGATGAATGTGTTAAGGTCAAAACAAAAACTACCTATTTATGTTCTGACAATTTGAGATAGAGACACCAAGTTTAGTTTTAAATATTTTTTTCTCAATAATACTGCAACGTTTCCAATACACTCCAATGTCTCATTTTGGAGAGGTGAGGATTTGCATCACAGAATCACATGTGTTTGAGTACATGCTAGACTTTAAAAAGAAACATGTCTCTAAAGACAGATTTTCTTGCACATGCATACCAAAATCTAAATTCTATAGAGATTTTGGTTGTTCCCCTATGATGTTTCATGAGATGTCTTGTATATGTGGTCCTCAAATTGGGACTGGAATTTCTGTTGTTAAGCAAGGCATGTAAGTCAGTTATACCCAACTTTTATGATTTTTTTTGCCATGATTGTTAAAGGAATCACTGCAGTTATTAAATGAGTCACACCGTCATTAAGCAAATCCAGCTTCCCCCATTGACTTTGCTTGTCAGAAGCCAGTTAGGAAGGCCATACATGGGAATCACATGACAGTGGTATGCTACAATTGTCCTAAATACATGCCAGTTGCCAAGTGTCCAAATCTTAGTCACATGACGATGGAGATGCTGTAAGTGCAAGGACTGGTCATGAATCACTTTTTTTCCAGTGCTGTCGTAACTTGAAGAGACACAAAGTGAATCATTGTAAGTTGAGGGGCAGTTGTATTATCTCCTTTTAAGCCTGTTCCTCCCCTTTCCCCTCTCCCACCTTTCTCCTTCCTCCTCCCTCTTGCATGGAGCAATTGCTGAGAACATATGAGGGGGTCTGAAAAAGTTGCAGTATTCATCTAGGTAGAAGTGGGGTCTCCAAATTTAACTGAGTGTGAAAAATTATAATAGTGCACCCTGCTTCCTGAAAATATGACCTACCCCAAAAGTAAGTCCTAGCTTGATTTTTACCTGTGCCCAATATAAGCCCTACCCCCAAAACAAGCCCTAATTAAGATCCTGCTCCACTCCAGAGTGGACGGGTAAAAATTAAGCTAGGGTGGGGATGGGGAGTTGGAGCTCCCCTACTACCTAACTTTGGACAGTTGTAGCCAGGCCGTGCACACCCCAACACCTGCCTTGCCGGCCCATTTCTTCTGCAGCTGACAAGGCTGTCAAGGCTTTTCCGAAGGCCTCTTTAGCTCATAACAATGCACCGGATGAAAGCAGAGTTCTGTTATCTGCTGCAGAGGCCTTCAGGAAAGCCTTGCCAGCCTCAGAAAAAGTTCTTGAAGGCCTCTGACAGTGAAAAGGAGGATGGGGGCAATGTGTGCCAGTGAGGTTAGTCAGTGGGTGACATCCTCCGAAAATAAGACCTGGTGCCTTTTTTGGTGGCAAAAAAAAAAAAAAAAGACAGGATCTTATTTTCAGGGAACACAGTATGTGAAACAAGGACCAACATCTACTCTAGTCCTATTGGACTAGCCTTAAAAACTGTGATGATGCCATTGGATTAATTTAGGTTTTAGGGTAGGATTAAAATATTATTTGCAGTAGAGGTAGAAACAATTATCTGTGGAAACAGCAAAAGGGAGGAAATCCTGATCATGTAGAAATAAATACATCTGCTGTAGCAGCCGTAGCCCAGCCAAGACGGGTCCATTTGAGCTGTAGTCACTAATAAACGCTTCACTGAAGCTCTTCGCGCCTGACTCTTCATGCAAACTTAACACGTTCAGTTTCTTATGTGTACAATTAAACAATTAAAGCTTTTACTTTTTTTTCCAAAGCCTAATTACAAAACAACAAAACAAAAATAGCAGCAGACTGTTACAATACAGAAACTTCTAGTCTTTCCTGCAATTTTTAGAGTCAGTTTGCATTCCACTTTAGAAGGAATGAATAATTTTCTGAAATATTCAGGACAATATATACATACATACATAAACATAAACACACACACGCACACACACACACACACACGTTTTCTTAAGTTTTTGTGGGTATTTATATGTATGGTATTCAGCTTTGTTTGAGTATTTTCCCACATCATTATAGTTGCTTTTAAAGTTGTAGCAACGTTTTGGCAGAATCTCATCTGCCATCATCAGGCTTGTGTATTGGGTTCATCTGTGTGTCAGGCTTTCACAGCCGTTTCTGTTTTAAATTCAGTGCTAGCCTCGTGCTTTGTTAGAATGGTTTTTTCTTCATTGTCATTTTTCTTCAAACGTCGCTACAACTTTAAAAGTACAACTATAATGAAGTGGGAAAATACCCAAACAAAGCTGAATACCATACATATACATATACATATACATATACATATACATATACATATACACATACACATACACATACACAGACACAGACACAGACACACAGACACACAGACACACAGACACACAGACACACAGACACACAGACACACAGACACAGACACACACACACACACACACACACACACATATATATATATATGTTATATATATATATATAATATTTCAGGATCCCAGATTGTATTGATTACTAAAGTGATGGGCACCATAATCCTTTGTCCGTCTTACTATATATTGTCATAGTAATGGCAGACCACTGGGCTATAAAAGGCTTGCTCATTCTGACATGAGGCAGAGAAAATATACAACCACATAATTTATTAAAGAGGCGGACAACTTTTTGTGGAGTCATACTTTTTGAAAGATACAATGTTCTGGGAGTTGTGATTTTCAGCCATTCTTAAAAAGAACATCATTTCAAGGGATTTAGGATATTTTTCATCTTCATAAAAGCATTATGTATATCAGGTTATGAGCACATCTATCTAATTTACTTTCAAGTCCAAAATTACCGGGAAACAGCTAATGCAATCTTGTCATTTTCTACCATTTTTAGCAGCATAATCATGGAAGTTCTGGAGGCAAGGCAAAGTATGGTGGTGGCATATTTGTAGAATACAAGTCAAATTATGTACTCTTGGTCTCTGGAAAGACTTGCAAACTCACCAAAGAGACAACAACATGATGTTAATTTCTTGTTTACTACCTTCCATAACATTGCCCTGAAAATAGGAGATTTTATGTCTATGCTTTTCTGATGGATGGTTCATTTCCCATTAACTATAGGCTTTTAAATGATTTAATGCTGTAGAAGTGTGGAATGCTATTAAATGGTCTGCTCTTAGAAGTTAATGGGCTCTAATGAATTATTGAAGACACAAGCATTTTCTGGCTGACGTGACATCTTATTGATTTCTGAAATTGAGAGTTTATTGGAATTTGATATAATCACCCAGAAATGGCTATTTGCTGAGAGAATTAGAAGATATTTTAAACACAGGAACAATCTAGACTCTTATCAGTGATGTACATAGAGCAGACATTTTGATTAACTAAGGGTTCTTCCTCGCAGTCACATTAAAGTGCTTTCTTCCAGTTCTTGAGGTAGCAGAAAAGTTTGATAACATATTTACATTGTCCTTATTACTTTGGTAACCCTTATCTTTACTCAGTAACAAGGCAAGGAAATGGCACTGTCCCTACAATTTTAATATGAAACAATGGAAAGAAAGTGATTGAATGATTTCTTGGTCATTTGTCTAATAGGAATCTATTGAACCATAGCTTTCAAAAATCCTGGAGAATGATAACCAGGATCAAACTAACTAATTTCCTTCCTTCCTTCCTTCCTTCCTTCCTTCCTTCCTTCCTTCCTTCCTTCCTTCCTTCCTTCCTTTCCTCCTTCCTTCCTTCCTTCTTTCCTCTCCAAGTCATGGACCTGCTCTTTCCTTACTAGCAATAATGCTTCTTCAGCAAAATATGTAGGGAATCCCTATGTATGAATAGAAATACTCTTTTACTAGGAGGCTTTAACTTCAGATTGTTCTACTCCATCCAGGTTGTTTCATCTCAAGATTGCCACGACATCTCCATGACATCTGATCTGAGATAGAAAAATAAAAATTGGATATCATCAAGAGCATTGAAGATATTGTTCCCTGAACTGTTGAATGATTTATCCTTTCAGATTCATGTCAAAGAGGCTGGGAGTATTTGAGGGACACCACACGTGAACAAGGCCTACTCTTCCTTCCCCATGACCATTGACTGAAATCACTGACTGAAGTGCTAAACTGCTAAAATACAGTGTCTCAAATCCTTAACCCCTGCAGGCAGTCTAGAAAGATATTATGACTGATATTCTGATAAAATGCACTCCCCCATTTGATCCTAATAATGATGATCCACCAGAGTGACCACTGTTGCCCCAGTCGCTTCTCTGGGCCTGAAACCTGTTCATTTCAACAACTGTTTGCAAAGAGGGAAGGCTGGACAGTGGAGACGAGTTGTCAGAAATGAATGGCTCCAAGGAGGATGTGTTTGGAAGGAAGCAGATGATGGCTCTAGAAAAGTAATGTCCCAAAAAGAAGTGACAGTCTCTCAGATCTAAATATATATGCTCTGAAATAATGACATGTGTCAAGTCCATGTGAGATACAAGCATACTATAGAAATACTATATCTCTAGCATATTAGAGTTCACAGACCACAAAGGAATTCCGGATAATTTATCTTCAGCTATTGCTCCTATCATCCCATTGGATTTTACCTGTTGTTCTGACCCAGCCTTTGCAAGTAATGGTAAGCCACTTATTCACAAGTAAAACAAGCCCCTTTTTCAAAACAGAGCAGTAACAGTCTTTTATTCATGTGGATAAACAAAAACCAAACGTAATTAGACTCAACAAGCCTAGTTCCAGCCAAGGAATCTGAATTGCTTGCTGTATACCAGAAAATGAATGGTTGTCTGTGATAACCGGCCACTCCTAAATCCCTACTATTTATTTCCCAGCTGGGGATGGGGGTGGGGGCTGGCTAATGTCTATGCCTACTTTTCCCTGAGAGCTGGCTTATTGATTTCCTTTGCTCTCCCCTCCTCTCTACACATACGTGCATCTGAGATGGGCCCCATCTGTTTCTCCCCCTCACTCAGCTCAGGCCCAGTTGCCTCTCAAGACAGCTACCCCTCCACCTGGGGGAGGATGGAAGCCTCTGTTTCTTTCTTTGATGCTGTTTCCTTACCAGAGCCTTCCAAAGACCCCTTGTCTGACTGCTGCTAGCTCCAATGGCAGCCGAGAGGCCACAACACCTGTGTAGAGTTAACACTCCAATGAATTTGATTAACTTTATTATAACGTATTTTGCAATTGATTAGAGCATCTTTTTTTAAAATTCATATTTATATCCCGCCCTTCTCCGGAGACTCAGGGTGGCTTACTATTTTTGGAGCGCAACTCAATGCGCTCAGCAATAGCCTTCATTCCATTGTATATGCCTGCTTATTACTAAGCGGCATTTTTACAAGGTCAGCTAATTGCCCCCAACAATCTTGGGTCCTCAATTTACCTACCCCGGGAGGATGGAAGGCTGAGTCAACCTTGAGCCTGGTGGGATTCGAGCCTGCACTAATTACAGGCAGCTCGAACTAAGTGCTAGGCGTTTAACAGCCTGCACCACCAAGGCCCTTCTTGGGAAGGGAATGAGACCTAAGTCCATATTTCAACAGGCAGTTCCTAGTATTTCTACATAAAGGAACGGGGAAGCATATGGAGTTCAGATTAAATTGACATTGTTCAGGACTGTGTGATTTCATAATTTTTTACTGTTCATTACTGGTTCCATATTTGGAATCTAATATGAGCTTGGAAGTGGGAAGTGGGAAACATAACTCCCTGTTGCTCTTTCTCATTTTCAGAATTGCACAAGTGATATAACTGCCACTTATTTATTTATTTGGATGCGTATGCATAACAGTCATTCTGTTTTGCTGAACTATATTAAAAAAGGGATATTTATGATTACAGAGGAATTAGTCAGATATCATAATCCAGAACAATTATAGTACCGGTGTCCTATTTCTGCCACCTTAGTTGCAAAAGACCTCTGGCTGAAACATTGGAATGCTCCTTCTATTAGAGTAGAATCTAATTCATTGAAGGCATTTCATACATAGTTAATTAATTTTAAAAATGCTTACAGGGTAGTCAGCAGGCAAAATGACAATAGTATGAAACAGCTGTGAATCTATAAAAGACATTCTGTTGCAATGGCACATTCCTTTACCCTAATCTATAGAGCTTATTAAGATGCATATTATTTATTTATTTATTTATTTATTTATTTATTTATTTATTTATTTATTTATTTATTTATTGGTCTTATGTGCCACCCTATCTCCCAAGGGACTCAAGGCAGCTCACATAAAAAACACCCAATACAAAAGTTAAAAGAATTAAAAGATAATTAAACTAATTAGACCAGATAAAGTATTTAAAACCCAATCAACATGACATTTAAAACTAAACCCACCCCCCTCAGTCCAGGCTGGTTTGTTCGAATAACCAAGTCTTTGGGACGCGGCGGAAGGAGCGGAGGTCAGGGGCCAATCGTAGCTCCAGGGGAAGCTGGTTCCACAAAGTGGGCACCCCCACAGAGAAGGCCTCCCCCTAGGGACCTCCAGCTGACATTGTTTGGCCGACGGTACCCCAAGGAGGCCCTGTCTGTGAGCGTGCACCGGGCGATGGGTGTTCGATACTGGCAGGAGACGTTCCCACAAGTACCCCGGCCCTAAGCCATATATATTTTCACATATAGAAAATTATATTTCAAATACATAGGTGACAAACTTGATGTTATCTATGTAATTACAGTCTGCCTGCATGGAAATACTGTTCAATTTTCAATACAGTGGTATTTGAGAGAAAGAGTTAATTACGAGCATGAAGACAGATGGCTGTACCAACAGGAATTCTCATTGATTTTCCCCCCTCCAAGCGTGTGATTCAAGTGTGCCAAAGTGGTAGAAAGAAGAGGACGAATAACATCTTTCTGTGTGTTAATTTTGTGTTTAGAGAGATGATGGATTGACAGGGCCACAAACCTCCAGATTCAAATTCCCAATCATTGTTAATCTCTCACAGAAGAAAGTAGATTAATACTAGATTTGGGGTCTAGGAAAGCTTATGGAAAGAGTGCATGGATATGCTTTTTTGAGAATGGGAATTGAATTGAGACTTGAAGGGTCAAGGTTACAACGAAGCTTACTATAGGCAGGTGTTTATCTTGCCCACAGTAAAGAGATGAACATAATTTCACACTCTCTTAAAATGTTATTTTGTACTGAGCATGGAACCTGAGATTTTCTTTAAGTCATAAATTACTCAAAGCTAAAAAAAGAAGTCTAATAAATAATTACATATCTGGATGAATTGGAAGGGATATAATCAAATGAATAACCTGATTAAGCAAAGGAGGGTTATGAAGAAAATTTAAATTTCAGGTTTTCAGTTTTTAAATATTTCAGATCATTAAAGTTATTACTGTAGTTTTTCTTATGAATGAAATTAGTACACCTAGAATCAGGAAGCAAGTTGTGATCTGAAGTAAATCTTTCTGGAACCCTTTTCTGTTTTTTCCCTCTTCATTATAGATGCTCACTAGCTGTTTTAATTAGACATTTGTCTCCATGGGTCTACGATGATTTAATTTGACAAAAATGCCAAAATTCACAGGGAACATAATTCATGAAGCACATAATATAAATATCTACAAATGGATTGTAATATACACAACAACCCATTGCTTGAAAATGGTTGTTTCCAAGTATAAATGTAAACATTCTTTGCAAAGGGTCCTCAGAATAAGATCACTCCTCCAATGACCATTCAGACTTGAAGTGGTGCTAACAGATAATCAGAGTTGGAAGGGACCTTGTCCCCACCCAAGCAGGAGACCTTACACCATTTCTGACAAATGGCAGTCCAATCTCTTCTTGAAAGTCTCAAGTGATGAAGCTCCCACAACTTCCGAAGGCAACTTCGGTTCCATTGGTTAATTGTTCTCACTGTCAGAAAGTTTCTCCTTATTTCCAGGTTAAATCTCTCCTTGTTCAGTTTCCATCCATTATTCCTTGTTTGGCTTGGGGTGCTTTAGACAATAGCTTGACCCCTTCCTCTCTGTGGGAGCCCCTCAAATATTGGAAGACTGCTATCCTGTCTCCCCTGGTCCTTCTCTTCACTAGACTATCCATGCCCAGTTCCTGTAACCATTCTTCATATGTTTTAGTCTCCAGTCCCTTAAATGAAGGGACATATGAAGAGTCCTTGAAGTTCCAGCAATTGCAGAAGTCAAAATTTTTTACTACTGGTTCTGTGGATGTGCCTTGGTGGGCATGGTGTGGCTTGGTGAGTGTGGCAGGGGAAGGATACTGTAAAATCTCCATTCCCTCCCCACCCTACTAACCTGCTTTCCAGCTTCATTTTCCTGTGCAGGGCAACAAAAGAAGACCCAGCCAATCAGCTGGGACTTTGGAGCGAATAGATGGGGGCGAATTACTCAAAATTTCCGCTACCAGTTCACGAGAACCAGTCAGAACCTGCTGAATACCACCTCTGCCCACCAGTAACAATTCTGGATATTCAGAAATCTGACTAGATTTCTGTGTATCATTGTGGACATGTGATCATGATTTCTGATGTTCCCTAATGGCTTCCCACAAGCAAAGTCAGTGATAAAGCTAGCAGGATTTTGGACATTGCATTCACATGAGTCTCTCACTTAATTTTTTCCACAGTCCGCATTTAATGACAACAACTGGGACTGCAGGAATTGCCATTGCTAAGTGATACAGTCATGTGATACCACATTTTCTGTTCACATCGTGATGATAATTCCAGTCTCAAGCTGGAAATTTTAATTATTATTGCACAAAAACATTTGTACTCAGATGACACACTGTTTAATGGATCTTGGATTGTTTGTATTAAATATAAAATAAAATATTGGTGGGGAAATGGGTACATTAAATAATTTTGTATACTAGAACAATTAAAAAGTCAAATTTTATGCAAAAAAAAGAACTACCTGTACTTTTAATCTAATTGCCTTATATAAAGTCATATTGACTGTAGAGTGACAAGATCACTCAGCTTTTGCTCTGATGAATATCTCCCCTATTGGTATCTATTTATCAATATTTCATGAACAACCCCCTTCATCAGGGGTGGGATTCTAGCAGTTTGCACCTATTCGCTAGAACCAGTTGTTAACATTCTAAGCAGTTCAGAGAACTGGTTGCTAGAAGAAATTACTGGCCTAATCCTGTAATGAAGGCAGGAAGGAAACATTCTGGTGTTGCTTACAGAAACTGCCTCTCCGTTAACCCTTATTACATTCTTGGCAGGACTAGACTTCCTGTCTCAGGAATGTCTCTGGAGTTTTTTCCCCTCCTTTGCTGGTACTTTGCTTGTGTGGAGTGACCATTCAAAGTTACAATGAGACTGAAAAAAGTGACTTACGACCGTTTTTCACACTTACGTCTGTTGCAGCATCCCCACAGTCATGAGAGGCCAGGCGAGGAGATGCATGCCTCGATGTGAGTGATATTGAGTTGGCCACGCCCAGCCAATAACATGACCACCAAGCCATGTCCACCAACTAAGCCATGCCCACAGAACCGGTTGTTAAAAAATTTGAATCCCACCCCTGCCCTTCATGTGATTATTGTCATCTGTGGAAGGGTTTTGTTCAAACTTCTTAGCAGTTATTTGATTACTTTGGTATATCTATTGTAAATCTAACTCTCTGTCTCCTCCTTTGTTGCCCCCAAAAGACATTTGTGCAAATTTAAAAGCTGACCTATACTTTGTTTTGTCCTTTTTCTAATCTGTCCAGTAATATAATGTTTATTTAACTAAACAATACATTGCCTTGAATTCTTTCAGATTTTCTACTTCTGTTTCTTTGTAGACTTTAAAAATAATAATAATAATGTTTTGTGTGTATCTATGTGTGTGTGTGTGTGTGTGTGTTTTCTCCTGATATATATCTTTGAGTTATGGTAGAAAACAATGTCAGCTCTCAACACACCCTAAGTCTCTAACGAATCCTTCTTAACTGACCTCTGGCTAGTCTATAAATTACTTCCTAGTGCATTAGCTCACTCGAAAGTGTGTCAAGGAATTAAATTAATCTCAGTGCCATGTATTGTGACACTAAGGATTATCTTCTCGTCTAAGTTAGAAATCAGCACTGTGTCACTCTAAATAATGCCATGCTCCCAATTAAATAGTTATATTATTTATTATAACATTAAGTAAAGATGATTTTGTTCAAAAGTAAATTTATTTTTTGTTAAATCTCAGGATATTTTTATGAAAAAAGTGGTGAAATCTTGAAATGTCAAGTTAGGGAGGATAAACCATTGGACAATGTCAAGCTCAATTGTTCAAGCTCGTTTTATGGAACCCAGGGCCAGGAAAAAAAAGTTGTCTGTTGTTCTAAGTAGTACAGTAAACAAAGGAAAAACAATGGTCCAGCTTATAAATGGAAAAGCATGTATTAGTTATTGAACCAGAGGTGGTATTTAGCAGGTTCTGACCAGTTCTGGAGAACCAGTAGCAGAAATTTTGAGTAGTTCAGAGAACCGGCAAATATCACCTCCAACTGGCCCCACCCCCATCTATTCAATCCCAGCTGATTGGCTGGGTTTATTTTGTTGCCCTGCACAGGAGAACGGAGATGGAAAGCAGGTTAATGGGGTGGAGAGGGAATGGGATTTTGCAGTAACCTTCCCCCAGGAATGGGGTGGGAATGGGGATTTTACAGTATTCTTCCCCTGCCACGCACACCAAGCCACACACACCAAGCCACGCCCACAGAACCGGTAATAAAACTTTTTGAATCCCACCACTGAACTGAACATGTGTTGTTCAAGAAGATGGGCTAAATCCCTAACACACCGATTTTTTTTGAGAAGTTTGAGAGCCCGTGGACCTGATATCATCATAAAATAAAATTTATCATAAAATAAATGCATCATTGCCTTGGGCAGAGAAACTATTTTGAATTTACCATTATTGATAGCAGATTGTTAGAACCAGATAACTCTAATTCTTTCCAATTGCTAGGCAGATGTTGTTATTTTACCTACCATAGAATGATTGAACTCAAATGATTTATTTTACGCTAATTCTTCAATCTAGTGGGTTGGAATATTTAGCTGTAATAGCTGACATCCAGTGTTTCTACAACATAGAATAACAGAGTTGAAGGGTACCTTTTTAAAAAAAATTCATATTTATATGCTGCCCTTCTCCAGAGACTCAGGGTGGCTTACTATTTTTGGAGCACAACCCAATGCGCTCAGCAATAGCCTTCTTTCCATTGTATATGCCTGCTTATTACTAAGCTTATTCCCCCCAACAATCTTGGGTGCTCACTTTACCTACCCCGAGAGGATGGAAGGCTGAGTCAACCTTGAGCCTGGTAGGATTCGAGCCTGCAGTAGTTGCAGGCAGCTGGAACTAAGTGCTAGGCGTTTAATAGCCTGCACCACCAAGGCTCCCTTGGAGGTCTTCTAGTCCAAACCCCTCCTTGAGCAGGAGACCCTATACAATTTTAGATAAAAGATTTTCCTATCTCTTTTAGAAAGCCTTCAGTGATGAAGCACCAACAATTTCTGAAGGCAAGTTGTTCCATTGGTTGATTATTGTCACCGTAATGAAATTTCTCCTTAGTTATGTGTTGCTTCTCTCCTTGGTTAGTTTCCACCCATTGTTCCTCATCTTGCCTTTTGGTGCTTTGGAAAATAGTTTGATCCCCTGTAGAAACCCCTCAAATATAGGAACAATGCTGTCATGTCTCCCTAGTCCTTCTTTTCATTAGACTAGACAACGTGCCCAATTCCTGTAACTGTCCTGGAGAGAAAGAGCATAGTTTTTAGGAAGCACCTATTGAAACCTTAGTATTATATAAAGGACAGCTTCCCAATGATATGATGATGATTTTGCACTGTGTTGCTTGAAAGGTTGTCTAATTAGAAAACAAACTCATTAAAAACTAATCATGAAATACAAATTGGGAATATTTTGCCTAAATTTACCACAATTCAATTGAAATACGTGTTCTATATAAGTTGTCCTTGATTTACAACCACAATGGAGCCTGGAATTTTGGTCATAAATAATGATTAGTTAAAAGCTTGGGTACCTATTTGTTTATATATTACTGCATATTTGTTTTATACACACACACACACATATATTTATATAATCATAATGATGATGATGGTGTTTAAATGTTTGTATGTTAACACCTTGGACACCTACAGAGCACACCGCTCAATATAGAAAGGAAATGCATGCTATAAAACAATCAAAATATTTCTATATATAAGTTTGGGTACCATATGACCAGATTCAATTTTAGGACTGTTTTTATAATAGTTGTAACTGAGTCACTGCAATTCTTAAAGCACATAGTCATTATTCAAACCCTGGGTTTTCCAAATGGGTGTCTTAAAACATTGGAACACTGCAACCAGTGATAAATGGGAACTGGCTGCCAAGTGCCCAAAATGTGATCAGATAACTGCAGTGTGTGTGTGTGTGTGTGTGTGTGTGTTTGTGTATGTGTGAATCATAACTTTGAAGAATGATCGTAAGTAGGTTTTATGAAGTCCATCCTAACTTTAGTCATTAAACTGTTGATCATAAGTTGAGTACTACCTATAATTATAAAGGTTTTGTACAACAATATTTGGAGGAAATGCAATTTACAGGTTATCTAATCACCTCTCATTTTAAAAGTGGTTTTCCAGTATGTCATAATCTCCTATACCTATTGTAACCAGCAGTGACCTTCTATAGCAAGGACACTCCACCTCACACCCCAAGCCACATGTAGTTCTATTAAAAATGTAGCTGCAGACCCAGAAGTTACTAAACACTATTTCCAAATTATAACCAAGGGTGGATTCTACCAGTTCGCACCTATTCTCTAGAACCGGTTGTTAACATTCTAAGCAGTTCAGAGAACTGGTTGTTAGAAGAAATTACTGGCCTAATCCTGTAATGAAGGCAGGAAGGAAACATTCTGGTGTTGCTTACAGAAACTGCCTCTCCGTTAACCCTTATTACATTCTTGGCAGGACTAGACTTCCTGTCTCAGGAATGTCTCTGGAGTTTTTTCCCCTCCTTTGCTGGTACTTTGCTTGTGTGGAGTGACCATTCAAAGTTACAATGAGACTGAAAAAAGTGACTTACGACCGTTTTTCACACTTACATCTGTTGCAGCATCCCCACAGTCATGAGAGGCCAGGCGAGGAGATGCATGCCTCGATGTGAGTGATATTGAGTTGGCCACGCCCAGCCAATAACATGACCACCAAGCCACACCCACCAACTTAGCCATGCCCACAGAACTGGTTGTTAAAATTTTGAATCCCACCTCTGATTATAACTATGTTTAAAGTGAGAGAAAAGGGATACTATAAATGTCTGGAGATTCTTAATCATCCAGGTCATGGTGGTCCCAAAGGTGTTTTTTCAAGAGGCATCTGGAATTTCTGGTTTCTCTTTGAAGATGGGAAGCTTCTTGGGTAAAAAGCAAAACATCTTCAAAGAAAAACCAGAAATTCCAGTTGCCTCTCGAAAAAGCATCCTTGGGACATTATAAATGTATCATTAGAAGCAGGGGTAGGCTTCAAAAATTTTAGCAAAGGGTTCTCTGCCCAGGTGCTGGGTGGGCATGGTGTAGTCAGCCTCCTGCACCATAGTGGGGTGGGTGGCTGTCAATGCTGTTCATCCGACGCTATGGAAGGTTATGAGACCACAAAATCTTCAATGAATGGTTTAGTCGTATTGCGCTCCAGATCATGGGTAACAATCATCGAATGCAACCCAGAGCTGTATTTATACAGTTAATTCATAATTAGTAATGTTATTCAATTAGCGTTGTCTTCAGGACGCTGCTACTGACCCACATCCGGGGTTATTATAATCATTACCAAAATAATAATCCCACATTTCCCAGATATTTGCACCCGTGCTTTCAGGTACACACTATGCACCCACTACGTGCCACCACCATGTGTTAATATTCTTGTGTATTCATGTGAGTAATTATTCGCGTTTTTATATTCAGCTTTTCCAGTGTTTCCCCTCCCTATCTATAGTCTGCTATCATCAAGAAGGGTTACATTCGGGAATGTCCATATTCAAATCAAGGCCTTCCTCTGTGGTGAGAATTATTATTATTATTATTATTATTTATTTAGACTTGTATGCTGCCCTTCTCCCTAAGGACTCAGGGCGGCAAACATTTAAAAACCGTACAAATTACAATAAAAGTGAATTAAACAACTACAAGTCTAAAGCCAATTAAAATTAAAATTAAATTAAAACAACTAAAATAACCCACCCCCGGGTCAATCCAGACCAGCCTGCTGAAATAGCCAGGTCTTCGGGTCTCGGCGAAAGGATTGGAGATCAGGGGCCAAACGGAGATCCACAGGGAGCTGATTCCATAGGGCGGGAGCTCCCACAGAAAAGGCCCTAGCCCTGGGAACTGCCAGCCGACAATGTCTAACTGACATTGTGGGAGCGCACAGGGCGCTCCTGTGGGAGCGCACAGGGCGATCGGAGTGTGACACTGGCAGGAGATGTTCCCTCAAGTACCCTGGACCCAAGCCATTTAGGGCTTTATAAGTTGTTACTAGCACCTTGAAGGCAACCCGGGAGGCAACCGGAAACCAGTGCAAGTCGGAGGAGGGTGTAACATGGGAGTATCAGGACACCCCATCACAGCCACACGGCCGCATTCTGCACCAGCTGCAACCTCCAGGTGGTCCGCAAGGGCAGCCCCATGTAGAGAGCATTGCAGTAGTCGATTCTGGAAGTGACGAGTGCATGAGTGACCATTCGAAGGGCATCTCGGCTCAGATAAGGGCGGAGCTGGCGAACCAGCCGAACCTGGGCAAAGGCCCCCCTGGCCACAGCCCCCACTTGCTCCTCTAAACTGAGCTGTGAATCCAGGAGGACGCCCAGATTCCTCGCCCTATCCATGGGGGGCAACACCTCTCCCCCCATGACCAAAGATGGCACATCCACTGAGAACCGAGATGCCAGTAAGAACAGCCACTCAGTCTTGGCCAGGTTGAGCCGTGGCCTGCCCATCCAGACCTGCACCGCCTCCAGGCACTGGGACATCATGGAGAGAGCATCACTGATTTGGTTTGGGGTGGAGATGTAAAGCTGGGTATCATCCACATATTGGTGATACCTCACTCCAAAACCACGGATGATCTCACCCAGCGGTTTCATGTAGATATTAAACAGGAGAGGTGAGAGAACTGACCCCTGTGGCACCCCACAAGTGAGGGGCCTTGTGGCCGATCTCTGCTCTCCTGTCAACACCGACTGCGAGTGGTAGGAGGAGAACCACCGCAAAACGGTGCCCCTCACTCCCAACCCCTGAAGCCGCCGCAGAAGGATACCATGGTCGATGGTATCGAAAGCTGCTGAGAGATCTAAAAGGACCAGGACAGAGGAAAAACCCCTGTCCTGAGCCCGCCAGAGATCATCCATCAGTGCGACCAATGCTGTCTCCGTGCTGTGTCCAGACCTGAAGCCCGATTGATACAGGTCTAGATAATCAGTTTCCTCCAGGAACAACGGAAGTTGCTGAACCACCATGCTCTCAACAACCTTTGCTAAAAAGCGAAGGTTGGAGACCGGACGATGTTTAAAACAGTTGGATCCAGAGCAGGCTTCTTGAGGAGGGGTCTGACCACCGCCTCTTTCAAGGCAGTGGAAAAAACCCCCTCACTCAAAGAGGCATTGACAACTGCCTGGAGCCAACCGCGTGTAACCTCCCTGGAGGCATAAACCAACGAGGAAGGACATGGGTCCAATAAACACGTGGTGGAGGACAACCTCCGCATGATCCTGTCCACTTCATCCAGGGAGACAGGGTCAAACTGAACCCAGATAGAATCAGCCAGACTCGTCGTCACTCCATCATCCGCACCCTGCCAGTCAGAGTCCAAGCCGGCCTGAATCTGAGCGATCTTATCCACCAGATGTAAACTAAATTCCTCTGCTCTGCCCTGCAGAGGGTCCCCCCTCTCCTCCAAGTGAAGAAGGGAGCGAGTGACCCTAAACAGGGCAGCAGGGCGATCATCTGTGGACGCAATCAGAGCAGAGAAGTAAGCACACCTCGCTGCTCTAATCGCTTCCAGGTAAGTCCTAATATAGGCTCTTAGCTGGACACAGTCAGACTCGGAACGGCTGGTCCTCCACCTGCTCTCCAGGCATCTTCTCTGCCGCTTCATCCCCCAGAGCTCCTTGGAAAACCAAGGGGCCAACCGGGGTCTACGGTGAGGAAGAGGCCACAAGGGGACAACCCGGTCGAGCGCTGCCGAGGCCGCCTGCTGCCAGGCGGCCACCAAGGTCTCGGCTGGGCTGTGGTTGAGGGAGGTGGGCAAGAACCCCAGCGCTGTCTGAAACCTCTCAGGGTCCATCAGGCATCTGGGGCGGAACCATCGTAGTGGCTCCTCATCCCAGCAGCGAGGGGCAGCCGATTGGAAGACCAGCCGCAGGAGATAGTGATCTGTCCATGATAGGGGTAGGGTAACCGGTGACCCGCCCCCCCAGATCACTACACCACCGTCCCGAGACAAAAACAAGGTTGAGTGTGTTCCCCCCCTCATGAGTGGGCCCCTGAATCACCTGGGTCAGGTCCATGGCTGCCATGGCTGCCATGAACTCCCGGGCCAATCCCAACGTCCCCCCCAGAGAAGGCAAGTTGAAGTCCCCCAGAACCATAAGCCTGTGGAACTCCACCGCCACCTCTGAGAGAGCATCAAGAAGCCCAGGAAGGGCAATCACCATGCAGCATCAGCAACAGACCCAACCAACCTCCCGGGCCCAATCTCAGGAGGAGGGACTCACACCCACCTATCTGTGGGAAAGTGGCCTCCCTTGGAAACAGAGTCTCCCTGATAACCATGGCTACCCCTCCACCCCTTCCCTGAGCTCGAGACCGGTGCAGCACCCGGAAACCTGGGGGACATAGATCACACAGAGGGACACCCCCCTCTGGTCCCAGCCAGGTCTCCGTAATACATGCCAGATCCGCCTCCTCCTCGATAAGCTCTCGAAGGAGGGGTGAATTCATCTTTAGCATGGCTCTCAGGTGTTGCAGCTCCATGTTATGGATTTTGGAGTCATGACAGTGGCGTTTTTGTCCTCCTCAGGCTCCAGAGTCTTTCCTCAAGCCTCCAGGAGGTTGAAAATGGCCTCCCCAGGCTCCGGAGGCTCTCTGGAAGTTGGAAATGGGCCCATTTCCAGCCTTCCTAAACTCCCAGGAGGCCTGTTTTTTGCCCTCTCCAAACCTCCACACACACCCCGCACTTACCTGCATCCAAAATGGGCTGCATGGGGACTCCTGGGAGGCGAGGGGCCGGGTGGGCAGGGCCAGCCAGAAGTGGGATTTGGTGGTTCTCCCCAGCAGTCCAACCCTGATTAGAAGCCATGTTAGCTGTAATACTAATTCCATTCCATTAAATTTAAATGTTGTTTTGGACCACCCGCCATTTTGAAATACAATCCGTACATACTGCTCAAAAGACTAATGGGACAAGTGTTCTCACTGCTTTGTTTTCAGATGTTCTTTCCATCCTGACACCTGAGCATCATTGTCACTAGAGATGATAAAAATCTTCAGATTAATTGCAATAGAAATCTGTCTCCTACCAATGACCTATGGTTGGTGTTGTCTTGAACAAAGGGGTTGTCAAATAGCTAGGAAGATAAAATATATTGGTCGTTATTTATGTGTGGTTCATAAGTTGACCTAATGATGCTTCTGTTGTGATCCAGCTCCAAGGTGGCTCCACTTTATAAGGCAGCCAAAGCTTGGGTTATTTCTTTTTGGGATGTTTGTTTTTAATAAAGCTTTCTTCCGTGCAGTGATACGGTTTTCAAATATATGAAAGAGACTATGAAAAATGTCAGCTTCCTCCTTTATACCATATCATACAAACACAAGCGGAAAAAGGTCATGCCATGAAATAGAGTGGCAAGGAATTTATTATTAGTCTAAAGGAAATATTTCTTCAGAAAAGCAGCCTGTGTAATTTACTACAGAAGGAAATCATCGCAGTAATTCTTTGGCAAGTTTTGAAAATAGGCTGAATAATTTCTTGACCATTAATAAATGCCTGGGGGGATATATATGCTTAAGCAGGGTTATAGATGGCCCAAAGTTTTATTTCATGTTTTTAAGTTCTTGGCTATAGGAAGAATTTATATCAGCTAGATATAACTCACTTTATATTATTAGGATTACTGGGTTTTCATTCTTTGGATACCTGTTAATTATATAACTTATACCAAAGGTGCCTTTTCAAAAGGCAACTGGACTTTTCATAATGTAAGATGTATAATGGAGAAAGTAAAAAGAATAAGAATCTTCATCTTTGTTTTGGTGGCTGCATCCAGACCTTTGATAGTATAGCTCATGTAGGAAGGCAGATTATATTAAAAATAGTAAAAGGTAACGGTTCCGCTCGCACATAAGTGCTAATTGTTTCCAGCTCTAGGGGGTGGTGCTCATCTCAGTAACAAAGCCGAAGAGCCAGCTCTGTCCAAAGGTGTCTCTGTGATCATGTGGCCAGCATGGCTAAATGCCAAAAGGTGCACAGAACACTGTTATCTTCCCACCAAAGTGGTCCCTATTTTTCTACTTGCATTATTACATGCTTTCGAACTGCTAGGTTGGCAGAAGCTGGGATAAGTAATGGGAGCTCACCCATTACGTGACGCTAGGGATTCGAACCACCAAGCTGCCAACCTTTCTGATTAACAAGCTCAGTGTCTTAGCCACTGAGCCACCGCATCCCTTAAAACTAGTAGGCTTACCAAAACTCTTGATTCTTCTTCTGAGAAATCCTTAATTGAACATGGAGTTACTATAAGTCTTGAACTACAAAACCCAAAATTCCTGTTCAGAAAGAGGAAAGAGAGTGAGCCAAGTATACTGTACATACTGTCCACCTGTTTATTTAAGATCTAAAGTAAATGTAATTCTGTTACTGAAATTTGTTAATTAAAAGTATTGTTGAACTCCATTGGGAAATAAACTACTGTCCTTGCTCAGCAAGGATTGGCAGGGATGGCAATGAAGTACAGGGTGGCTCTTTGTGTGTGTGTGTGTGTGTGTGAGAGAGAGAGAGAGAGAGAGAGAGATTGAGAGAGAGAGAGAGAGAGAGAGAGAGAGAGAGAGAGAGAGAGAGAGAGTAAGAGTATACAGGGTAGCCAAAAGGACAGAAATTGGAGAAAGATAGGTGAGGGTGAGTTGAAGTATAGGAGCAGACACCATGTTCTCCCATTTTGATCACATTTTCATGGAGGAACTGCATCAGCCATAACTTCAGGGAACATCCATAACTGCAATTTTCAGCACTGTCCTTTAATTTTAAAACATCTGTAAGAGAGGACTATCTGTAATGCCTCTCTTTTGAGTATTAGTCACAACCTCTGTGTAGCTCACTGATAACAAACTGTTAATTAACTTAGACACAAACCACAGCAGAAATTCTTCCCGATGTGACAGTCCAAGCAGAACCCTTTGGCAAGACGGACAGGATGAAAGTGCTAAAGTTGTTTTTTCACAGATTATATCTCTGCCTGCAGACTTTGTAGGGAGTTTTCTTATAGTAAATTTCCACATATATAGCATGGATTCGCACTTGGCATAACACCCAGCAGAGAGAGGGAGGGTGTTCAACATCTTTCTTAACTTCTGTCAGCCCTGACTGTGCAGTAAAATGGGTGAAACTATGCATCTATTGCTGTGGAATTGGATTGAAACCTAACATTTAGAAATTAGTATTTAGTATCAAAGTTTGCCAGCTGCTACACTGTGAATTATGTCCTTGGAGAATTGTGTTCTTTTTGGGGCTGTTTATAATTGTTTTGTTAAGCGTTCGCTAAAATGAAGTACAATTCTCCATTCTAATGAACTTTGTCTCATGCAGGGTGTCAAACTCATAGCACCATCACGTGACGTATCAAGACTTTTCCCACCTTCACTAAACCGGGTGTGGGCGCAGCAAACATATGATGCATCTGGCCCATGGGCCACAAGTTTGACAGACCTGGTTTCATGGCTACTTCTCTGTATGGTCATTTACTATCCATAAACTCTCTAGTAAGCTTCTTCCCAAAACATTTGCCTCCTTTTTAATTCAAGAAAGTTAAGAGAAATCCATTTCATAATTTATTTCAATATTTAATCTGCACATATCAGAAACATTTTCCAGGTCTAATGAAGCCACAACAGCTGCTTGAAACCTTTTCAGAATTTCTAAAACATCCATAAATAATCTAGTGTTATCAGAATCTTAATGTCTTTTCATAAAAGCAGACTGTGCAGAATATATTATTGATGTAGTACTTTCAACAGTGTACATGCTAAAGTCGCAAACAAGATTTTTACATCTACCTTTAACAAAGATATTGAAGAATAACTAGCATGCTGGGAAGCAAGGAAAGTGATAAACATTAGCAAAAGGTTATGTATTATTGAAAATTGGTTCAGATTAAACTCTACTGAGATTGAATTATGATGTTGGGGAAGGGAGGGAAGGAGGGAGGGAGCAAGGAAGGAAGGGAGGGAGGGTTTATAAAATCATGTATATTTGCATACATTTGTAATAAATATCCACACTGAACAATTTTTACAGATGAATAACCAGGTCTCAGAAAGGTAATCTGGAAACAAATTAAAACAGCAGCTGCAAATGACATCCAGGAGCTCTTGACATCTAACTTGCTATGCTGATCAATGAAAGTACTGGACTTTTAATTTTCTATTGAATAATTGTCCAAAACATGCATTTGTATTGATTTCACTGTATCCATTTGACTCTGCTGTTTGTAACAATCTGTTGATAATAAGGTAATATGGTGTGAACCAAATAATTCAGAGTTTGGTGACTATTTGTATATAAGTGTGTGTGTGTGTGTGTGTGTGTGTGAATATTTCTAGTTTTGTCTTCATACATCTTCCTCCCCTCCCCTTCTTCATTTTATTAGCCACTTCTCATAATAAAAGATAGCAAATTAATTTCTAAAACAAATATAACACAAATGTAATTAAAAGGTTATAAGCTAATATCGTTTCAGCAGCCATTTCCTTATCTAAAATCCTCGTGAAGCCAGTGCTGTTTTTAATCCAGTTTATTTCTGATGTTCTGGCAGAATATTCTTCTTGGCACACGTTAGAGGAATTAAGATTAACATCGCTTTATGTGAAAAGTATACAATGTGATTATTTAGAAAGCAGGCAGTTGTGATAAGGCAATAATTCCCTGTGGAACTATGGATACTACCTCAAATCTAGAAATAACAGAAAGAAGAGCAGCTGATATTTTATTTAGTATTGGTATATCAACCACATTTGCAGTTAGAGAGCATCTCAAAATTTGCTTATGCGTATTTGATAGAATAACAGGATAGCAGAATTGGAAAGGACCTTAGAGGTCTTCTAGTCAAGCCCCCTATTCAGACAGGAAGCCCAATGCCAGTTCAGACAAATGGTTATCCAATCTCTTCTTAAAAACATTCAGTATTGGAGCATTCACAACTTCTGGAGGCAAGTCGTTTCACTGAATAATTGTTCTGTCCAGAACTTTCTCCTTAGTTCTAAGTTGCTTCTCTCCTTGATTAGTTTCCATCCATTGCTTCTTGTCTGGCCTACAGGTGCTTTGGATAATAGCTTGACTTCCTCTTCTTTGTGGCAGCCCCTCAGGTATTGGACTGCTATCATGTCTCCCCTGGTCCTTCTCTTCACTAGACTAGCCATGCCCAGTTCCTGCAACCATTCCTCATATGTTTTAGCCTCCAGTCCCCTAATCATCTTTGTTGCTCTTCTCTGTACTTTTTAGAGTCCCAACACCTTTTTTTACATTGTGGCGACCAAAACTGGATGTAATTTCGAAGTGTGATCTTACCAAGGCATTATAAAGTGGCATCAATACTTTATAAGTGAGCTTGATTCTATCAAAGTAAAAAACATATTTTTGTTTCAACAGAATTAAAAAAACGTTGAGATGTATTATAGCTTTTTATCAGATTACTGGATTACTACTGAAGGTCTGGATATTCATTACCCTCCCAATATAGTGGAAATCTTCACATCTGTCACAATAGAACCAACAGATTCCAGAGGTTTTCTTAAGACAAGTTGTTTGTCTCTTCAGATCTTTGCTAAAGGCTGAATACCTTTTATCAATGGAGACAGTTCAGAGACTGCTTCAAAAACAACTCCAAAACAAGGGGTGAAATACAAATTTAATTGAAAGTTATACACATATTTGACTTATATTTCAATTTAGTTTCAGTTCTAAACAGGTTTGACAATAGCAGCTTGAGAAATAATTATCAACCTATCCACTCACACAGACAAATGTTATGAATGTTTCATGAGATTGCAACTGTCAGGGAAGGACAGATAGAAATTACCTCTCAGGTCTCCAGAGCTTTAGCATGTCTTCTTTTGGATTTTAAGGAAACACCTATAACAAAACTATTTTGTTTCAGAAAGATGCATCAAGGAAATCAATTGCTTATAAGTTGGAATGACCATTTCCCAATCTGTGACAAACCAATGTTGAAAGAACCCTTCCATTTGGGAATTGATTTTTCAAAGGTTTATCAAAGCAGAGATTTTTGTATGCTAAAGGTGTTGCTTCCCTGTTTATTTTCTTGCCTGGGTCCTCTTATATTTAAACAAATCAATACACTGATCTTTCTTTGCAGCTAGGTTCTTGGCCTCATAAATTGAGAAACATCACAAGCAGCACAAAAGTTCTTTGTATTCTTTGTTTTTTTTTTAATATTACACTAATGGTTGGTCCTCTTTGGTTAATCATGCTTGGAAACAATCAAGAAGATAGATTGCTGTTCTCCTCTCCTCTCCTCCATCATGTCTGTACATCTATCTTGTCTTTGAGGAGGCAAAGGGAAGCTCTGTTAGGGTTTCTATTTACAGCAGTAGTCTTTGTGGTATATGTTTCTTGATCTAGCCTACCTTGTAAGAATAACATCTTCCCTAAGAGTTATCCAACTTTTTCCTTTTGCAAGTCATCTTCTGCCCGTCACCATTCTGATCTTTATCTCATCTTCTAATGCCCATCAATCCTAAACACCTTTAACCCAATAACCTGCCCAGCTGAATCCATTCCATGGCACAACATCTTTATCCCACTATCTCACAACCACAGTCTACTCCCTACTCCACCCTACCCATCCCTGGTAATACATTTGAGCTAATACCACTTGGCAGCCTCTTAGCTATTATAATCAAACCTATAATAGCACATTCTTCTGTCTTCCTCTCAGATCTCAATTTTTTTTCATCTAGAAAGAGAAGTTATTTACTTCTTCCACTCCAGATGTGAAGCTCCACTGTTCCTGTATAATAGTCTACTCCTGTTCTCCTTGCTTCTCCTTCTCCTTTATTTTCTTTATTTCCAATCCCTGCTTCACAAATCTTTTTCACTGTCTGTTGTCTTTCAGGAAACAGCTACAACAACAGAAGTGCTATGTAACATTATGTGGCCTTGTCAATAGATCATTATCGGAGATAAAAAGGCTCAGGATGATAACCAGCCCAAAGTAGTTTCGGGGCTTGGCTAACAAAAACACACTAAGGGATCCAACTGCAAAAGACAATGAATATCAATTCAAACTTCCTTCTCAAATCATCACCTCCTCTCCTCTCCTCTCTTCCATCTTATCTGTACATCTATCTTGTCTTTGTTGTTCTGTAGTTTCTTGAGAAATTACAGGAATTACTTTTCCTTGAATTACTTTTAAGCAGCACCTGGGTTAACAGTCATAACTGTGAGAGGAATCATTGTGTCCTAGTGGACCATCAGGTAAGTGTTAGCAAGCAGTATGCTACAGCTGTGAAAAAAGCCAATAGAGTCCTAGGCTGCATCTACAGAGGGATAACAGCATCAAAATCATGAGAAGTGATAGTACTGCTTTATGTTTCACTCTTGGAATACAGGGTCCAGTTCTAATCACCATGATACAAAAAAAAGATGCTAAGGCCCTGTAAAAAGGGCAGAGAAGAGCAATAAAGATGATGTGCTAAACCACAACATGAACAATTAAGGGAACTAGATATATCTAGACTAATGAAGAGAAGGATTAGGGGTGACACGATAGCTATCTTCCATGATGGCTGTCTACTCAAGCAGCTGACATAGAGGAGAGGGGGTCAACTTATTCTCCAAAGTACCTGAGGGCAAGTCAAGAAGTAATGGGTAGAAGCTTGTTAAGAGAGATCCAACCAGGAACTAAGGAAAAATCTCCTGACAGTGAGAACAGTTAATCAATGAGACAGCTTGCATCAGTGGGCACTCCATTATTGAAGGTTTTCTGTAAAAAGAAAAAGAAAAAAAGATTGGACACATAAATGATTTTGTCTATGTCTATCAGAGCCATAATTTGAGCACCTGGCATTATCATCATTATTCATCCAAACAATGTAAATAATGAAGAATTTATTGTTTGACCTTACGCAGAACCCTTGGGGAGTGCTTGCTCCTAGAACAGTCAAGTTAAAGTACCAGTCTCGCAATAAATCAATTAAAAGCTAGGCGGTATATGCAACTGAGTCACTTATTAAAAAATAAAAGGCTAATGGTAGATGCAAAAAGGCCAATCAGGCATTTTTTTTAAAAAAAAAGCACAATTCTTTAATCGACAGCATGGCAAATACTGAAACTCAGCTGAGAAATTGAGGGTCCTTTGTGAATCTCTCTTTAAGATTCAGCTCAGATGACTATACAGCAGACACTTCTTGTTACTTATTACTTTTGCCACAGCTACAAATAACCCTACTGATGCCATGATGGTAGATAATTGGAAAAGGTGTAAATCTGAAATGCAAGGGCTGAATAAAAAAAATGTACCTTCACCTGTCTGGTGCTATTTGACTGGTATTGATATGTTCAGCAGCCATAAGAAGCATGCTGTTATTTTTCTAATTCTCCTTCGGCATTTTCCTTTCCACCTCATTGCTTGCCAGCAAACCATAGACTATAATTCCCTCACAGTCCTGATCTCCTGCCAACTAAGAAGAAGGAAGCAAACCATCTGCTGATACTTAAGCAGCCACATCCCTGCAGGAGTTGTGTGGCTTTTTCCTCCCTCTTTTTCTTTTCCCTTTCATGAAAAGCACATCAAGCAATGCCAAATAGAGAATTTCAAACATGCTTAATGGTATATTGTCTGGATTATCCATTAATAAAATAATGAATTGTTGCATACAGGGCAAGATAAGGTACCCATGCAAGAAAAACAAAATGCTTACAGGCCTCAATTCCTTAGTTACCGCCAGTTTGTTTGGCTCCAATAAGGGTTGTCCTTGAAGAACATCTGGAAGCTGCAACTGGCCCAGGATGAAATGGCATGTTTAGTTTTGTGCAGTGGTGGGATTCAAATAATTTAACAACTGGTTCTCTGCCATAATGATATCTTCCAACAACCAGTTCACCAAACTGCTCAGAAAGTTAACAACCGATTCTCCCGAACTGATGCAAACTGGCTGAATCCCACCACTGGTTTTGTGTGTCCCATGTAACTTCACTCCTGTGTGGGCTACACTGGCTTCCTGTTGCTTTCTGGTGTAATTCAAGGTGTTGGTTATTATCTTTAAAGCCCTACATAGCACATATCCAGGTCACCTGCAGGTTCACCTCTCCATGAAGGTGTCTCCCATCCTATTAGGTTATGTAGGGGGGATACACTCCAAGTGGCCTCCCTTAAATGTTGCCATCTGATGAGACCTTGGAAACATGCCTTTTTGGTGGCTGCCCTGACCTTTGAAATATCTCCCAAAGGGTCAGACTCCTATCCTTTTAACTTTTCTGGGGAGGGGGAGGCTGTGAAGACCTGGCTCTTCTCCCAAGCATTTGTTGTGGTCTGTTGCTGGCAGCCTGCGGAGATGGCAGCAGAATCGGACAGCGGGGAAGAACATGGGTCAGTCCGGGAGTCTGGGGAGGGCTCAGACATTGGTCCTGCATCTGATACAGAGATGGGGCCAGGGCCATCTGGGAGTTATGTGCTGACTCTGGAGCCTCCAGAATCTGACATCAGCAAGGCAGAGGAACAAGGGGAGCCTGTTCCCACTGTGTGTGTGCACACGGCTGCCAGAAGGCAAGAGCACTTCAGACAAAAGGGACAACTTGGAAGTAAGGCTTGGAGGTGATTGTCCCTCCCATAAAGGGAGTGCAAAGGGACAGGAACCTTTGCAGGAAGCAATGTTGTTCACTCTTTTTGGATTAAACTTTGAAGCTCTGTGTGGACTTTGTATTTTGTTTGGCTTTTTACAGTTAATTTGGCACTCTAATTGCTGGGAGCAATTCAAAGGAGATAAAGGTGGGTGCTTATCTCGAGAGACTGTTTGGGACTCATTACAGGCTGGGAATGAACATAATTCCCAGCGTTGAAATAAAAAGAGAGTTGTTTGGACTAAGCATGTTCTTAATTACAGTCTCAGGAAGCCTTGGTCAGAACAGCATTGGGTTGGATCCTTGAGTTGAGCCATAAGGATGCTTGGCGAAGAAGGATATGTTTTTAGCTATGTTTTATGGATTTTTGATGATTGCCTAGAGTCATTTATAAGGCAGGAAATAGCTATGAAGACTTCTTTCAAATAAATTAATATTGGTTTCCAAACTATCATATCTAATTTCAGCTAATTCTCTTGTTTTCCATCTGCTAATAGTGATTTATTTTTACACTGACATCTAATTAATTTTGAAAAAGAAGCATAATAGGATGGGTGACAAATTGATTTACAAAGTCTAATTGATTTAGTATAATCTTATTTGAGGAGGTATTGTTGTTTAATTGCAGGTCAGAACCAACACTGTACAAGAATTCAGGAATGCCCAGCGGAACTTCCATATGTCCACATATAGAACATCTATTCCTTTTCTGCATCCATTTGATTCTATGTACATTAACATTCTCATTAAAGAGACCTCCCAATGACTTCCTTTTACCTTCTATTCTATATGCTTTTCTGAAAGAAAAAATGAATGAGAGAGAGAGAGGGAGGGAGGGAGGGAGAGGGAGAGAGAAAGAATGTGGCACCAATAAATGTATGTATTTTAACCAGATTGTTAGAACTCCTTCTCATGCATATCAATAATGTAAATAATACTGATGCTGAAAAATATTTTCACCTATTTCTCTGATAACCGTCAACTTAACATAAAACTGGATTTCTTTATCCATCTACTTTCTGAAATTTGCCATAAAACAAAAGGAGAGAAAATGACTGCATGGAAGGTTATGATTCCAATTTCTGCTATCCTCTTGCCTATCTCCAAAACTTATGATCCAGCACCAGGAATAGAGGAAATTATTACGGTAGATGATGGTGCAATCCTGGAACCATTAGTGATAAAATTACATCATGATTAGGGACTTGTAATTGCATGAAAACTCAGTACACCGTCTTCCTTTTCACAGATGAAGTTCTTTTCATGAGCTCTTTCCAGCTGAGAATAAACAACTAGTGTTGTGTGTGTGTGTGTGTGTGTGTGTTTGTTCTCTGCTGAAGAAAATTAGCATTTCCAATACTCCAACCTGTTCAGAAGAAAACATTTATTGGCTTGTAGGTCATTTCATTCCCTCTCACTTCACTTAACTACTGTACTGCAAATCAGATTAGAAAGTACCTGCAGCACTACAACCCACATCAGTCTGAAGTGTAACAGATTCACAGAATTGGAAGGGACCTTGTAGGTCATCTAGTCCAACCCCCCACCCAAGCGGGAGACCCTACACTATCTCTGACAAATGGCAGTCCAATCTCTTCTTGAAAGTCTCCAGTGATGAAGCTCCCACAACTTCCAAAGGCGACCCTGTTTTCATTGGCAGAGTGCTCGGGCTGCCACAGATGCCCCTGACATGAGTGACATCAAGCTGGCCACACCCACTCCAGCCCCCCAAGGTCAAACACAACCCTGATGTGGCCCTCAATGAAATCGAGTTTGACAACCCTGCCTTACTTAATGTGTATCCAAACAAAAGTATAAATATTAGAACTATATTAAAATGCCTTGTGATGCATGCTACTGTAGGCCATTTTAACTTATATATGGGTAGCTGTTCCCCAAACTTTAATAATTCCTATTTAATATTCCAGAAAAGTAGTTGGAGGCAATATATATCTGTCTGATGTTGATCTGTTGTCTATTCATAAATTTTCTTTTAGATTTTTTTTAAAAAGAGCTCTGCTTTTGTATCCATAAGTTATCAAAATGGTTAACATAAAAATAAGAAGAAAGTTGTCAAAATAGGCTATTTCCTGCACTTGAAAAATATCGAAGCGTATTTCAGTTCATCCTATAAAGCATTATCATAAAATCAGGTCAATACTACTCAAGTTAGTGCTAGGCATTTCATTTAAAAAGGGAAACATATGTTATGCAATTCAATCTATCACACTTTGATTTAAAGATGTTTATGTGAAAGATTTATATGATCTGAAGAGAAAGCAGAGTTTATAGTATCTCTTTTAAGTGTGTTATTTGTGGGCTCTGACTGCCAGCATTTAGAGCAGCCAAGGTACCAAATCTTATTGATGCTTGGAGCAGAAGATGGTCTCTTGAAGTGGTTGCCCAGAATAGAGTGATCCTTCATGAAGAACAGCATTCTCTCATGTTCACATTGATGATTAATCAAGCCAGGGTGACTTAGCATATCATTTCAAAATCTGGAAAAATAAACTGTGCAGGTTGAAACAATCATTTTGGGAAGTATCAAATATTTCCATTTTTATTACATCTTTGCTCTCATTCCCTTTGCTTCCTGCCTGTTTTTCTTCTGCAGAGATTATAGTATTTTATACATTTAAGTTGAGAATGCCTTTTTTGATATCCTGGCTCCTAAATGCTGTAGGTTTTATAGGAAAACACTACTACCTTGAAGTGCATGTGGAAAGAATGGGCTGAGGAAACATATCAGCTGTGGTTTTTTCCCAGTGATACAACACATAGTTTCCAATTACAACATCTTTTTTGTATAGTGGTAACCAGAATTGTACACATAATTCCAAATGTGGTCTCACCAGTGCACTGTAAAGCAGTACTATCACTTTCTGTGATCTAGAAAGTATCACTTTGTTGCTCCAACCTAGGATTGCATTAGCTAATTTGGCAGCTGCAGCACACTGTTGGCTCATACTTAAGTGCTTGTATACTAGTAACCTAGATCTATGTCACAGTTGCTACTATTGAGCCAGGTGCTTTAAGCCAGATACTATTGAGTCAGGGTTTGGAAAGACTGAAAAGAAGAAAAGGCAATTCAAAGGAAATATTTCACTATATTAAGTCTTTGATTTAAATTATCTTTATCAATATGAAAACAGTACTTGAATCTGAAACTAAAATAGGAAAATGCATCAACTTGAGGCTTACTTCCATAGCACTGAAATGTAATGAAGCACTGCCTACAAACAGACCTGTCAGCTTTGGAAGCCATATTGAGATTCGATGCTTCCACGCTGCCACAAGCCTGAGAAAGTGGAAAGGGGGGGATTCAATTTTGTCTAAGTAGAAAAAATAAAATTATTTTTTTAGTTCAAGGTCATTGAGTATGGCGCAGAATGAAATAAGAATCTTACTTTAGGACGGATTGTGATTGGGCCATGTGATGTGATGATGGCCAAGGGGGGATGGATTTGTAGTTTGGAATATTGCAAACTTTCAGATTCGGGATTCCACAAATGTGCCAGTTTCTATCCAAATAAAAGTATCTTTGTGTCATGCCCTGGTTGGAGTCTGACTCCGAGGGAGAGGAGGAACAGCCAACAGGGAGTGGAAGTGTGGCTCTGGAGGTTGTGGAGGAAGCTGTGGAAGGGCAGAGGCCAGCTGGCAAGCAGAGGAAGACCCAGGCCCATCCCCTCTCCATCCTAAGGCACGCAGGGAGGAGACACTACGGGAGAGACATGAATGGCATGGTCTACAGGGGAAGAAAGGGGCTTGATCCTCTTCATGGGCTGCAGCTGTGAGAACTGGTTAAAAGGACGGACATGAGTATGGGCCAGTGCTGGAAACAAAACATGGAAATATCTCTAGTCTGTCATTCCTCTCTGAGTTTGGCATCCTTCCCAGTGTGTGTTCCAATCTCTGTGGACGTCTTCAAGCCCTTATCTTGCCTTGTTCCCTTAATTGCTTCAATGTGGTTTGTGTTGTTTTTGCTATTTATAATTTATAGGCATTTTTAGTTTAAACAGCATTTTCTCCTTTTTGTAACTGTTTGTGGGGGAGTTTTTTGTCTCCAGTCAAGGATATTTGGAGCTTTGAAGCCAAGATGAAGGAATAAAAGGGGCTTCATCTGTTTATATGACTTTGTTTATTTTGTATCCCACCCTGGGTCATCACACTTTGAGATATGTCTGTCTCAGAGTTATTGATTGGAATGGAGGTTTGCTGGAACGCTGAGAAGACCATTGATTTACATTGATATTTTTTAGTATCTTGCATGCAATATATTTCTTCTTTTATAACAAGGATTGGGAAAAACCTTCAGTGAAAATATATTAAAGAAGAGAGAGAAATTTAATGCTATAATATTTTTTGTTTTTCCATGTATTTTACTGGGATTATCATTATTTAAACAGTAGAAAGCAAATTTGGAAAGTATCTTTATTTATTTGGGCTGTGATAAAAATATCTTTGAACCATAGATATTCATTTACAAAAATCCCTCAAAAGTCATTCCTGGGCTACTGACTGATTCCTGGCAAGTGGAATTTCCTGGCAGTAAAATTTCACCAATGTAGCTCGTTCAAAAGATTTATTGCAAGTCTTTGAGATTTACAAAATTCTGAAAAAGATGAGCTAACATTTTAGAATTTCAAACTGGTTCAATTTCGAGTTGATTTTCTGTATGGAAATATCTCAGGAAATCTCTTCAACCAAAATTTTCTCCTATCAAAGCTGAAGGGGGACTAAATTCCTTAATTTGGGATAGAGTTAGAGTAACTTGGGGGAGCTGAGTGTTTACTGGCTAGATGCTCTCCCTGATGCCTATGTGGAGTTCACAGCAGATGTTTTTTCTTGACATCTGAAAGAAAAATATTTATCACTGGTAGGTTTTAGCTCTCAACCTTCCGAATGGGAGGTGAGCATCTTCACCATTAGGCCACCATGCTGCTCATTTGTCCAAGCAAAATATTGGTTTAATTAATAATTCTTCAATATCCAGGCATTGGGAGACACTGAACCAAGATTGCAAGAAGACTTTAAATATTGCAAATTTGCCTTTTAGGGTTGGACAGAGAGAGATCTGGGATGAAGGTCCGTCTTAACCGCACAAATGGAAAACTTGATCCATCTCTATTTCTTTGCTGTCAATGTTCCAACCCTCAGGGATAGAAAGGTGACTGCATGGATGCATCAGGGTTACTCAGAAGAAAAAAGTAGTTTTCAAAATCCAAAATCCTTCCACTCCATCCCAATTTCTCAATCAGGAAAATAAGTCGACTGCTCTGAAGTTGGATCCAAAATAGTTGACACTGATAACTAAAAGCGAACAAAAAGGGGAAAAAATAGTTGCCACCCTGCTTTCACCATTACTAACCTTAGAGGGGTTTGATATGGCAGTTTTCTATTTAGAAAATGTGCTCCATAATAGAAAAAATATGTTTTATAAAATTTAGTTAGTTGAGACCAAGGGAATAAGTTAGTTAATCAGAGGTTAACTCCCATGATTGTATGGGATTTAAATACAAATAATTCAGGAATAATATTTTACCCCCTTCAACTTATCTTTCTTCATAATTCTTGAAATACAGATCAACCTTTATTTACTATACATAATTTTAGTGATTTATTTTAACAATTTAATAAATTTGCTTTTCCTTAATTTTTGCAGAGCAAGTAGAGTAAAATAAACTGGATAAGAGCATTCTAGGCAATGTGGTTATAGGAGAAACATGATTTATTTTTATTTCATTTATTCCCTGCCTTTTAATGTTTATAAACAACTCTAGGCAGCAAACATATCTAATACTCATTCTTCTTCCTATTGTTCTCGCCACATGCCTATTTTTTCTTTCTTTCAAAGAAACCATCTGGAAGCTTTTTCTCCTATTTTCACTTGAATCTGATCTGGACCTTTCTTATCAACCTATTGATGATGCAGACAAAAGAAAGCTAAGCAAAGTGCATGAGGTTATCTCAGAAATGTTTACTAGAAACCATTTTGTATATGTTCATGATGAAGTTATCAAGTGGCATGACACAAATATCAGCATTATAAATGCAGACACAAAATCTGAAGTGCAGCATGAAATTTTATAGTGATAGATGACCACTGATGCATGTCCTTTATTCAATCATAAATATTTATTCAATATTCATTCAGAAATATGCTACTTAAAAACCTTCAGGTAAATGTATGTAGTTCTGAGTAGCTGTTTTTAGCTTTCTCATAAATCATAAAATAATACTTTATTTTTAAAAAATATACAGTGCATATATCTAATTGCACAGTATTATGTTTTTTTAAAAAATCATTAAAATAACTTTTTGGGTTAGCAGTGAATCATCGTAGTCCCTAATGTCAATTAATACTGTGCAACTAGCCGTATATTGAAATGTATACAGAGCAGGAAAAACAGAAATGTTTCATATCAGTCAGGGTTTATATTTTAATATTTTCAGTTACATCTAAAATATGAGCAAGAGAGTCCTTTCAAACACTGGGAATTAAGGAGCAATCTTGATTAAAGCGATGATGATAATAATGATGTTGATGATGGTAATATTAATAGCTAAATCTCCTTGAAGTAGTATGAATAATTAAGCACTGCTCTTAGGTTACATTTTCCCAGGAATATTCAGAATTCTACTTCAAGGGACTAAACCTTTTATTACTTCTCACAATAAGGGCAGAATTCATCTAGACTGATACACTCCTGTATGGGAAGAATTTAAGTACAATGGGGCAAAGTGATGATCCATTCATTACTCCAGTTCCATTGCATTAGCTAAAAACATGTTGGAATGCTCTGGAAATATAGCCAGCTAACCTCTGGGAGCCTTCTCAACATGAACAGGAAGGTTCTTGATCATGCACTTGCTAAGAGGAATGAAGGGTATGAATCTAGCACCCAGGTGGTAGAGGTCACATTAGAAAGGAATGCATCAACTCCATTGAGTATATGCGCCAGGGTTTCTCAACCTTGGTGACTTGGCTGGAATTCAAGAAGTTGATCACCAATAGCAATAGCACTTAGACTTATATACTGGTTTATAGTGCTTTACAGCCCTCTCTAAGCAGTTTACAGAGTCAGCTTATTGCCCTCAACAATTTGGGTCCTCATTTTACCCACCTCAGAAGGATGGAAGGCTGAGTCAACCTTTAGCCTGGTGAGATTTGAACTGCCAAATTGTAGGCAGCTGGCTGCAGAAGTAGCTTTCAGTACTGCACTCCAACCACTGCGCCACCAAGGTTCTACTGTACAATACAAGCCAAAAAGAGCCCCACCTAATATGACAAGATACTGCAAGAACTCTACTAAAAATTTGGCAAGTCTAAGCAACTTTGTCAACAAAGTGCTAGCCAAAATACTCTCCTTTGCCGAGAAGAACCCATGCTCATCTTCTCAATCAACTTGTGTGTTCTATTTCCTGGTTCCAAGGGAAAGCCAGATGAACTCTTCCCGCAATAATGGTATAATGACCATATCTGTTGCTCTATGCCTCTTTAATAGTTACAATGACGTTACTTCTTTAGTGCCTTGTGGAGACACCAATGTCAGTAATTACTCATAAGACCCACAGAAAGGAAATACCATTCTCAGTTTTGATGCTACAATACAGGAGTTCTATGACCTATGTCCCTTGCTTGACAGATGCCATAAAACCCCAACTATCCTGCAATGAATCTTATTAATTAATCTGGGAAGCAACTCCTGGCATAATTTTACAAAGAAAAGAAAAAAAGCAAAAGCAAAATGTATAAACCCTTCCCCATCACAGTGATGATGAATTTACAATCCAGAAATAAACCCTAAATGCAAAATACACCAAATAGGGTCAATAAAGAAAAGAATACACACAAGTAGGCACCATATAAATACCACACACAGAATAGCTCAAAGCACAGACTCTGCTAGAGAGAAGTTCCTTGAGGATGGGCTCCAGGATGAGTTCAAAAGCTCAGACTAAACCTCTGGTGCTGGTGCCCGATCCAATTTGGATCCTGCAAAAGAAAAACCCATTATGTAGATACTTAACAATGTGAAGGGGGCATCAGACAGTTTCTGAAAGCCATGGCTGACAATTAGAATTTGGAACCTTATCTTTTTAAAGTGTTTCTGAGAACTGATTCCATGGAAAAACAGTAATCTCATAATCACAGGAGCAATTAAAACTACTGACAATGGGGACTGTGGTAATTCAGTTCTACGCTCAGAAAGATTCCAAAGGTATTTTAATGAATTGAAATGTATAATAAAATGTATTTAGATGTCTGTATATTTAAGTGAGGGATGTGGTGGCTCAGTGGCTAAGACACTGAGCTTGTCAATCAGAAACGTTGGCAGTTCAGCTGTTTGAATCCCTAGCCCCGCATAACGGAGTGAGCTCCCATTACTTGTCCCAGCTTCTGCCAACCTAGCAGTCCGAACGCATGTAAAAATGCAAGTAGAAAAATAGGGACCAGTTTGGTGGGAATGTAACAGTGTTCCATGCACCTTCAGCATTTAGTCATGCTGGCCACATGACCATGGAGACGTCTTCGGACAACGCTGGCTCTTCGGCTTTGTAACGGAGATGAGCACCACCCCCTAGAGCCAGAAACGACTAGCACATATGTGCGAGGGGAACTTTTACCTTTATATTTAAATTCATTTATTACTGCATCATTTATGAGAACAAACATTCAAATGTGTGCAAGCAAATGCCACTTCTATATAAACATTTCCCTGTGGAATTTTAAAATAGCCTGAACAAATGATATGTCTGAACAAAGGATCTACACCAGTGATCATCTGACCCTTCTGTCACCATAAAATTTCATGCTTCACTACTGGTTTTGTGTCTGCATTACCAACAATGGGATACACATAATAAACAGCAGCATTTTGGACACTGATATTTGCTAGATGTCGCTTGGCAACTTCATTATGAAGGCATCTGTCATTGCAAAAGTGTGGAGTAAAATTAAAACAACGGCTCTGCCTTCCAGCATTCACCACTGAGAAATCTTCCCAGCGACACTTTAGAACCCTCATTATAAATGAACCAAAGTTGCCAATTTAAACCAAGGTCAGTTTAAACCAAGCAGGTAGGCATGAGATAAAAATGCAGCATTGGTGAGAGAAATGTGTGCAGATGTGTTTCAAGTTGGCCTCCTAATTGCTGAAGACAAAGCACATTTCTACTTTTAAGCACCTTTGCAAATGACATCTTTTGCTTCCTCGGTAATTGGAGCAAAAGGCTCATTTTGGTACAAAACAACAGTGAGAAAATGGGCCAGGTTCCTAATTCCTGTTATCTTCATCCTCTTAGTTTTGGCCTTGGGGCTATTAGTGTTAAGTTTGCATGAAGAGACAGATGCGGAGTGCTTCAAGCTCTTTTTTTATTAGTGACTACAGCTCAGAACGAACCCACTTTGGCTGGGCTGCAGCTGCTACTTATAGCCAGCAGCCGCAGTTGCCAGCCAATCAGAGTGTAGGGTTTTCCGACTTTTAAACCAATCATTTCTTACATTTTACAAGAACAGTTCAAACTAAACCAATGACTTTAAACCTGCATACATAACACCCCTCCCCACTAGGTTCAGTCCATACTCAAACCCCAGCCTAATGTATTCTTTTAAATAGGTGGGGCTCTTACGTGTACGTTGGTTCAGATCTTTTAAGGTTCTCACCTTGTGAGGGAGGAAATGTGTCTGCTGACATTTCCTTACTAAGACTTGTAGTAATGGTAGAACCTGTTTGGTTACTACAACCTGGTCTCTCCTCCCAATCCATCTCCAACCCAATGTCAGCACCTAAATCAGGTAATGATGTGCAATCTTCCATTTGTGAAAATGGTTGTTGGTATTGTGACAGGTTTTGGGATGGTTCCTGTCGTGTTAGCTCGTTACACATGGGGTTGGTTCTTGCTTGTTCATTACACTCATGATCCTCCCCTTCCCCCCTAGAAGAGGCAGTAGGTATGGGAACCAGAGAGGAGCAAAAGCGATGCTCCTGAGGCAATCTGGATCTTAACTGATCAATGTGCCTGCTCCAGAGGACACCATCCTCCGATGGTACCCTGTAAGATCTGGGGCCTGTGATTTGGGTTATCTCAGCAGGAATCCATAATGGTTCACCCATAAGGTTCTTAGCATAAACAGAATCACCCACAGTGAATGTGCGAATTTTGCTAGTGGAATCTAGTGGTGCGTGCGTAAGTGGGATGAAGGCGATCAAGGGGAGACTGAGTTTCCTACCCATCAACAATTCAGCTGGGGACAAATTAGTTGAGGGGTTGGGAGTGATATGCTGAACACTGAGAAGTTTTTCAACTCTCTCAGTGACATCCCCTGGACCCAATTGCTGAAGTTTTTCCTTGGTAAATCATACCATACATTCAGCCCGGCCGTTAGCCGAAGGATGCCCAGGGGCTGTTAGGGAATGTCTGATACCCTGTTGTGCTAGATATGATTCAAAAATGTTGGATGTAAATTGAGGGCCATTGTCAGAAACAAGCACATCAGGTAATGCGTGAGTTACAAAAAGCTTTTTAAGCTGTTTGATGACAGCATCAGTTGTGGTGGATGCCATAGGGATGACCTCTAGCCATTTGGAATATGCATCAACTATAATAAGGAAAGTGTGCCCTCTGGTAGGGCCAGCAAAATCAATGTGAATCCTGGACCATGGGCCCCTAGGACATTCCCATTCCTATTTCGGGGCGAGAGGTGGGGCAGGCCTGACTACCTGACAGTTGGGACAAGATGCAACCCAGTTTTCAACCATTTTGTCAATACCTGGCCACCATACATAACTCCTGGCCAATCCCTTCATTCTGACAATTCCCGGATGACCCTCATGTAACATTTCCAAAACCTCTTTTTGCAGTTTTGTAGGAATAACCACCCTGTTACCCCACAAAATACATCCTCTTAATACAGATAATTCAGTTTGCCTGGATTTAAAAGGTTGGGCAAGTTGAGGTAGATCTTGAAGAGGCCAACCTTTCTTAATCCAGCCTATAACAGGAGCCAATAAAGTGTCTTTGGCAGTCTCTCTGGCAATTTCAGCAGCGTGTACTGGAAGCTTGGCAACAGTTTCTAGGAAAAAGGTGTAAGTCTCAGGAGCAAAGTCCTCAGTGTGAGAAGGAAGTGGGCAGCGACTCAAAGCATCTGCATGCCCAATGTCTTTGCCAGGCCTGTGGATGAGTTTGTATGAATAAGCAGCAAGAAATTCAGTCCACCTCAGCATTCTTGGTAACAGGATAGTGGGCGTAGGTTTGTCTCCTGCCACAATGCCTAACAGAGGTTTGTGATTTGTGACAATGGTAAATGTTCTCCCATATAAATACTCATGGAATTTCTTGACAGCTGCAACAATTGCCAAGGCTTCCTTGTCCAGTTGGCTGTAGTTCCTCTCAAGGTGCGAGAGTAAAATGCAATAGGAGCTTCCCTCCCACTGGGAAGCCTGTGGCTCAACCCCCCACTCCAAAAGGGGATGCATCACAAGTCAGTACAGGCAAATTCTCAGAGAACTGTATCAGTACAGCATCAGACGTGATTAGTCTTTTAATATTGTTAAATGCAGATTGTTCTTTTCTGCCCCAGACCCACGAGCTTTTTGTCTAATAATCTGTGCAGTGGTTCTGCAATGGTTGCCTTCTGAGGTAGGAACATGTGATAAAAGTTAATGAGTCCAAGGAAGGCTTGCAAATCTGTTTTACATTTTGGTCTAGGGGCTTCTTTGATTGCCTGAACCTTGGCATCTGTGGGGTGGATACCATACTTGTCAATCATATAGCCCAAGAACTCAACCTTGTCAGTTCTAAGAGTGCAGTTTTCTTCCTTGAATTTTAACCCCGCTTTTTTGAATCTGGTAAGGACTTCTCTGAGTGTCTCTTGTAACTGAGTGTCATTTTCAGCAGAGATTAACACATCATCAAAGTAAGGTACTACCCCTAGCAGTCCTTGGAGCATCCTTTCCATAAGGCTTGGGAAGATGCCTGGTGCCACGCTTACCCCAAACTGTAACCTTTTACATTTGAAAGCACCTCTGTGAGTCACAATGGTTTGGGCCTCTGCAGTGGCATCATCAACTGTTAATTGTTGATATGCCTGGGCCAGATCCAATTTGGCAAAGACTGTACCCCTGCCAAGTGAATGTAGTAAATGATGCACCACTGGAACTGGATATGCGCTCTGTTGAAGCGCATGGTTCAATGTCCCCTTATAGTCTCCACAGATTCTCACTGACCCATCAGTCTTGACTGGTGTGACTATGGGTGTCTCCCACCTGGAGTGGTCAGTGGGCTCTAAAACTCCTTGAGCTATTAGTTTATCTAATTGTGCAGCCTTGGTGGCTCAGGCTGTTAATTGCCTGCACTTAAGTTCCAGCTGCCTACAACTGCTGTAGGCTCGAATCCCACCAGGCTCAAGGTTGACTCAGCCTTCCATCCTCTCGGGGTAGGTAAATTGAGGACCCAAGATTGTTGGGGGCAATTAGCTGACCTTGTAAAAATGCCGCTTAGTAATAAGCAGGCATATACAATGGAATGAAGGCTATTGCTGAGCACACTGGGTTGTATCCCAAAATTGTAAGCGCCCTGAGTCTCCGGAGAAGGGCATATAAATGTAATTTAAAAAAATTTTTTTTTTAAGGCAAATGGGACCCTTCTGGGCTTTAAGCGAATTGGTGGCACTTTGGGATCTAAATTGAAAGTGATAGGGGTCCCCATATACTTGCCCAATCCGTCGCTGAAGACCTCTGGAAACTCAGACTTCAAGGCCTCCTCCCATTCAGTGTTGCTCACGTGATTGATGCCAGTCACCTCGATGCCTAGTGGATTGAACCACTCAAGTCCCAGCAAGCTTGGGTGATCCTTGTCCACGATGGTCAGGGGCAAGCATTTGGTGTGGCCTTTGAACTTCACATTGAATTCTCTTGTTCCAACTACTGGAATCTTGTTCCCTTGGTAGTCTTGGTAGTCAGTGCTTGCTTCTTGAAATGCTTCTTCTGAATGTTTGGGAGTAGTCTGTGAATAGTGTCCCATGACACCATAGATAAATATGAGCCTGAGTCCACTTCCATTGGGCAAGGCCTTCCTTCAATTAGTACCTTGACATGCACTTTTCTGTTATTGATAGAAGAAGAATGACCAATAGTTACTGTCTGATGAGTTTCATTCTTCCCCTTTGCTTCTGTGCTGCGCCCCATTTTCTCACTGAGGTTGTTGGGCTTGAATTCTTTGTCAGGAAACTTCCTTCTGTTGGGTGGAGTTCTGGATGATTTGCAGACTCTTGCTAGGTGTCCTCTTTTTCACAACGGAGGCAGATGGTATCTAGGAACTTGCATGCAGTGCGGGGTGGCTTCCCCACAACCTCTGCAGTAGAAATCTTGCCTTTTTCTTCCCAGGTCTTTCCTTTTCCGCTCCATTCTGAGTCTATAAATTCCTTCCTCCACCTCACTACAGTCTGACTCAGAATCTATTTGCTCACAATGAGTTGTTGTGGACTTTTCCACATCAGGATGGCTTGTGGCCTTGTTGATTTTCTTCATAGGCACTGCTGAGGACTTGGTAGCTTCTGCTGAAGAGGCCTCTTTTATTGCTTCCTTCAGCGTGATCTTAGGTTTTAGTAATAACTTGCTCTGAAGCACCTTGTCTTTAAGGCCCAGAACAAATCGATCGTGCATGTCTCTTCTAAATTGTTAAATTCATGCACCCCAATGTCTCTTAAACTTGCCACGAAGTCGTTTACGTTTTTGCTTTCCCCTTGATCCCGATGGTAAAACTCATGTCTCTTAATGAGGCACGATACTTGTGGTGCGTAATGGGCTCTTAACAACTTTTCTAAGTCAGGCCATTCCATTACCTTCATGTCTGCAGCTCCCACCAATGCCTTCGCCATCTTGAAAACTGCCGGACCGCAGTGCGTGAGAAAGACCGCCCTCTTCCGCTTCTTGGAAATGTTGGCAAGATCGTTTCCTTCAAGATACATTTGGAAACGATCTGCATACGTCTCCCAGTCTTCTGCTATTGGATCGAACGGGGCTGTGGGGGTGTTCAGCGCAGCCATCTCGCTCTCTGCTCCGCGTTGCCTTCTTCTTCAGGGAGATCCCACCTTCGCGCCAGTGTTAAGTTTGCATGAAGAGACAGGCGAGTGCTTCAAGCTCTTTGTTTATTAGTGACTACAGCTCAGAATGAACCCACTTTGGCTGGGCTGCGGCTGCTACTTATAGCCAGCAGCTGCAGTTGCCAGCCAATCAGAGTGCAGGGTTTTCCCGCACTTTTTAAACCAATCATTTCTTACATTTTACAAGAACAGTTCAAACTAAACCAATGACTTTAAACCTGCATACATAACAGGGAGGGAATGGAGATTTTCCACTGCCATGCCCACCAAGCCATGCCCACCAAGCCACACCACACCATGCCCACAGGTAGTAGAAAAATTTGAATCCCACCACTGCATAATATGTATGTATGTATGTATGTATGTATGTATGTGCGTACATATATACATCCATACCCAGGTAGTCCTCAATTTATGAACACAATTGACTTACAACCACAATTTTGCCCCATTCTACGACCATTTTTGGTACAAGTGTTAAGTGAATTGCTGTAGTTGTGTAGTTAGTAACACAGTTGTTAAGTTAATCTGCCTTCTGCAATTGTGTACAGGGGAAGAAAAAAGTAGAGTAGTTTATCAAAGGAAATAATTGACAAACCATGTTAGATAAAATTAGCAGAAGTGTGCTAACTGAAAAGAAACTTAGCCACAGTGGACTTATGTACTTTGGCCTTTGTAAGGCTTAGCATTCCCCCCTTTTTTTGAACAAAAATAGAAGTGAAGCTCAGCTGGTACTCATTAAAACCTCAGCTTCTGAAAGACACATATCAAGTGAAAAAAATATGGTGAGGTTGCATCGTCCTGTATTAATATTTGTCATCAAGAGATTATTCATTTTGCCAACCCATTTATACAACATATTACATCTGAATTGTAAGAATTAAATTCTGGTAAAGTCAATTGTTCATTACAGATACATTGAAGAAAATCTCTTTTAAGTACAGTGCTTTTGTACCGTTGAAAAGAAGCCATGTTCCATTTCACTGTTTTTCATTTTTTTTAGGCTCCTCCTTTTATCAGCAAGAAATTAGCAGCTGGCAATGCATTGCTTTATCTTTGTCTACCTCAGTAATGAAGTACTGACTACTGAATCCACAAAATGACTTGTTTACTCTGCATCTTCTCATTCTTTTTCCCTTCAAAACTCCTTGACCTTCCTTGAATTCAAGAATAATATAACCAAAGATTTTCAGAACAATGGCTATGCTATTTGCGCTGACTCTGCTTAAGGATGGTGATATCTCTATGAATCTTTATTTTTATTTATTTGATTAGTCAATTGCTTACAAGATAATAGGTTTAAGTATAAACATAGTTATAAATACATGGATACATATAAGAAAATAAAAGAAACAATAGGACAGGGACATCCCTTCCCTGAAATGATACCATGATATGTGCCAGACTTCAATTATTTTAATTTTTCTCTGTAATGTACTATTTCCATTGAGTGGGGCTGTGGCCTAGAGATGGATCTCTTGCCTCATTATCAGGAGACTATGAGTTCAATCCTAGGTAGAGGCAGGTATTTCTCTCTCTGGGCACACTGAGAATATATCTGCTGAACAAAACTCCGCATTGGTGACAGGAAAGGCATCTGGCCAGTAAACATTCAACTCCATTCAGTTGCCCGCACTCCACCCCACCCTCCACATTATGAGGTCATTAAAAGAAGAAGATTGAATGTACCATTTCCATTGGTTTGTTTTGACTATTTTAAATACATTTCTCTTTTCTAAACAAAAATAGTTTGCTGATACTGAAAAATAAAACCTCAAATCTATGACTGAATATCCAACCAATCAACCAACCAACCAACCAATTTTATCGATTTTACCAAGCTTTAAGATTCAAAGTTCTGTAGATATATTTTGTATCATCTATCAATAAAAAGTAGTGCAGAGCCTGAAAACTATTATTTTTATGGCGTCTTTGTCAGTCCAAAAGTGTAAATGTTTTTACAGCAACTGAACTGTCACATGGACAATCTGTTTTGGCTAATGATTGTGACTGTTAGTGATAGCATACAAAGTCCTACATGGCTTGGGTCCGGGGTACTTGCATCTCCTGCCAGCGTCAACTTCCAATCACCCTGTGTGCTCCCACAGGCAGGGCCTCCTTGGGGTGCCATTGTCCAGACAATGTTGGCTGGTGGTGCCCAGGGGTAGGGCCTTCTCTGTGGGAGCACCCACCCTGTGGAATCGACTCCCCTTGGAGCTCTGGTTGGCTCATGACCTCCATTCCTTCCGCCACAACCTAAAGACCTGGTTGTTTCAAGAGTCCGGCCTGGACTGAAGGGTAAGAGGTGGGGTTTTATTCTTATTTTAATTTTTATTGGGTTTTAATCTTTATTGGGCTTAGTTTACTAATTTAATGTATTTTTAATTAATTGTCTTGTTATTTTTTATTGTAAGCCACCCTGAGTCCCTAGGGAGAGAGGGTGGCATATAAGTCCAATAAAATAAAAGAAATAAATAAATAAACAAGACCATGCAGATACTATAGTTATTACAGTGAAAATGGTCTAAGAAGTGATTGCCGCTGTTGTATTGAAAAGGGGTTTTGGGAAGTTGGTGAAACATGAGTCTTCAACTAGATTAATTCTTGGCTGTATCTTCCCATTTCTTTCTCAAAGGTGCTTTTTCAAAAGGCAGCTGGACTGTTTTTTTTTCCTAGAGGGAGAAGAAAATGCTTTGCTTCTTATCCAAGAAGCTTCATCAGTTGTGATTGGGGGTGGGGAATGGAAGGATCGGTTCTGACAGGATGGTGGTGATGTGGGATGGAAGACTAGAGATAACCTCAAACTCTAGTTGAATCCAGTCTACAACGCAACCCCTTCAACAGTTTCAGATTCCACAAGATTCCACAGCCAATTGCCCTCTGATTCAGGTGACCCTGAGGGCATAGATAAACCCCCAAAAGGCCTCAATAGCTCTCAGAAAGAGTGCTAAGGACCAGCTGACTGCAAAGAAATACAATCCTTCCATCCCCTGCCACCATCCTATCAGAACCTATCCTTCCATCCCCCACATTCACAACTAATGAAGTTTCTTAGATGAGGAGCAAAATGTTTTCTTTTTTCTCAGGGAAAAATAAAACAGTTCAGTTGCCTTTTGAAAAAGCACCTTTGGGACAACTATGACCAGGAGGATTGAGAATTTGTTTCTTCTAGCTGCTGAGTTCCAGCCACAGTTGCCTGTTCTGACCAAGGCTTCCTGAGACATTAACAAACATACGTTAGTCCCAAAAACCTTTTATTTTATTTCAATGGCTGTGAATTATAGTCATTCACAGCCTGTAATGAGTCTCAAACAGTTTGTAAATAGTCCCACAGAAGTCTGCCAAAGTCCTTTGCGATAAATCTGATAGGCAGATCAGATCTTTATCTTTCTTGAAATGCTGCCAATGACTAAATAGTCAATTAGTTGTACAAGGCCAAATGGAGCACAAATTCAACATGGAGCTTCAGGTTTCAAACTGACCAGTATGAACAAAGTTGCTTCCTGCAAAGGTTCATGTACCTTTGTTCCTCCTTTATGTCTTATGAGAGGGACAATCACCTCCAAGCTTTACTCCCGAGTCACCATTTTGTCTTAACTGTTCTTGCCTTCTGGCAGCTCTGTGCATGTGCACACTGGTAACAGGCTCCCCCTGTTCCTTTGCCTTGCTGCTGTCAGATTCTGGAGCCTCCGGAGTAGCACATAACTCCCAGATGGCCTTGGCCCCATTTCTGTATCAGATGCAGAACTCTAGTCTGAGTCCTCCCCAGACTCCCAGACTGGCCCATGTTCCTCCCCACTGTCCAAGTCTGCTGCCAGGTCCACAGGCTACCAGTAGGCCACAACATTTTCATTCTTGCTTTGGTTTCGAGTATCATGGCTGCATCTCCTCTATCCAAGTGATTAGACTGGCACAGTTTTTCTCTTAAAATACTTTGATTTATGGAGCATTATTGACTTTGTAGAAAACCAACTACAGGTCTTCCAGAAGGTCACTGCTGCCATTGAGAAACATAACAAAGACTCTATAGGATTTTAGGAAAGCTTCTTATCCCATCATGCATAAAGGCTGATTTTCATTGAAATGCTTCTCTTCTAGACTCTGGCAACCTCGTGTTGGTTTTAAATTTCCTATTCAGAAAATAAATCAAAAGGTCAAGATTCTTATTTCTAGAATTTAAAAAAGCATGGCATGATTTTTCAGTGCCATGATCAGAATGAAAGGGCTGTACTTGGGAGGCTTGCTACAAAGGCTCCAAGTGGCTTCCCCAGCAAAGCATCACACTTGTCTGCAGCAATTATGACAATCACTTGCAGTTCATTTTCCCACTGGCAATTGATACTAGACAGGAGAGGAAAAGACATGATGGATTCTGTCAATCGCTGCTGTGAAACCTCTATGCATGAAAGCATTTGCAGGTAGCAATGCAGAGCAGACAATTGGGGAAGTATGGAAAAGTTATGCTAAAGGAACAGTACTTTTTATATCAACATACATTCATCCTATTCAGAGTTTTTCAGTGTTAATTCAGCACCAGAAAAAACACAGATGGCTGATAATAATAAGTAGATTTTACAAACCAGTTGTAGATTTCTCCAACATGGAGCAAACTCAAACAGAAACATGTTGCAAGTAACTTCAGCAGCATGTCACCAGCTTAGAAACAGACATCAGTTTCACTTTAGTTCAGCAGGCAAGCAAGACACACAGCAGAGAAGCAGTTTCATTTTCAATAGACAGACTCAGAGCTTAACATAGCTGCAGAGTTGCAGAGTTTAATATAGAGCCACACCTAGGCTACTTTTAGTTTCAGTTTCCAGCCTAGGCTAATTCTAGTTTCAGTTTCCAAAACAGTCCTCATTGGCTGACTTACTTGCTATGCCTATTTATTGGCTGACCTTGTTACAATGCTCTATTAATATACTCTGATGTTCATGAATATACTCTGACACATCCCGGCCTGAGGATGAGAGAAAAGCACATTACTGCAAAGCCCAATGACTGACTAGTGAAGAAGGTCCAGATTCCCCTTTTCATTGAAAAAAATTGTCATTACATTACTATGCTGTGACCATTTTTGCATGATTTATATGAAGCCTGGGCACTGTTTGTACCTCCAATTTTCCATTTGTACCTCCAACTTTCAAGATATGCAAACCCCATTTGCTATTTTTTTTATCTTGCAGTAGTTGTGATGCTATCAGATTCATGTAACTTACAACTGCCAAGCCTCAAATTGAACATGTGAGAATATTGGGCCAAAGATTATATTTCCAGAGAAGAACAATTCTTTCCCCACGGTTTACATTTCACACATTAAGTTGTTAGTAAGCATTAGTGTCAGGCTCATCCAACCTCAGACATTTAGGAAAGAAAGACCCTCAACTCCATTCTTTGAAGTGAAAATTTCTTTTACTATAGTCAAGTGGTTATAGCATAAGCAAAGCTTGATCTGAGTATTCCCATGCAAAGCTTGCAATTATCTCTTCTCCTTTGGCCTTCCCACTTGATGAGTCCACCAGTGTCTAATCATATTCATTATTGATGTTTTAGGAATGGCTTTGAGGTTTGCCATCTCTTTGGAGCAGTTTCACATTTCATTATTAGGCTCCATCCTTGATGAGCCAGTGCATTCCAGTTGGACACTTCTGGTTCCTGTCACTTTGTAACCTCTACCATGCCCTCCCTTCACTTGCTCAATTGCCTCCCCTCTCCCTTGCATTTTATGGCAGGATTCCAGCGGAATGGATTATGCTGAAGATGGCAGGCCTGACAATTAATGGCAACTGAGAAAAACTATTCTTAAGCTAGGCAATAAGACTAAACCAATTTAGCTTTCCAAGTTAGTGTAGAGAACTTCAGGTCTGAGACTGCTGAAGGCACCAGGTCTCTATTTTGACCCAAAGTCTCACTGCTGCCACCACATGCTCCTACAAGGAGGCCAAATGGGCATAGATCAAGGGGGACATAGATGGGTAGGGGGAGATGCAGTGCCTCTGCAATAGTAAGTGCAGGTGGACTTCCAAGGACATGAATTTGATCATGTGACTATGGGAGCTCTGCAAGGCCATGACTTTGGACACAAGTTGTAAGTTTGTTTTTGTAATTGAATTTTAGAAAGCTTCTTGGATGAGAAGCAAAATTCTTAGTCATCCAGGTCATGGACTTCAAGGAAACACAAAGTCCAGTTGCCTTTTGAAAAAGGAATCTTTGGGACAAGCATGACCTGGATGGCTGAGAATCTCCATAGGTAAAGGTAAAGGTTCCCCTCATATGTGCTAGTCATTTCCAGCTCTAGGGGGAGGTTGCATCTCCGTGACAAAGCCGAAGAGCCAGCGCTGTCCAAAGACGTCTCCATGGTCATGTGGCCAGCATGACCAAACGCCGAAGGCACATGGAACGCTGTTACCTTCCCACCAAAGTGGTCCCTATTTTTCTACTTGCATTTTTTTACATGCTTTCAAACTGCTAGGTTGGCAGAAGCTGGGACAAGTAATGGGAGCTCACTCCATTACCTGGTGCTAGGGATTCAAACCACTGACCTGCTGACCTTTCTGATCAACAAGCTCAGGGTCTTAGCCACTGAGCCACTGTGTCCCACTTGAGAATCTCCACAGACATCCATTTTTCAATATAGTCATAATTCTGAATGATCGCTGAACAAATGCTTGTGCACCAGCAACTGCCTTTATAGGAATTCACTTGTGGTTTAAAATAAAAAAAACATACTTTACTAGCTTCACTTAGACTCACTTAAACTCCCCAGGAAAATTAATCTCTGATTGTCAGCATGTCCTGTGAAATCACTGCAGGTTTGTCCTAACACAGATTAGTTTAGGGTCAGGAGAACAGTTTCCAAAGTTACAATTTGAAAAGTGACAAATAACTGTCTTGGATGACTTTCTCACTGTCTTTCGATGTCTTCTCGAAATATCTGTTAATCATAAATCTGAATTACAGGAAAATCATCTTCGTTCAAATAAATGTTGGTTTAGGAGTATCTAAACATGTCCTTCTCACTAATCTTCTTTTCTTCCAAATAGCAGCAGATTGTTTGGGATGGAATGCTAATAATACACATCATCCTAGATATGATATTTCCTTATATTCTTCTTCCCTCAGTAGATTAAACATGGGCTCTAATCCAGCTGCATCTGCAAGCAATAACTATGTTGTAATCAGCAGTGGGTTCATTACAAGATAATTGCAAACTAGCTCAGCAGGAAAGCACTTTCACTTTTCTTGGTTGTGTACCATAGGTATTTGTTTTTGTTGGTTCAGCAATTTCAGCTGAAGCTCTGCAATCTGTACATTTAAAAAATGAGCATGTATTTGCATGGAACCAAAGAAATTAAAATTACTGGTATAGTCAAAATGTCTAATTATCTAGTTTGCAATATCAATTAATCAATTGTGCCATTCAGATATAGTGCACACACTAAGGCACATTTAGTCTAAATGATCTGTTGGGAGTGAAAATATGACAAATGGAGTCTATGTATTAGTTAATGCTAAATTATGTAGTTAATGCTCGGTTGTGCTTACCTCACTCTGCTTGACATGCTCCATTCAAAGCTTGGCCACCCTGCTTTAAAATATTAAAATTTTGAATCTCAGATGTGTTTATAATTTCAAGTGTAATAAGAATAATTTTTAAAAGAATCATAGCATTTCTCTTTTTTTGTGTTATCATCAGTCTCTGATTGATACAATCCCCCAGTAACATAGAAGAGCATGTTATGTTTCATGCTGTAGAACTAGGCATGGAAGTTGCAAAGTAATATAAATCTTCAGAAGACATTATAACTTGGAATTAGTTTAATGGAATCGCTGATTTATTCATTAAATAGAAAATACTGAAACAATCATGAGGGTTTTTTTCCCTGGGATAAACAAATGTATATTGAATTGGATAAAAATTAAATCAATATCTATAATTTCTTTCATTATGGTCACGGACCAGAAATGAAAACAAAAACACATTAAAAATTAAAAAATAAAGTAATAAGGCAAAAATAAAACATTGCAATTGGTGGAAGAATTTGTCACTGGACAATCAAAGCCCATCTAATTTTATAGGCAATATAATAGTTTAGCTATGTTCAGGAACAATGGAATCATAATCTATATATATAAAAGTGAAATACCACTCATGCATCATCACAAAATCTCCAGAACTGTAAAGCCTACAAACTTGAAATTTGGCACGTATGTTCCTCTTGGCTTCTACCGTGTTTCCCTGAAAATAAGACACTGTCTTATATTTTTTTTGGCTCCCAAAAACATACTAGGACTTATTTTCAGGGTAGGTCTTATATATTTATGGTGCCAAATAGTGGGTGTGAGTGTGTAGGGGGTGTTTGGTGCATGGTTGCTCCCTGAAAAGTCTTCCTGGAACTGGAGATTTACACTAGGTCTTATTTTCGGGGTAGGTCTTATATTAGGGCAGGTTTAGAAAATAGTGCTAGGTCTTACTTTCGGGGTAGGTCTTATTTTCGGGGAAACACGGTAGGTGCTCACTAAGAAAGGATTTTTCCAAATGACCATCAGAGCATTAGTATTTCCTATATTATTATTATTAACACGCTCTGATGCTAAGGAGTTCTACTCCCCCTCCCCACCTGAAAAGAATCTGTTCCAAATGCAAAACACAAGCAGAGGAGAGGAGTTTCAGTTTCACAGCAGCAACCAGCTTTACTACAGAACAGTTGAGCTAAGCCATGCCCAGGCTCCTTGCTGTCTCCTTCTTGCTCACATAGCAAATACTACTTCACTTTCCAAACAGCCTCAGCTCTCTCACACGCTAACAGAATGCTAGCCAGATGAATACAGATGGATGCTGATAGGCAAAGGCAGAATTTTTTTCCTTTATTTTCCTCCCCCAAAACTAAGCCAGACCACATAGTTTAGTAGTGAAGCACAGGTATTTAGCTAATGATCTAATAACAACAACTATATGTAAAAAAAATCAAAGTTTATATAATGGTTTATCAGGTAAGGAGATATAAGGTGTGTCTTTGAGTCTCTATGCAGGATACAATATAGCAGGATGTGAGCTATGGTTTTAGCTGCCTCTTGTCCACAAGAACAGTCTCAGAGGGGATTTTTCTATGGGAAGAGCATTGAAGCATGCTCTTTAGAATCAGGAAGCAAAAGCAATGAATATATTGCTTTTGTATAAAGCTTTTCACACATCTACAGAAAGTCCTTAGTTAACGGTAGTGATTTAGACCAGCAACTCCATTGCTAAGCAACAGGATCATAAAGCATGACATCACTTATAACAGCCATTCCAGAAGTTCCAGTTGTTGTCATTATGTGAATCTCATGTGGTCATTAAGTGCAATGTCACACGATCTACCATTTGTGACCTCTTGCCAACTTCCCCATTATTTGTGAGAAGCTAGTAGTGAAGATTACAACTAGTGATCATATGACAGCATCCAAATTGTGATCACCAGGATGTTGTAGACAGCTGCAGCTCCATCTCCTGCCAGACTGTGTACAGCAAGCAGATTTCATATCTATCTGTCTGTTTGTCTGTCCATCTATCATCTAAGATAGATATGCATTGTCTGTGACATTATCTGATGTTGTCAGCTGCCCAGAGTTATCTTGAAATGGATGGCAAACAAATTTCTGGTTTTTCTTTGAAGTTATTTCACTTCTCATCCAAGAAGCTTCAGCTCTCTCTCTCTCTCTCTCTCCTCTCTCTGTCAAAATAACTTTTGTGAGATTAATAAAACTGATGGTTCGTAAACCTCTGCCTACAATGAAGTTATTCAAAAAGAGTTGAGCCCAGAAGAGTTCAATCCAGAACTTGTTTATTGTAACAATGAATAAAGAAAAACAAATAAATATTCAAGAAAGCATACCAATGCCCTCTATTTCTTCTGAGAGTCCTTAGAGTCCTTAAATCTTAATGACTACCTATGTAGCTGGAGTCCCAAGAGTCCTTTCCTCAGAAAGGGGAGACAAAGCACAATAGTCTTTTGCCTAGGAACTGTCTTCCTTGCAGCTTCTTTGGAACAGTCTCTTTGTAGCTTGGGACAGAGTGCCTGTCAGCTTGGGACTTCTCTGTCTGCAGATACCTTGGGACTGAGTAACTGCCACTGAGGCAGTCCCTTATATAGCCTTTGATTAAGAAGAGGTGTGGCTAGAAAAGCTGGTACATTCAAAGTGCAGCTGCGCTGCAATTGGCTCTTTTAAACTTTCAAATGTAAACAGTGAAAAGAGCACAGCAAAGTGGAAATTCTTTCCACACTATCTCTCTCATTTATCTGTCTGTCTATCTATCTATCTATCTATCTATCTATCTATCTATCTATCTATCTATCTATCTATCTATCTATCTATCTATCCTATCAAAGCACATAAACATTTTCCATTTAGCTGTCCTCTCAGGATCTTAGTAATCATTAACATTTCCTAAAATACATTTACCTGAGAGTTCCAGATGGTGGTAATGAAATAATAATCCTTTTCAAGGTACAGTGGACCAATCAGTTTTATCAGCACCAGATTCTAATATTTCTATTTCTATTGTTATTGGTTTTCTTTAGAATTAATACCCCATTTCTTTGTATTTTATATCTCTGTCCTCCTAATTCAATCTCAAGAAGTTGTGAAAAATAACAGATCAGCTCAACAAATATCAAAGAGTAGGTTTGGTAAATTATTCATTTTGGGAGAAATACCCAAGGTACTCTACTTAATTCTATTTGTGAATTGTTAATGAACAGTTCCTGTTATCTGTAATTATACACTACAAATGACTTGCTATATAATTTGTACAAACAAATATTAGCCAGCGGGTGCTTGGGAAATGCCTTAGTTTGGGAGCAATCTTGAACACATTTATATATAGATATACAATAAATCAGAGGTGGTATTCAGCAGGTTCTGACCAGTTCTGAAGAACCGGTAGCGGAAATTTTGAGTAGTTCAGAGAACTGGCAAATACCACCTCTGACTGGCCCCGCCCGCATCTATTCTCTGCCTCCCATTGAGTCCCAGCTGATTGGCTGGATCTTCTTTGGTTGTCCTGCACAGAAGAACAGGGCTGGAAAGTAGGTGAGTAGGGTGAGTAAGGAATGGAGATTTTACAGTATCCTTCCCCTGTCATGTCCACCAAGCCACACTCACAGAACCCGTAGTAAAATAATTTGAATCCTACCACTTCAATAAATCATATGTAGATATAGATCAGGGCTGTCAAATTCCTGGCTCACGAGCCAGATGCATTACGTGCTGGTCACACCCATGCTTGGTTTAGCAAAGGGGGAAAAAGTCCAGATGTTTATTAGCCACAACTCATAATTTAACCAAGACCTAAACTGTTTCTTAGGACTTGGTGTTAACATGCCACAACCCCTTTCGAAATCTTGAGAAATATGTTGGTGTGTGTTTTACTTAAAAGTGGCTTGTGTCCATTTTTCACATTTATAACCATTGCAGCATCCCCATGGTCAATTCAGGGTCTTGGCAACTGACTCATATTTATAATGATTGCAGTGTCCTAGATTTTGTGACTTTTGACAGGCAAAGTCCCCAGCGAACCCAGCTTCAGTTAACATCCATGTTATTAACTTAACAACTTCAGTGATTCATTTAACAACCATGGCAAGAAAGGTTGTAAAATGGGGCAAAGCTCACTTAACAACTCTCTCACTTGCCAGCATAAATGGGCTCAATTGTGCTTGTGGACTACCTGTATTGTCAATTTCATTTAATAATGCTTAAGACCACAGTTTTAACTTGTTCTTATTTTAATCCACTGTTGATTGATTCTGCCACTGTTGATTGATTTTGGTCTTTCATTGTGATAGCCGTTAACTTTTCATTTTTCTTCCCTGCTTTGTATACATCCTAAGGCATCAAACAAAATCAGTCCATAAGAATAGATAAAATCAATTTCCAAATTCACGTTGCAGCTGTAAAATGTTAAATGTTTTTGAAGTTAACAGCTTGAGAATCATGCTGAATTTAGAAACAATGTAGTTATCCTAAATAATGATAATTTTCATGGCCAATTGCCTATAAATGTTTGGGTAACGTTTGACAAAAAGTACTCAAGCTAATAAGAACTATTTTTGATGATAAGATCGTAAGAAAGAACCGTGACAAAGAGAATCCTTTATGTTCCTTATTAATATTTCAATCTGCATGTGCATAATGTCTTAACCATTTTCATTATTGTAGTGACAAGAGGCCAGACACAAACAGAAAATGAATGAAAAAGTGGTTTTTTTTTATTTTTGAAAAGACAACTTGAGAAGCAACGTTTTGCTTCTTATCCTAGAAGCTTCATCAGTGGTATTGAATGGTGTGTGAGATGGATTTCTCTCCTCCCCCATCATATTGTCACAACTTATCATTCCCCCCAGTAATCTCAGCTGTTAATAACTGTCCTTCCATCTCCGATACCATCTAATACAACTGATGAACCTTCCAGAATAGGAAGCAAAATGTCTTCTTTTTCCTCAAAAAAATCAGTCCAGTTGCCATTTCAAAAATAAAAACCACTTTTGATACAACTGTGACCTGGATGACTGAGAATCTTCATAGACATTCAAACGGAAGATGAATACATAATCAATTATGTGCAGAAAGAGCAAGGATACTCATTCACAGTCCAATTCCTAATGAATACACTATATTATATTTTTACAATGGGCTTCCCATTAAATTTACTAGGAAGAAATGTATTGGACTTCTTATCCAAAAATCCCCACCTTAAAATCTCAATACACTGTATGATCTTAAATTACAATACATAGGCCCTAAGCTGAAATAATGATAACAGACAAAATAACAGGTGCACCTTTAAATACATATTTAAGTTGTATGTTCTAGGTTTGAGTGTCATTGAATTTTCCTGAGACAGAAACTTTTTCATCTTAATCTGTACCTTATAGATTAAATATTACTGAAGTATTCAGAAGAATGCTAAGATAAATGTTTGGCATTTAATACTACTACTAATATGATGTGACAACATGTATGTATGTATGTATGTATGTATGTATGTATGTATGTATGTATGGTATTCAGCTTGCTTTGGGTATTTTCCCACGTCATTATAGTTGTGCTTCTAAAGTTGTAGCAATGTTTCGGCAGAATCTCATCTGCCATCATCAGGCTTGTGTATTGGGTTCGTCTGTGTGTCAGGCTTTCACAGCCATTTCTGTTTTTTATTTTTTTATTTTAATTACATTTATATGCCGCCCTTCTCCGGAGACTCAGGGCGGCTTACAATTTTTGGGATACAACCCAGTGTGCTCAGCAATAGCCTTCATTCCATTGTATATGCCTGCTTATTACTAAGCGGCATTTTTACAAGGTCAGCTAATTTCCCCCAACAATCTTGGGTCCTCAATTTACCTACCCCGAGAGGATGGAAGGCTGAGTCAACCTTGAGCCTGGTGGGATTCGAGCCTACAGCAGTTGTAGGCAGCTGGAACTTAAGTGCAGGCAATTAACAGCCTGAGCCACCAAGGCTCAAGGCTTAAATTTGGTGCTAGCCTCGTGCTTTGTTAGAATGGTTTTTTTCTTCATCCTGATTGGTTGGGAGTCTTGGTCTGTGTTTATTGGTCTTGGAGTTTGCTGTGTTCTGCTTGATTGGTGTTTCTAATATCTTCTGTCTGTTTTGTAGCATTTTTTGGTCTTGATTGGCTGGCAACATTGTGTTTCGTGTATTGGGGGCTTTTAGCACGGCTTGGCTTCCCGTGAATGGCTGGCTATCATTTATTAGGAAGCTAGGTTTCATCTGGGTGACTGGCTGGGGTGTGTTTGGGCTGGAGGTATCGGGGGGTCTGTTTGTGCCCAGGTGTTTGTTTGGCTTATGGTGTGGAGATTTTTTTGTTTGTGAGTGCAGGCTTCCAGATAATTAATAGTCTGGTGGAGTCATCTCTTCTATTCATGCTTTCAGGTCATTTTTCAATCTCTATGGCTTCTCTGATAATTCTGTAGCTGGGGTTTTCTATAGTGGCTAGAGTTTTGGTGCCATTGAAGTCGATGCTATGACCTGTGGCTTTCATGAGTTGGACTAGAGAGGAAGTGTGTTCCAGCTTTTTTACTGCATTTTTGTGTTCATCAAGGTGGGTACTTATTCTTCTATTGGTCTGTCCAATGTATGTGGCAGGGCATGATGTGGAGGGGACTTCATATATGCCTTGGTTTTCCAGGTCAATTTTATCTATGACATACATACATGTGTATGTGTATCATATAATAGGTAAAGGTAAATGTTCCCCTCACACATATGTGCTAGTTGTTTCTGGCTCTAGGGGGTGATGCTAACCTCCGTTACAAAGCCAAAGAGCCAGCACTGTCAGAAGATGTCTCTGTGGTCATGTGGCCAGCATGAGTAAATGCTGAAGGTGCATGGAATGCTGTTACCTTCCTACCAAAGTGGTCCCTACTTTTCTACTAAGATTTTACATGCTTTTGAAATGCTAGGTTGGCAGAAGCTGGGACAAGTAACGGGAGCTCACTCCATAACGTGGTGCTAGAGATTCGAACCACCAAACTGCCGACCTTCCTGATCAACAAGCTCAGCGTCTTAGCCACTGAGCCACCGCGTCCCACGTATCATATAATACTGTGACATAAAAAAGTGAGGCGCACTGTCTAAGATACACCAAATGTAGGAGAGCAGAGAACCGCAGGCAGAAGTTAGATTGTAATCCATGTAATATTACAAAGTGCAATTATCTATTCATTTGGAGCTATGCTCTTATTCACAGATCCTCAAATAGATTAGCACACACTGAACCTGGAAAAGAGACACAGTGATTCATTTTGCATGGATTTGAGATTCCAGATGAAATTAACATCTCATGATTAAGATTTTGTGAGCATGTGAGTATCAGCAAAGTATTCCTCCCTGAAGTGTTAAAGCAGTCATGTTCTACAAAAGTTCAGATGACTGCTTTGAAGACCGAGTTTCTGTGAATCAATGCTCAAATGCAGACAACTATTTTCTGTTGGGACCCAGTGAAGCAACATGCCTGTGCATAGGTATGCACACATGTAGACATCATAGTGGAAACTTCAGTTAGCCATACTGATACTATATATTTTTTATTTATTTATTTTTATTTATGAGATTTATATGCCACCCTATCTCCCTAAGGACTCAAGGTGGCTTACAATACTAAAAACAACACACTAGAAATATTAAAAAGTAATTAAACCCAAAATCTCATAAATTAATTGAATTTAAAACAACATTAAAAAACCCTCCCCCCTTCCATCAGTCCGGGTAGGCTTGTTGGAACAGCCAAGTTTTTAGGCCATGGCGGAAGGATCGGAGGTCAGGGGCCACCTGGAGCTCCAGGGGTAGCTGGTTCCAAAGGGTGGGTGCCCCCACAGAGAAGGTCCTACCCCTGGGGGCCGCCAGCCGACACTGCCTAGCTGACGGCACCACCAGGAGGCCCTGCCTGTGGGAGCGCACGGGTCATCAGAAAACTGTTATCGGCAGCAGGGTTTCCTGCAGATACCCCGGTCCAATGCCATGAAGGGCTTTATAGGTAAACTCCAGCACCTATAAAGAAGCCTTACTTATTCAAGCAACCTTATTCAGTATAATCATCAAGGCATCTTAGTTTTTCTGGAACTATATCTGCACTAATATGTTCCTATTGCTTATTCTTTGCTTTCAATAGCCTTTTCTATTCTTGCAAGTGAATGCGAGATGACCTGTTTCCTTTAGAGGTAATTATTTTGGGGGGAAATAGTCTTCTTAAATCCCTTAGTAAACTTTCAACTTACAATACTGTATATCAGCAGTTGCCAACCAATGAAAATTTTGGTGGGCCACAGAGAAATCTCACCCCCAGAGCACCCCCCAAAGCAATTAATCCAGGCTGCACAGAAACACAAGGCTGCGCTGCCCACATGGCCTGCGGGAACCCTCTCCACCCACTCACTCCTTACCTGGCAAACTTGCCTGCTAAATTGCTATTTTTCTGACCATCAGTTGTTCTGCTGTGCCGGGAGATTTAGAGTAGCTATGAAGCAGGAAATAGTTGGATTTCTTGCTTTCTAGCTAGTCTTTAACCTTCCTTAGGACTGAAGGTTCTATTATTTAGTGCAGACACATGGCAAGCAAATTTCATGTGACAGACTGAGCTAGCTGATGGCAGATAGATAGATCACTGAATGATTCTGTGAGCAACTGTTAGGAATATTAATCAATCCTATGACTAATTAATATTTGTGGACCGTAAACCTCTGTATATATATTTAAATTATATAAAGAGAGTTGAGCCCAGGTGAATTCAAATCAATATCTATTGTAACAAGCAGATTAAACAAATAAACACTCAGAAAGAATATTACCAGTGTCCTCTCTTCCTTTTGTCTTCTCTTCAGGTCTTTCTAGTTTGACAACTGCCTATGCAGTTGGAGTTTCTCTGTCCCTTATGTCTCAGAAATATAATAGAAATAGTCTCTAGCCTAGGATTGTCTTTTCCCTTGCAGCTTGAGGTTTCTTAAGGCTTCTTGAAGCTTCTTGATGCTGTCTGCCTATGCAACACAGCTTCCTTGAGACACAGACAAGACAGCAGAAAACGAGACTTGAGAGACTGAGGTAAATGGCAGTTAGGCAGACCCTTTTATAGTGCAGTATAATTAAGGGGCGTGGTTATTAAAACTTGGTATGTCATGTCACGCTGCCATTGGTTGATTTGACTTTTAAAATCTAAACATTGTAAAGTACACAGCACATTGGAAATCTTTCCAACAGCAACTCAATCTGCCTGCCTGCTTTGCTTTTGGGTAAAAGTTACTCTTTTTTAATAAAAAAAATTCAGTATTTACAGATATGGTGTATTGGAGTTAATTTTGTGAGTTTGCTTGCAAGCAAATTTTATGTGGCAGACTGAGCTAGCCAATGGCAGATAGATAGATCTCTGAATGAATCTGTGATTCTTTGAGCAACTCAATCTGCCTGCCTGCTTTGCCTGATTTTGGGTAAAAATTTTATAAAAATTTTTAATAAAAAAATCAATATTTATATAAATATTTATAATATTTACATACAAGCCATGCCCAGCCAGTCACATGACCACCAAGCCACACCCACAAATTAGGCCACACCCACATAACTGGTTAGTGGGATTTAAAATTATGAGTTTGGTGGTCTCTGAGGTCCAAAAGTTTGGCAACCCCTGCTGTATATGACTTGGAAAAGGTATGAATTAATGCACACATACAAAACTGATTTCTTTTTTTTAAATAAATTTTATTAAGTTTTGAAATTTTAAAAACATAAAATAAAAACTTTATACATTATAATCAACATCAAGACATCTTTTATATCTCTTTGCATTCTTCAGTATATATGTTTACTTATTCCTTTACCATTACATCTTACTCTTGCTATAAATCAGTTTCTTTTATCCTTACACATCAATCTTCTCCATGGTATATTTACATATTTACATATTCCCTCATTCTTTTCCTAATTGCCATTTTATTTTCTTTTTATTTCTAAACCACTCATACCAGGCATCCCAGGCCCTGTAATAAATTGAATCTTCTCTGTCTTTTATTTTCATCGTTAGCCTGTCCATCTCTATACAATCTATTATTTTTTTTATAACCATTTATAAAACTGATTTCTAGTGTCCTCTGTCACAAAAACTTTTCTTGGTTTCTTCTCTGGTCACATTTACAGTAGATAGGATTAAGTGAGAGCCTATATGTCTGTTTTTAATAAGAATCTACCACAGCCTACAAAGATCTTCAAGGATTTGAATAGGAATAATAACAACTTATGATGGATAATAACAGCACTAGATTGAATCAATTTATATGTATAAGGAACAAAGGAGATCTTGACTATGCACTGAAATTTCCTTTCCAATATTCTATTTTTCCTCCTTTATAAAAGAACATTATTGGTAGTGTTTCTGAGCTTTATTGTTGCAAAATGGCAGAAAATTGTATTGTTGCAAGTAGTTCTTACACTCCTATCCAGAATGTAGGATGGTGTGCCTACTGTTGATTCCTAACCTGATAAATATTACTGAAGTCGTCAGGGAAGCTACACATACATAAAGAACATTAGGTTAAGTTACACAGTTCTCAATTATCACATTATCAAGGGAAATGACTAAATTGCATAACCCAGTTTGAAATAATAGGTTAGGTATAGATTGTCATGGACAAAATCTGTTTATGTGCTTGAGAGCAGTCAAAAATGATTTGGTAGCAAATAACTCACTGGAGAAGAGCCTAATGCTGGGAACGATTGAGGGCAAAAGAAGAAGGGGACGGCAGAGAATTAGGTGGCTGGATGGAGTCACTGAAGCAGTTGGCATGAGCTTAAATGGACTCTGGAGGATGGTAGAGGACAGGAAGGCCTGGAGGAACGTTGTCCATGGGGTCGTGATGGTCGGACACAACTTCGTGACTAACAACAAGCAAATAATCCAATCTATCTATCTATCTATCTATCTATCTATCTATCTATCTATCTATCAGGATTCTCCCTCAAGCCCCTGGAAATGCATATGTAAAGAGTCCATTATTTCCTGTGGCATTTTCTTTCCACAGACATATTATCCTCACTCTGCTGGAAATTATTCTTTTTCTTCATACCTAATGAGTAATGTAGACATTATCTGTATCTTTAATTCCATTATTAAGAATATGAGGTCAATACAAATTAATTACCAAGGAAGTATTGGTACAAATTTATCACAAGAAAGTATTATGATGTTTGCCAAGGTGTTGATATCTGATCATTAACAGTTTTACCTTTTTTTGAAACAAGCATTTTGTTAAAAATAAACAAATGGTAAACTCAAAGCACTTTCTGTTATGTATGTAGGTTTGAATGTTATTGTTCTTGTAAAATGTTAAATGGTATTGGTTTAAATAGTGCGGGAAGAAACCCTGCACTCCCATTGGCTGGCAACTACGGCTGCTGGCTATAAGAAGCAGCCGTAGCCCAGCCAACTCGGGTCCATTTGAGCTGTAGTCACTGAATAAACTCTTTACTGAAGCTCTTCGCGTTTGAGTCTTCATGCAAACTTAACACTTTCTATCATGTATACAGCACAATAGTGTTTAAATCTTCAATTCAACTTTTGACCCATCTATCTTTTATAAGTGTGTTATTTCTCTGGACCATTTGCCTTTTCTTTCCTCTTTATACCTGAAATTTATTTATTTAAGTTTATTTAAGAAACAAAGAGCAAGCTTGTGTTTTGACAACCAGCATTTAAACTGATGAGAGTTTCTCAACTCACTTCTTTTAACTTAGAAGCCAATGTTTTTAATGTCCTCCTTTGGACTGCACCAAAGGAACAGGGGAAAATCATTTTAACTTGCACTGATTGAAATTTATTCATAGAACAAATTTTTTTATTTATTTATTTTGTCAATCGCTTACAAGGATAAACATAGCTGTGAATACATGAAATGGATACATATAAGAAAAATAAAAAGAAACAATAGGACAGGGACGGTAGGCACATTGGTGCGCTTATGCACGCATCCTACAGACCTCTTAGGAAAGGGGTGAGGTCAATAGTAGACATTCTAAGGTTAAAGTTTTTGGGGTTTGGGGAAGAAACCACAGAGTCAGGTAGAGTATTCCAGACATTGACCACTCTGTTGCTGAAGTCATATTTGCTGCAATCAAGTTTGTGTGGTTTACCTTGAGTTTGTATCTATTGTATTGTTATGGTTGAAGCTGAAGTATTGATTGACCGGAAGGACATTGCAATGTATGAGTTTATATACTATACTTAGATCAGACCGAAGGCGGCATAGTTCTAGATTTTCTAGGTCTAGAATTTCAAGTCTGGTGGCATAAGGTATTCTGCAATGAGTTGGGGAGTGTAGAACTCTTCTTGTAAAATATTTCTGAACTTTCTCAACTGTGTTAATATCAGATACGTGATGTGGGTTCCAGACTGATGAGCTGTATTCGAGTATTGGTCTAGCAAATGTTTTGTATGCCCTAGTTAGTAGTGTGATATTACCAGAGAAAAAGCTATGCAGGATTAGGTTAACAATTCTTAATGCCTTTTTGGCTATGTAGTTACAGTGGGCTCTAGCACTTAGATCATTAGAGATGAGTATTCCAAGGTCCTTGATGGAGTTTGGATCATCAACAAGGTATTGACTATTCAGTTTGTATTTTATTTTCTGATATTTTTTTTTGCCAATATGTAAGACAGAGCATTTATTTGTTGAGATTTGAAGTTGCCATTTGTTTGACCATTCTGACACATAGTCGAGGTCTTTTTGAAGGGTAGCAGTATTGTCTGTGGTGTTGAATAGCTTTACATCATCAGCGAAGAGAACGCAGTTGCTCTTAATATGATCACAGAGGTCATTTATGTAGAGTATAAAGAGAGTTGGTCCTAGAACACTGCCTTGGGGGAAGAAATGTTTCTGCATTTCCTACAGCCACCCCCAGCCTTTCCATATAAGTGACTCAGTGGTGGGATTCAACTTGTTTTATACCACTGGTTCAGTGGGCATGGCTTGGTGGGCATGGCTTGGTGGGGTTGCTTTGCCTAATGCCTGCGTGCAGCTTTCCCCACACTAGCTGAGACCTGTAGAGCCAATCAGCTGAGAGCACAATGAAGAGAAAAGCACAGGGGCAGGTGGGAGGGATGATCCTGCTGTTTCCTCTTCTTTCCCCTCTCAGCTGATTGGCCAGGAGGTTTTTCCTCCTCTCAGCTGATTGTAGGCTCTTTTTTACTACCGGTCCGAACTGGTAGCATACCACCACTGAGGTAACTTAACGTTTGCTATTCTAATTCAAGGAATTGAAAGTCACATTCCTATTGTTGAAATGGATCAAAGTAGACAAAAAAGCAGCACATTTTTTTCTGTACCCAATATTTCTTCAGTCTTCATTTCTTTTTCTCCAGTGCAATTCTCTTCTCTAGAAATACATGCAAACATAAGCACAGAGAAAGAGCTGCAGAGACCGCATGAACTTCTAAAAATGATGTTTAGGTCTTTTAGGTGTTAAAATTATTTTTAGGTTTTAGAATGTGGGAGCATATGGCTGATTTGCATTTATATGTGAATCTGCCAAACTTATACAATAGGTTTGTTGCCCTATAACTTCCAGCATCCTTCACCTGATGCCATAGCCCTGTACATAATATATTGAAAATGCATTTTTGTACATTTTCAGCCTTCTTTATAATTCTAAGTATTACATACAAGGAATATAATTATACAAGGTGTACAAGCTAAAATACATACAAAGGTACATTTCTTCTATGAGAATATGTTTTGTTAGACATGCACACATGTGTATTTTTTTTTTTTTTTAAAAAATGTAAATTAATGTAGATAGAACACTTGATTCATTTATCCCTACTTAGTTTAGGTCAATAGATATTGTTCTGAAATATATTTAGGTTTGTATTATTGTACTGTAGTTGGTCACATAGTCAGCTAGATGTTTAGATTGGATTTGGCATTTTAAATCCAGCTATCAAGTCTTCCCAAGAACCTGGGATTGACAGATGTTGTTGTTTGAGGGTAGCAATTGCAGGATATATGATATCCTCAAACAACAACATCTGTTACCATTGCAGGATTGGTATCATGGCAGGATGTAAACTGTTCCTTATTTTGTGAAGCTTCTTCTCCGGCAACATTTAACTAGGGCACACAAATCCTTTGCCAGACCAATGCACGAATACAGCTTGTCCGCCTAGAACCCACACTGTATATCAGACATTTACACAATTGAATGGGTTCAGAGGTATTTCTCGAGAAGAGTACTCCACTCCTCCACTCACAATAGAATTCCCTATGCCTCCAGACTCAAAATTTTGGGCCTGGACAATGTGGAACTATGCCGCCTGCAGTTCGATCTAAGCATAGTTCACAAAATTGTCTGCTTTAACATCTTGCCTATCAATGACTTCTTCAGCTTCAACCACAATAATACACAGGCAAACAATTGATACAAACTCAAGGTAAACTGCTTCAAACTCAATTGTAGAAAATATGATTTCAGCAACAGAATGGTCAACACCTGGAATGCTCCACCCAACTCCACTGTTACAACCTCAAACCCTTGCAGCTTCAATCTCAAACTGTCTACCATGGACCTAACCCCACTCCTAAGAAGTCCATAAAGGGGGCATGCATAAGTGCACCAGCATGCCTACCGTCCCTGTCTGACTGTCCCCATCTTCTGTATTTACTTCCTTTGTTCATGTTTATGTTCATATCTATACTTGTTATCTTGTACATGTTTGACAAACAAACAAACAAATAAATATACCTTTGCAATTGACTGCTGGTGATCTTGTCAATGCTGATGGTGTTCAGATGTTTTGGTATTGGCCACTATTACTATTATTTTATTCTGCCACTTTCTCTTCTAATCTTCTGTCTGCAGGTATTGCCACGTCCATTATCCAGACTTGTTTGTCTTTTTTATTGACAATTGTTAAGACTGGTGTTATGTGGTGGATGCTTGTCTGTTTGAATTCCACATTCCCAGAGCACTTTAGCTACTTCATTTTCTGTGACCTTGTCTATTTTATGGTCCTGCCAGTACTTGCTTGCAAGCAAACAGTATGTCTTGCAGAACAATAATAATAATAGTTATCAGACAGATTATAACATCTCTATTATCTATTTTTCTTGTAAGATCTTTGGATGCTTTAGAAAAATTCTAGCCAGCTTGTTTCTCTACTTCCACTGTTTTGAAATGGGTTATTAGGCCTTTCAGTTTCACTAGGAGATAAATAATAGCTTTCAAATTTATTGCATCTGAAGGTCATTTTTTTGTACTACCTTCAGCAAGATGTATTCATGATGACCAACATCTGTTGGGGAGAACAACATAAATTCTTTATGGGAAAATAATTGAAGCATTAGACTGAGAAGTACAAATATGAAATATGCTGCTATTAATCCCCCCTCTTCATTTCCAAAGTTCAGAATCTGCTGGGAGAGATTTGTTAGAATGATTTATGTATTTAATTTATTCTAGATAAGCATTAGAAGAGATTCACAAATGTAAAAAGTACTTTATATCAGAGTTGGAGAATCAGTGGCCTTTCGGGTACCATGGGAATCCAGCTTGAGCCAGGTATGGTCAATAAAACAGAAGAACAAGTATGACATAACACCACCCCACTTTTGCTTCAGCAACAAAAATAATATAAATTAATTTTGATATCATACTTCCTTTTTAGACAAATATTTGACCCCTAATTGCATTGTATCAAAGATAGTCACAAGGTTCCTAATCTCAAAGTTCAGGACAAGTGGACAAAATTTTTGTTTAGCACCATGATATGTATGCTACAATTTTCATTGTGATTCCATAAATAGCAACTTTCTTTCTTTTTAATACAGCATTTATATTTGGCATAGGAAGCAGATGTGCGAATTAGAAAAAAAAACCATTTGGCTTCCTATTATTATTTTGCCAGTGAAATCTATTTAGGTCAAAATTAAGGCAAAGAAATAATTATGGTGGAATCTGATATCATAAAAAGCTTATACATTCTAGAAGAAACTTCTACTATTGTAAAAGAAATACCATGAACATTTTGACTTTTTAAAATAGCATAGACTTTTTAAAATAGAAATGAAATGAAACTTATCTTTCCAGTACCCAATCACTCCTAACAGTATATACTGCTTATTGCTTTTCTTATTTAATCTTATGGAGTAATTTAATATAAATCACAAGTTTTTGTTTTGTTAATAATTTTTGTCCTGCAAATCTACTGCACTGTAATACATTTTCTCAGACTCTTATTCAAAGAAGTTTGGTGCATACTATTTTCTTCTGAATTATGATGACAACTAACCTAAGGTCTGTTCCATAAAGATGTATGAGAAGTAACATTTCTGAAAGATATGCCGATTTATTTTCTTACAATTAGGTGTGAAAACAGGAAAACATTTATTCAGTTTCATAAATACTCACATTAATAGGTAACATTTTAAGTGGCTAAATATAGTTGCAACTATCATCAACCATATTATTAACCTATTTAGAAGGCACCTAAGCAATCAAGACTTTATGGCAAACAAGAAAAAAGACTGTTCATCAACTGGCATGAATTCACAAGATGTAAAAGTTATCATAAATCAGATGCTATCAAACTACTGTGCTGGCTAAGCATGAAATAGTTAATTGCTAAGATCTGAATTATTTTAAAATAGTATCCAGTGGGATATAGCATTTTGCCTGAAATACTTTTAGGATGGCATTGTACTATAGCTATTCAATACCCTTCTTTTATAAATCTGCAGTCTTCACCGCTCAATAAGGCTGAATATGTAGGATGGTATTGGCAGCTATGAATGTGTCCCAAGGTTAATAGATCTTGGCACTGACTATTTTCCTTTAGTATCACTTTTTGGTATAATGAATGTATGGCATTGGCTCATTTCTTCTCTTGCAGAAAATGTTGTAATAATTTAAAAAGGAAAACAAAAGTGATCTAATCATTCATGTGCTAATCAGCTTCACAGAAGTTGTTTATCACATGCTTTGGGAAGCTAAAGGGAAGCTAGAGAGTTAAAACATCACTTAATATATTCCTGGCAAAGAACAGGACCTCCAGATTTATAGTTATTATTTACTTTATTCATTAACCACTAACTAGTCATCAACATTGAAAGCATAATGTAATACATGATTGATTTTGTGCAATTGCCTCAATATCATTCTTAGTGACAAACATACTGTAGATGAAACTAGCATGTCATGGTGACATCACGTGACATATTGGGAAACTGGCATGGGTGGGGCCAGAGTGTGATGCATCTGGCCTGTGGGCTGCAAGTTTTTTTTTAAATTCATATTTATATCCCGCCCTTCTCCGGAGACTCAGGGTGGCTTACAATTTTTGGGATACAACCCAGTGTGCTCAGCAATAGCCTCCCTTCCATTGTATATGCCTGCTTATTACTAAGCGGCATTTTTACAAAGTCAGCTTATTGCCCCCAACAATCTTGGGTCCTCAGTTTACCTACCCCGAGAGGATGGAAGGCTGAGTCAACCTTGAGCCTGATGGGATTTGAGCCTGCAATAATTACAGGCAGCTGGAACTAAGTGCTAGGCTATTAACAGCCTGCACCACCAAGGCTCTTGACGTTTGACAGTTCTGCTACAGACTTTCTCCAGCATGATCTGTCCCCAACTAGCCTTTTAGGTCATCAAATGTTGCATCTTTTTTCTTTTCTGTAATTCCTTGCATTGGAGTGGAGCTGGGACAACTAAATAGAGCTTGAGCATTTACTTGCCAGATATCCTTCCTGACGCTTATGCGGAGTTCACAGCAGATAATTTCTCATTTGCGCCCAGAGAGAGAAATACCAATTTGTTTTGTTGGCTATCCATGGTATTCGCAGGAATCTTTTCCAGTGCACAGTATCAAAAACATCATTATTCTTTCTTCTAAGTTCCTTTTTATATTCATAAGGAGTCACAGAGAAGACCATTGCTAGCATTCTCTTCTTTGTAGGTAGAGACACACTGCGACATCTGAAAACTTCTCCAACCCTTCATTCCCATCCTATACTGCAGCATATTTCTTGACTAGTTTCTTTATCATTATTAATCAATTCTGAAAGGCAGAAACTAACACTTTGATATCTTCATTTTCAATTCTAAAATAGTTGCTGTACCTGTAATCATTAGTTTCACCTTCATATTTAATAAACCAATACGTTTGTTTGACCTCTCATTTATACAAACAAAACCATCACAGGCCCCACAGACACCTTCACATTTCCTTCATCCAGTGTAATACGGCCATTTTGGCAAAACCATTACCAGTACTTTTGAACTTAACTACATCAAAGGGTTTCAGGTTATTTCAGAAGGTCTCAAGAGACATGGTGAATTTTTAACACATTGTAACTGTAGAGTGATAAAGTATTGGTAATGTGCCTCAGGTATAAACAGCATCTCCATAGTCATTCCATCTTCCCCTGCTTTTCTTTCCCTTACTTCATGCAATTTAGTTTGACATCAAACTAAAATTGCTGATCTAATTTTAATTCACTAGAAAATTGGGTAACACACAGGCTATTTTGGCCTTCCATGGCACCAAGATAGATCTTCTGGAATGATCTGAGCAGAAAATAGCTTCCTTCTTTTTAGCCAGACAAAAGCAACTATTTTTCCAACCTACTATGTAAAAAAATACATTAGAATTTAACATGGCCCAGCAAAATTCTAAAATTAATTGAAAATTGTGTGATGATTATCAGTCCATATAGTTTAGACTGCAATTGTGCTAATATCTTGATAGAGTACATTTTATTGCAGTAAGTTAATGAACTTAATGAATATAATGAATATAGCAGTATAATTGCTGTATCATTTACTTCATGAAAAATCAAAATAAAGGAGGGGGGCCTTTTTTGCTGTTGCACCAGCCCTGTAGAACTTCTTGCTGCCCAGTGTGAAGTAGTCTGATGTCAACTAAAAATACTTCTTTGGTCTTTTTAGTTGCCAGCAGAAAGGGAGTGGGGAAAGTGCATTCCTTAAATGCTTCAGATAATTGCTAGACAGCCGAAGCTGTTGGCATGCAAGATTATTACTGTAGAGCATGACTGATGACTCTTGGCTATGGATGTGTCCCATTGGAGAATATACATCCAGGGGGTGGGGGGAAGACCAGGGTCAAGGGTGAAATGAATGATGTGTCTTAGAGTCGGCTGCACCCAGGTAATGCTGACATGGTCACTCCTAATAAATCATTTTTTTTACTCTGAGAGATGCAGCTAGAGACTCATGATTTGAATGGGCGTGGTTTGTCAGAGCCCTGATACCTGACTTTCCAGAAGACTTGGCTCTGCCAATTATCTTGGGGTGCCAATGGGAGAGTATCACAATGGAGATGGTCGATCAATTAATAATGGATCCCACCTTCTCCAATTCTGCTCCCATCCCCATTTTTTTAATTGGGCCGTGAAGTTCTGGATGTTATACTAACTTTATGTTTTAATTTATGTAGATTTTATTGTTTATGATTGTAAGCTGCCCAGAGTTACTTAAGGTAAGATGGGCAGCCTATACATTTTATAAATAACTAAAGGACCTTGAAAGCCTTTGCAATGTTAAAAAATGTCCCTTAGACTTGTCTAGAGGATATTGAAAAAATCAAAGTGTTTGGTTTGATTTTGAAAGCATGGCAGTCTGTCAGAAGATTTTAACAAACCATGGTTTCATACTGGTAATTTCCCCAACTCATCATCTTTCTCTCCTGAAAAGATTATTTTGAGTTGTGGTTAGCTGGCAGCAGGTGCGGATGGCTGAGGAGAGCAAGGACTCAGATGAGGGGCCAGGACCATTAGGAACTTGACTGCTGCCTTCAGAGATTGTGGGCGCTGGCAGCAGCGATGAGGAGGTTCCCGAGGAGCCTGTGCCAAGTGCGCGTGCATGCAGGATTGCTTGCAAGAAAGAGCAGCTACAACAGCATGGAGGACTCGGGAGTAAGGCTGCAAGGTAATGGCCCCTCCTTCCTTCAAGAAGATAAAAGCCAGCTGTGAAACGAAAGTTCTTTGCAGAAGGCAAAGATGTTTTGAAACTCCAGCATTGTGGACATTCCAGTATCCTGAGTTTGTATTTGAAGATTCTTATATTGCAAATTATTTCTTGTCTGTTATCTTTTGGCAAGTCTCGCACAGTTTGGCAAGGCTTGTGCTTATCACAGCTAATTATTTTGCAAAAGCATTACAAGGTTTCTGTTCCCTTTTGGATTGTGTTTGATTTGTTGGAAAAGGGTGTGGGTCAGAACATTTTGTCCCTTTCCATATACATACATAAGTATCTACATATTAATGAGTATGTGGCATCCCAATTTTGTTATCCGAACTGCAAAATGAGATTGATTCATGATCTGATGGCTACAAAATATTGAACAGAACAAGACAATTGATTTATTCTGAACTCCTCTGTGTGTCATGTCTTTGAAATAATTGAAATGAAGATACAGAATTTTTTAGCCAAACTAAAATACAGGACACAGTTGTAGAAGCTTATATGTTCACTGCTTCTGTCCAAATATTAAATCTGGAATAAAAATGTAACTTGTAAAGATAACATTAGTGCAATTATGTATTCATATCCTTGAGTACCGGCTGTAAACTGAATATTTATTTGCCTATGGTTCAGTCAGGATTAATCTGTGAACAGGATTGAGGTGCTATATTCAATCTGAACACAGGTACTTATATGGGCAAATTATTTTGTCACTGTAAGTTATGTCCTTATATCAGATAATTATAGCATAGCATAGCATAGCATAGCATAGCATAGCATAGCATAGCATAGCATAGCACAGCACAGCACAGAATAGAATAGAATTCTTTATTCGCCAAGTGTGATTGGACACACAAGGAATTTGTCTTGGTGCAAATGTTCTCAGTGTACATAAAAAAGATACATTCATCAAGAGTCAAGAATCATAAGGCACAACACTTAATAATAGTCATAGGGTACAATAAGCAATAGAATCATACTAGGAAACAGTCAATATAATCATAAGGATACAAGTGACAAAGTTACAGTCATACAGTCACAAGTGGGAGGGGATGGGCAATAAGGAGTGATGAAAAGATTAATAGTAATAGTAGTGCAGACTTTGTAAATAGTTGGACAGCGTTGAGGGAATAATTTGTTTAGCAGAGTGATGGCGTTCGGGGAAAAACTGTCCTTGTGTCTAGTTGTTCTGGTGTGCAGTGCTCTGTAGTGTTGTTTTGAGGGTAGGAGTTGGAACCGTTTATGTCCGGGATGTGAGGGGTCTGTAAATATTTTCACAGCTCTCTTTTTAAAAATTATTTTGAAATTTAAGAGTGATATTGGGAAAAGATCATATAATGATCATTGGTTGATCTCTAAATTGAGCTAGGCTACTGAACAAGAAATATAATCTAGAAAAATGCAGTGACAAACCACTTCTTTTAACAAGAACACTGGACGGTTGCATCCATATACTGTAGCCATCAGGAATCAAGGTCAGCCCAGGACGGTCTTTCTTTTAATTGATATCTGAAGATATACATAATTATGTTATAAATCTTCTCTCTATGAGGAAATATTAGGTTTAATACTAAATTCAAATCTGAGTTCAGCTGTACAGTTCCATAAATAGCCTCATTCAAAAATACTCTTACCTAACTTATTGAATTTTATTAAGGGAAAATACCCTTTGGTATTTATGAAATAAATACCAAATTTATGAAACATAAATTCAACAGTCAATTGGAGGGGTGGATTAACTAATTTTTCTCCAAAGAATATCTGCTGCCATCTGTTGACTTTTAGTGTCTCTAGTTTCATATATAAAATAGATCATTGCATGCTATTCACGCAGTCTGCTCTCATAATGGATATTTTCCAATTAGCCATTAGGAATTACAAACCATATGCTTCCCTTGGGTATTTAAGAGGTGCAGAAAAGACATAATACTCAACTAAGACTAAAATCCACCACTGTACTAGATTGAATAAGAAATATATATATATATATATATATATATATATATATATATATATATATAGGTCTTGGTGTATTCGGGTCTTCTCCCATGTAAGATTGAGAATACCTTGGCAACGTTTCGACGAAATCTCATCCGTCATCTTCAGGCTGGTGTCTTGTTCTCCTGGGAGAAGTGTGTGATTGTGGCTGTTTTTCCCTTTTAAACTCTAGAGTTGGCTGTGTTGTTACTGTGTTGTTAACCATTGCCTTTCCAACATGTACTTCATCCACAATGGACAAAGATATAAACAGATAGAAGGAGCACCTATGGGATCACCCCTCTCACCCGTCATCGCTAACCTATACATGGAACATTTTGAAACCAATGCTCTAGACAAATCCGAATACAAACCCAAACTCTGGCTTAGATATGTAGATGACACTTTCGTAATTTGGCCACGGAAAGAAAAACTGGACAACTTCCTCACACATCTCAACAGCCTACACCCCAAAATACAATTTACCATGGAAACAGAAACCAACAATCAACTTCCATTTCTGGACGCCTAATTTACAAAAAACCCAACGGCTCCCTAGGACACACCATCTACCAGAAAAGACACACACTAACCGCTACTTAAATGCACAATCCCATCACCACCCTGCACAGATCAACTCCATAGCCAAGACCCTCATCTCCAGAACCAAGCCTAGCTGACAAAGACCACTTGAGAACAGAATTACACACCCTCACTAACGTATTAATGTCCAATGGATTCCAAAGAAGCACAATCACCAACCTAATCCTAAGGGAGACCCCCAAAAACCAAGACACAGAACAGGACAATGGCATCGCCCTCCTCCCTTACATCAAAGGCACCACAGATAAAATCAGCAAAATTCTCCACAAACACAATATCAGGACAACCTTTGGCACTGACCAAAAATAGCCAACATCTTAAGAAACCCCAAAGACAAGATCCAGCTAGAAAACCAAGGAGTTTATAAAATACCATGCAAAATTTGCCCAGCCACATACATTGGACAAACCAACAGGAGAACAAATGCATGCATCGAGAACACAAGAACGCAGTCAGAAAAGAAAAAAACTTCCTCCCTTTTCCAGCACCTTAAAGCCACAGGACATGAAATTGATTTTGAGGGATCCAAACTTATCTCCAATACTGAACACTTCAACAAGAGAATAATTAGGGAAGCCATCGAAATAGAGAAACACCCCATAACATGAATAAGCGGGATGATACTTCCCACCTACCAGACATCTGGAAACTAGCCCTAATCAACAAACGAGTCCCAGCCACAAAACCAACACGGACCCAAAATAACACATGATGCCACCACCAATCTCCTTCACCAGACTCAAACCCAAGCCCACGCCACAGATGAAAGGCAACCACCATCCAGAAACCAGACCATGGCTGCAACACCAGCTGCTACACCCCTCCAACCCCAAACTAAGCAAACTGACACACGCTATAAACACATAGCCAGACCTCAAACTCGGAGCCAAACCAAGGCCCAGAATGCCACATCACAGCCTTCCACCCAGGATACTACATCACAGAACTCAGGAGATCACAACACAAAACATCAGGAGGTTGCAGCACAGACAACGACCCAGGAGATTACAGCACCACACCCAGGACATCACAACAATAGAACTCAGAAGGTCATCACACAGCCCATTACCCAGGTCGTTACAACACAAAAGGCTGAGAGACACACAGCCAGCACCTCAGCCACACAGGGTCTCAGGAAAAAGCCATCCAATCTGCATACATCAACTCCACAAACCAATCAAGAAGTAACAACACAGCCAACTCTAGAGTTTAAAAGGGAAAAACAGCCACATCACACACTTCTCCCAGGAGAACGAAGCTGAAGACACCAGCCTGAAGATGACGGATGAGATTTCGTAAAGCGTTGCCAAGGTATTCTCAACTTACGGGACAAGACCGAATACACCAAGACCTACATACACCGACTACATATATATATATATATATATATATATATATATATATATATATATATATTTCTAATTAATTCAGTGACCCAAGAAATTTTGCACTGTACGCTTGGGAATTCAAAGTTTGTTCACTGGTTCTGCATGACTTCATTTCTTTGTTATCATTGTATTAGTTTGAATTTGTGCTAAATATTAAACTCCAGCATTTCATTTAAATAATTGCCTTGAATAAAAAATTGAAATGAAACATGTATGACTTTGAGAAGATAATCTAACCGGAAGATTTTCTTTAGTTATTTTAGAATCTCAGTTAAGACTGGTATGGTGGCCTGGAGGTGGAACCCTCACCTCACAATCAGGAGCCTGTGAGTTCCTAGGTAGCAGCAAATATTTCTTTCTCTGGGCGCAAAGAGAAAATATCTGCTGTGAGCTCTGCATAGGTGTGAGGGAGGGCATCCAGGCAGTATACGCTCAAGCTCTGTCAGACTCTAAAAAAACCTTTTGTCAGGGAGTAAAAAATCTTCCAAACATCCCTGCTAATTAGAGGTGATACACAGTGCTTTTCTTTGCTGTCAACGCTGATAAAATTAGACCCGGAAAGTAATCTAAGAAACATTTTTTTAATCTAAGAAACATTTTTTATTTATAAAAATAAGAAAACCTAATGAAGCTCCATACGAGCAGCTTAATCTCATACAGGCATATAGGAAAAAAACAAGTACAAAGGAAGTTACAAAGGAAGTGAAGTAAAAACTTTTTACACATGCACAGTAAACTTTCTTATCTCATTACTATGGAGACAAGATAATAAATGCTGTTGGCTAGCAGACACCTGCCTGCTATAATATTAGCTTAGGAACTTGGCAGACAAACCAAAAAAAACGCAGTGACAAGCTCCATTCAGTTGACTAATACTGATGCAATTATAGGGTCATTGAAATAACAACAACAAAAAAATAGGAACTCAGTCAGATTTGTGTTTCAGGTTCATGTCTATTTTTCCCCAGCATGAAAAATGCTATTGAAGAATTTCAAATATGTTTTATTTAAGCCAGGAAAATCAAATAAAGAAGTGTAAGTGTAGAAGGAGACTTATACATTGGGGATATGAAATTGGTGAAAATCTAACAATGTTGCCTTTGTGAAATGTTAAAACTCAAGATCAGATGAATACAAAGAATAAAAAAGTATATATGTTCTTTAAGCATGGATCGGTAACATGACTTCATTCCTCCCAAATTTTTAGGAGGGGAATACCTTGTTCACATCATATCACACATAAGGTATGCACAGTTGTTCCCAATGAAAGTTCATTAATTGACAATATTTGCAAACTTGATAAAAAAAGCTTGGCATTTTATATATAAAAGAGCAGTAAGGACATAAAATCATAAAATCATGTAAAGTCTGGTGAAATTCAGCTGCCATGGTTTTATTAACTGTAATTTTTTTTTCATTTCCTTTATTGCAAAGACACAAAGGATAAAATCCTTTAACCCAAAGTGAAACGATTTAAGTGTCTCAAATGGGAGATGAATATATCTTCAAACCTATTCTATCAACTTACTTTTATTTATGGAAAATTAGAATCAATTCATAAACGGGATAAATATGGAATAGATTCATTTGAAATGGTTAAATAATAATGAGATTTACAAACAAATACCAGGCATTATGAGTTCTGATATGTAGCATAGTTCAACTACTATTTTTATCTTGGCTTAAAATTGAAGTAGAATTAACCCTTGATTAAGAAGCAGAATTAACCCTTGATTACTTCCAGGTTTCAGGTTATCGGGAATTAAAAAAAAATAAAACACTACTGCTAAGAAAACTATATAGATGTGCTATCCTGGATTTCACCTGAGTCAAACTCAACTTTGTAACAACTTGACGGTTGGTACAAAGTTCCTTCCTCTTTCATTCTTTCCTTTTAAATTTATATCAAAAAGTGAGCAATAGCTGTATTTGTTACCTATCCATCCACTGTCTCCATGGTTCAGATGACTTCCAAAAGATTATTCCTGGTATTTTATTTACTTATTTATTTAATTATTTTACAGGGACAATATTACTAATTAGAAGTTTCGGGTATATTTGCTACTGGCAATGTACCCTGGTGCAGTACAACCATGCATTTGGATTAAAATGTGAAATTTTAAGCATGTGAGGAAGTCGATCTGTTAATAAGCTTCCCAGACTATTTTAAATACTTTGTTTATGTGCTGAAATATTGCATTACCAGCATTGCCTCTATTCCTTCATGTTAGCTGCAGATACCAAAGACTTGATAACCTATGTTAGCTCATTAAGTCTGGAATGTAATAATTTGAAACTTGTCACTGCAAAGCTCATTTTTGGAATTATTGTGTCACTGAGAGCAGGCACAGGATTAATATAATTACCTCCAAATGAATATATTGTCAGAGCATTTGCTGTCTGACTACTATTATGAGACAACGCAGGAGCAAAACACAGCACACAGAGACTTAAACATTTAACATTTAATTTTATATAAAAGACATATACAGAAATATATGTCATAGGCAGACACCTGACAAGCAATCAATCTTCTTAACTCTACACAGAGAACTCTGCAATGGATACAAGACACAAGGAGAGAGAACACACCCTTTAATGGCTGCCTTATATAGACACCTCTTAAAGAGGTAAAGACTTCTGTGGACCCATACATAGTCTTAAAAAGGCAATACCCATGCCATGCTGATTCATCCTCATTGCATCAGCCTTACATTGCATCAGCCTTAAAGCAATTGGTCAGCTCTTAAATTTCAATACCTTAACTTATATAAAGGATCATATGTTGGCATATAAAACTAAAATATTTGTGAAAACAGTTCAGTGGATGTTTACTACAGTTTATTTATTTACTATTCAAATGGAAGTCTCCGAATTTATATGTTTGTTCTGCTTAACTAAAAAGAAGCAATAACAATTATTTGCCATCAAACATCAAGCTTGGTTTGGTCAATCTTCTGGAGACAGCAGTTCTTTAAACAATGTCACTCATCAGCAGACCATGCTGTCAGTATTTGACCAACTAGATGTTTTCCTTGACAATTTTTCATTTTCAGATGAAGCCTAGAGCTTAAAAGAATCCGTAGTTTTATGCTAGTTTGAGGAAATGAGCGTCAGGGAAGCTGCAATGACATCTTTTTATTCAATCCTGATTAGGCAGCTACAAAGAAATTATTACACTTGCACCACATGTTTCATAAATTCATCTGCATTAATATGCCATTTTTTAAAGATCTGTAGTCTATAAGGTTTCCAGAAGACATGAATTTCAAATCCTAGTATTTGTGAAAGCCTAAAGTCATAAATATATTGACACATTTCCTTATTGCTCTTAAGGAGGGAAGTCTGAAATTGTCTGCAATTTTATTCACTTATATTTTAAATTTCAGTTACAGATGTCATAGGTTTTTCTCCTCCTTCCTGTAATGCAGGTTGCACAAGATTAATTGGATCAAAGCCACACTTTACATTACAGTGCTACTTAAAAGTTTGTGAATCCTTTTGCATTTTTAATGTTTTTTTTCATAAATATGACCTAAAGTATACTCTCTTCTCCAAAGAAGCCCTAAAATTATATGAGAATCCAATTAAACACATGTGTCAGAAATATTATACTTATAGTGGAAAATTATACAAAGCTACATCCTTCTGTCTGGCAAAAGTATGTGACCTGAAGGAAATTAAGAATCAGGTATTTCTATCACTGAGATGATAATCAGGAGCGAATGTGGGAGATCTTCCCTTATTTAAAGAGGCGAATTCTGGGTTTTCACTATCAAAGGCTGATCTTTACAACACAGTTATGTGGAAGTCTGCCGTGGCTCACACAATAAAGTGTGACTCAGGACTGCTAAAAAATCATAGATGCATATTGTTATGGAAAAAGTTATATGTTATGGAAAAAGTTCATGGCATTGGACTGGGATACTTGCAGGAAACCTTGCTGCCGATAACGACTTCCTGACACCCAGTACGCTCCCACAGGCAGGGCCTCCTGGTGGTGCGGTCAGCTAGACAGTGTTGGCTGGCGGCCCTCAGGAATAGGGCCTTCTCTGTGGAGGCACCCACCCTCTGGAATCAGCTGCCCCTGGAGCTCTGGGAGGCCCCGGACCTCCGAGCCTTCCGCCGTGGCCTAAAAACTTGGCTATTTCAACTGGCCTACCTGGACTGATGGGGGGAGGGTTTTTAAAATGGGTTAATGTTTTAGTTTTATGATTATGAGATTTCCCTGGGTTTAATTTATTTTTAACATTTGTATTATATGTTTTTTAGTATTGTAAGCCACCCTGAGTCCTTCGGGAGTTAGGGCGGCATATAAATCTCATAATTAAATTAAATTAAAATAAAATAAAAGTAGATCCAAAGAGTTTGGACATTACCAGCCCATTGTCTCACAGACTGTGTACAAATGGAGACAATTAATGTTATTGTTATCTTCCTCAGCAGTGATCATCCAACCAGGTTCACCAACAGAAAGACATGCAATTATTCTGGAAGGTCTAAAAGGTTCCCAGGCTGATATCCAGAGGTGGGCTTCACATAATTTAACAACTGGTTTGCCTACTGCAGACCGAAAATGTGAGTGTATGCCTTCCACGCCTGCATGCAGCTTCCAACACATTGTGATTCCATGTGCATGGCTTCCAGCACACCTCGGGCAGTTGCGGTGAGTAAAGCGGGCAAGATACAGAAATCATCTGGACTGCATGGGTGGAGCGAGCAAGCGAGCCAGAGTGAGATATATAGGATGGGATAGCACCAGGGTGGGTGGGCGAGCCCAGCCAGTGGGTGGAACTACCGGTACGGCCAAACCAGTCCAAACCGGCAGCAGTCCACCTCTGGTGATATCTAAGGCACGAAAAGCCTTTCTTGCAATGGTGAATGCTGGTATTCATTAAACCAACATCATGAGAACCCTGAACAATAATGTGCATTGCTGCTTGTCTACAGTTTGTTTATGGATTCAATTTGTATGGGCACCCATCTCTCCAAGTGATTCAGTAAGTTGCCAAAGTTCATGTGGTTAAGCCAGAAGGTGATTGGAAAAATGTTCTTTGTACAGATGAGAGTACATAGAGTAGAACTTGAATGAAAAGTGTTGTGTTTGTTGAAAGGTGTAAGAACCTCATCCCATCTGTAAAACATAGTGCTGGCATTACTACAGTTTGGGCCTGCTTAGCTCCTCTAGACCAGGATGACTTTTCATCATTGACGGAATTAAGAATTTGGAATTGGACCAGCAAACTCATTTTTTGTGGTAGTAAAAATGAAGGAAGGGAGGGGTACTTTCAGGCTTGCAAGACTGATGTCAGCCTTATGAGGTATCCTAGACAATAAATACAACCAAGAGAAATGTCTCTCTTTTTTATTGTAAGGTTACCTTAACATAACATTAAATAACATTAAAGCCAACCTCTTTAACACATTCTTTGGCTCAGTATTTGTAAACAGCAATGGATCATGCCCAATATTTCCTAGTCGAACTGTAGACAACCACAATGATCTAATACATATCAATTTTACAGAAGATAATGTTGAAAAAGCACTAGGCAATCTAGAACCATCTCTATCTATTGGACTGAATAGAATATGTGCCTATTTCTTAAAAAAAGCTATCTACTACCATAGCTGAACCTCTAAGCATAATTTTTGAAAAATCTTTCAGGACCAGCTCCTTGCCATACCTATGGTCACTATCCACAGTCATCCCCATCTTCAAAAAGGGAGACCCCAGCCTAGTTGAAAATTACAGACCAATCTCTTTATGTTGTGTCACCTGTAAAGTCATGGAATCAATTATTAACCAATCCATTATCCTCCACTTAGAGACAAACAACCTACTCTCAAACAAACAATATGGTTTCAGAAAAAAACTATCCAGTAATCTGCAACTCTTACACTGCAAAAACATATGGACTACACAACTTGATCAGGGCAAAGCAATAGATGCAATCTACATTGAGTTCTGTAAAGCCTTTGATTCAGTGGTACACGACAAACTACTTCTAAAACTAAAATCTTTTGGTATCTCTGGACAACTGCATAACTGGATAGAAACATTCCTGTCAAACAGACAACAAATGGTCAAAATTGGGAGCGTCCTATCAAATTCTGTACCTGTCAACAGTAGTGTCCTCAAGGCAGCGTTCTAAGTTTAAGTTTAAGTTCTAGGACCAACTCTCTTTATACTCTACATAAATGACCTCTGTGATCACATTAAGAGCAACTGCATTCTTTTCGCTGATGATGTAAAGCTATTCAACACCACCGACAATATTGCTACCCTTCAAAAAGACCTCAGAATGGTCAAACAAATGGCAACTTCAAATCTCAACAAATAAATGCTCTGTCTTACATATTGGCAAAAAAAATCAGAAAATAAAATACAAGCTGAATAGTCAAGACCTTGTTGATGATCCAAACTCCGTCAAGGACCTTGGAATACTCATCTCTAATGATCTACATAGCCAAAAAGGCATTAAGAGTTGTTAACCTAATCCTGCGTAGCTTTTTCTCTGATAATATCATATTATTAACTAGAGCATACAAAACATTTGCTGGACCAATACTTGAATACAGCTCATGAGCCTAGAAGCTGCATTACGTATCTGATATTAATACAATTGAGAAAGTCCAGAAATATTTCATGAGAAGAGTCCTCCACTCCCCTGCTCGTTGCAGAATACCTTATGCCACCAGACTTGAAATTTTAGACCTACATAACCTAGAACTACGCTGCGTTTGGTCCAATCTAAGTATAGTACATAAAATTATCTATTGCAATAGATACCTGTCAATGAATACTTCAGCTTCAACCACAACAATACAAGAACACACAATAGATACAAACTCATGGTAAACCGCACCAAACTTGATTGCAGGAAATACGAGTTCAGCAATAGAGTGGTCAATGTCTGGAATAGTCTACCTGACTCTGTGGTTTCTTCCTCAAACCCCAAAAACGTTTATCTTAGACTGTCTACTATTAACCTAAACCCTTTCCTAAGAGATCTGTAGGGGGCGTGCATAAACGCACCAGCGTGCCTACCGTCCCTGTCCTATTGTTTCTTTTTTTATTCATATCCACTTCATGTATTCATAACCATGCTTATACTTGTACCTGTTATCTAATTTTTTTTTAATTCATATTTATATCCCACCCTTCTCCGGAGACTCAGGGCGGCTTACAATTTTGGGGATACAACCCAATGCGCTTAGCAATAGCCTTCCTTCCATTGTATATGCCTGCTTATTACCAAGCGGTATTTTTACAAAGTCACCTTATTGCCCCCAACAATCTTGGGTCCTCAGTTTACCTACCCCGAGAGGATGGAAGGCTGAGTCAACCTTGAGCCTGGTGGGATTCGAGCCTGCAATAATTACAGGCAGCTGGAACTAAGTGCTAGGCTATTAACAGCCTGCACCACCAAGGCCCTTGACAAATCACTTGACAAATAAATAAAATAAAAATAAAAAATAAAATAATCTTGCAATTTTATTGCAAATTAATGTTTAGCTGTTGGGGAAAGTGTGCAGCTGGCTGTCAATGCTTCTGAAGTTAAATGAAGCATATATACATCACTTTTAAGTCACAGTAAAGCTACACTATTGTAATGACAGAACAGCAAGAAAATTATCTTACAAATACACCGAGGGGAAAAAATAGCATGCAAACTAGAACAAATGCACAGTCCTTTATTTTCTACACATACTGGAATGCTTATGTTCCTTTAGTCAAATTGTTAGATTCTGCCAGGAAAAGCTTGTTACAGTCTTGATAAAAATGATAATTTTGGGGAAACATTTGCAAAGATGCAAAAAGCTGCAATCAAATTTTTTTTTCAGGAATAAAAAGGTCACTACTAAAGAAAAAACCATTGTTTTCCAGTGATGGTTCCACAGTTTTTCAGTGTCAGGAGACTATGATGAAAATATTATATGCAGCAAAATATCTTCCAGGGTTTTAATATCTATCATGATGTCTGTAACATACATTTTTTTGGATATGAAATGCAAGCATCAAAAAACTCACAATTATTAAGGAGAAGAACACCGGGTTAACTGGTGCAGGTGCTTTCCACATAATTGATTCCAGATTTATTCCATAACATTTTTATGTAGAATGTGATGAGGAAAAATAAAATATCTGAAGCTAATTGTTGCTATTTGTTTATGGATTGAGTCTCTCAATCAAATACATTTTAGACATGTCAGAATAAATCATTGTGTATCAATTAACTCAAACTATCTGGGGATGATGATGATGAAATTATATTTAACAAAATAGAAGAACAGTGAACTGGGCAGCCTAGTGAAGAAACATTTATCTCAATAATAATATTGGGCGGCTGTCTATGATTTTACATAGATTTTATATTCTTATTGGTCTAGTTGGTCATTAGGTGTATTGGATGATTCCTTGTAATTACATAACAAGGGTTTTTTGTCTGATAAGCCTCCACACCTCTTTACCTAATACATATTGAGTTATATAATCATTTATTTTTAGTCTTTTCCAGTAGACCTCTATTTTTTCTTGTAGTATTGTTTTATGACAAAAATAAAGTTTTTAGGTGAGTTAAGTTGTCTAGTCTTTCTGGAATTTTATTTTTCCTCATTATACATATCTTATACCTGGAAGAAGGACTTGAGGCAGAGGTGGGTATTCAGCAGGTTTGACCAGTTCTGGAGAACCGGTAGCGGAAATTTTGAGTAGTTTAGAGAACCAGCAAATACCACCTCTGACTGGCCCTGCCCCCATCTATTCTCTGCCTCCCAAGTCCCAGCTGATCGACTGGATCTTCTTTTGTTGCCCTGCACAGGAGAACAGAGCTGGAAAGCAGGTTAGTGAGGTGGGGAGGGAATGGGGATTTTATAGTATCTGTCCCCTGCCACGCCTACCAAGCCACACCCACAGAACTGTTAGTAAAAAATAATTTGAATCCCACCACTGACCTGAGGAGTTTGTATAGTTCTGTTCTCTTTGTCCATTTGCTTTAACTTTTAAGAAGATAAAGTTCATTGATATAAAATGAAGATAACCTTCCTGAAGAAACATATATTGGGTAATGCATAGCTTCGTCAAGACTAAATCTGTCCGATAGAACTTCCTCAGTTCTTTATCTTGGCTGTTTTCAGAACTATTGGTACATCAGAGATCACTAATGATTCTGTTTTTAGGACCAGTCAATTGATTGTAACTGGCACTAGTCAATGGTCAATGAATAAAGTCTGTGGTCAATGAATAAAGCAGACCAACAGGTAGAGTTCAAATTATTTATTTATTTATTTATTTAGACTTGTATTCTGCCCCCTCTCCAATCTTCAGCAATTGTTACTGGATGCGTTATGCAGATCCCACCCTGCATGAATTGGGATGGTTTCAAGTCTTATAAACATAATCCATATATTGTGCTGACTGGTCACTTCTCCATTCTAGAATGTTCTGACATACTGATTTATTACCTTGGTTTCTTTGTACGTAATTTGACTATTTGGCAGCAGTGGTCACAGACCTTTTATTTGTCTCTACTCTAATATTCATTTTCAGTGGGGAATATGTAATTATTTCCCATTTTTCAAAAAGGTTTTGAGTCCAAAAAGTTGAATAATATAGCAATGATGTTAAATGTATATGGAATCTGTTGTGGCCAAAGAATTAATTATTGTTAATTCCCAACAACTAAATTTCTTTAAATGGTTTTTTAAAATGTATATATTTTAAATGTATAGGTTACCATGTAAGGATTGGAATGTTTTGTATTCTGACTGATAAATTATGTGAAATGATAGAACCATTTTAAATATGTCTATTCCTGTAATGGAATATGCACCTGCAAGAGGAATAAGGAGGAGTTTTGGCAACACTGAGCTTTCCCAGAAAGGTTTGAGATTAAGAGACTGAATGGAAGAATAGGGAAGAAGTTCAGAGTGGCCATACTTTATTTTACTTTAATTGGTTTTATATGCCACCCTTCTCCCCAAAGGGACTCAGGGCAGTTTACAGGGCAATTAAAAACATACAATACAAATATTAAAATAAAATTAAACTCAATTAAGCCCCATCCATATCAAATTTTAAAAATTTAAAACATTGGTTAAAAACGATAGTTCCAATCAAAAAATTTAAATCAAAAAATTTAAAATACCTCATAGGAATAGATCGGCTTGCTTAAACAGCCATGTCTTAAGGGCACGGCGAAAGGCTCCCAGGTCGGGGACAATCCGGATCTCTACCGGTAGCTCATTCCAGAGGGCAGGGGCAGCCACAGAGAAGGCCCCCCCTGGAGGCCGCCAGCCGCCATTGTTTGGCCAATGGCACCCTGAGGAGGCCAACTCTGTGGGCCCGCACTGGTCGGTGGGAGGATGCAATCGGCAGTAGGTGGTCTCACAAGTACCCTGGGCCTAAGCCATGGAGATCTTTAAAGATCATAACCATCACCTTGAATCGCACCCAGAAGACCACCATAGAAACTTTCAGATATACTGTACTGTATATTTAGTAGGTTAGAAAGTTATAGCTTTATTTTGGCAAGATTCTGTCCATAAAGTATAAGTAAATAAAATATTGAACTTCATTGGATTTTACTGTGTCTCTGGGATTGGGCCTGGCAGTTCCAACTAGGGCTTTTTTTTTTTTTAATAACCCCAAAGGTGGTGAAATAAGTTGTTCTTTACATGAACCTGGAATACTTTCCGATGACTGGGAGAAAAATCTATGGAATTCCAAAGACATTGGTGAAGAATTCCACCCAAGTGGCTAAATAGGTTCTAATGAGAATTGTATTCTGCTTTTGGAATAGAATATATAATAATATCACTTTTCTTCTTGGAGTGCACGCCTGAGTATCCTCCTGTTTCTTCAAGCTTGTTCCTTGTGCCATAAAACTCAGTGATAAAACTACACACAGTATATTTAAGTGGTCTAGGCAGCTCAGTTCTTGAAGAATTATTTTATGCAACAGCGAAAAGTGGGAGTACAGTTAGCCTTCGCTTCTTCCCTTTTTAATTTAGAAAAGAAAACTTATGATCCTCCTGGTAAATCTCCCTCTTTACATGAAATTTTATATTTCTAATATTTATTGAGATTTTAACATGGAAATGGTCATGTTAAACAATACTTCAAACAGCTCTAAAAGTGTAGGATTTTATAGGAAGAAGATTACTTACATACTATAGACAATATTTTAATATATTTTTCCTATAGGATCCCTACAGCAAGCCAGATTTTACTATATTTTAAAACAAAGTTGCTTGACTTGTTCCCTATACAGCAGAGAGTAGACTGCAGCACTATTCTAGCATAGCACACAAGATGATCAAAGACATCTGTTAATGGTATCACAAATAGTTATAAACTCTGGTGCTCAGATGGTATCGCCAGCCAAGCTAAAGCCTTCTAATTTATTTTTATAGTCAGCGGATGTCTCATTTTTCATGCTTTGATAGTTTGCATTCAAATGTACCAATAGCTTCCAGTGCAATCATTTTTACACAGCATGTTTCATTGGCAAACACAAGATGCTGGAGTTAACGGTCTGCTGGTGGGTAGCCATTTTTAACATCAGGCTGGTACATGGAACCTTATTTGCTTGCTGAAAAATTAATTTTGCAGAAAGGATTTTATTATATCAGCATACAGTTTCTCTTCATTCATAGAAGTGTGCATTAAACTAATAAGCCAAAAGAGACAAATGTCTGAAAGTTAGGAACTTTTAACTTTTTAAAAATGCAATAATGTTGGACTGAACCCAAGCTTTGCTTTCAGAGAGACATTATTTTGATTTAAAAGACAGGGCTCTTCCAGAGGTGGTATTCAGCAGGTTCTGACCAGTTCTGGAGAAGCAGTAGCGGAAATTTTGAGTAGTTCAGAGAACCAGCAAATACCAGCTCTGACTGGCCCCACCCACATCCATTCTGTGCCTCCCACTGAGTCCCAGCTGATCAGCTGGGTCTTTTTTGGTTGCCCTGCAGAGGAGAACAGAGCTGGAAAGCAGGTTAGTGGGGTGGGGAGGGAATGGGATTTTGCAATATCCTTTCCCTGCCACACCCACCAAGCCACACCCACCAAGCCATGCCATGTCACGCCATGCCCATCAAGCCACTCTTACCAGTAGTAAATAATTTTTGAATCCCACCACTGGGTTCTTCTTTCTTATCTCTTTCTGCAGAGCAAATGGAGCCAAATTAAAATTCAATAGGACAAATTATTTATTTCTTTTCTAAAAAGAGTCCATCAGGGGCCTGAAAATTCATCTGCTCCTTTTTTTCTTTGGAAGTCATGAATACCTGATCACGATCATCTTCCATTCTCCCTGCACTAATCAGAGGAATGATAATTTGGCTTTATTCTTTTGTTGCTTAAATTGCCTCCTTCCTCATATATTAATTCATACTTCTATGAAAAGAAGTCCCCCTGCTAATTTTTGAAAGTGTGCAACTTCATCATTACAATCATGTTTTAAGATCAGGGTGTTAACTTACGTACTTATTTCCACTTCTCCCTCTTATGAAATTCTCATTATACAATTGTAAATGGGTAACTGTTTATATTATAAATATAAACCCAGAGAGTGGTAATTTCTTATAATTATTTAATGAATTATTACTGCATTTTTAAAAAAAATGCCCCCAAAAGAATAACTTTAATTTTTTTCTTTTTTTTTTTTAAATTCAGGCTTTTCCTAGGTAGAAAATAAGTTTAATGGCCATTGGAAATTACCAAGACATTTATAAATAAAATAAAATAATTACCTAGACCTTGGATGGAATACAGGTAGTCTCAAACTTAAAGCAGTTCATTCAGCAACCATTCAAACTTGCAATGTCACTGAAAAGTGACTTATGGCTAGATGGCAAATCTAGACAGCATACGCAAAAGCAGAGACATCACCCTGCCAACAAAAGTGGGTATAGTCAAGGCTATGGTTTTCCCAGTTGCAATGTGTGGCTGTGAAAGTTGGACCATAAGATATACTGAGCATCAAAGAATTGAGGCCTTTGAACTGTGGTGCTGGAGAAGACTCCTGCGAGTCCCTTGGACTGCAAGGCAATCAAACTGATCAGTCCAGAGGACATCAACCCTGACTGCTCTTTAGAAGGCCAGATCCTGCAGATGAAATTCAAATACTTTGGCCACCTAATGAGAAGGAAGGACTCACTGGAGAAGAGTGTTATGTATGTAGGTTTGAATGTTATTGGTTTATTTGAACTGTTCTTGTAAAATGTCAAATGGTATTGGTTTAAATAGTGCGGGAAGAAACCCTGCACTCCCATTGGCTGGCAACTACGGCTGCTAGATATAAGAAACAGCCGTAGCCCAGCCAAGTCGGGTCCATTCGAGCTGTAGTCACTGAATAAACTCTTCACTGAAGCTCTTCGCGTCTGACTCTTCATGCAAACTTAACACTGGCGACGAGGGTGGGATTGCCCTGAAGAAGAGACGCTGAAGGCTAACAGAAGAGCGGATGGCTGGCGGCGGAAGACTGGGAATCGTATCATGATCACTTCCAGATGTACTTGGAGGAAACGACCTCCCGATATTCCCAAGAAGCTGAAAGGGTAGTATTTCTCACGCACTGCAATCTGGCAGTCTTCAAGATGGCGAAGGTGTTGGCGGGAGCTGCAGAACTGAAGGTAATGGAATGGCCTGATTTGGAGAAGCTTTTAAGAGCCCATTCCCCCACAAGTATCGTGCCTCATTAAGAGACACGTTTTTACCGTCCGGGATCAAGGGAAAGTGAAAATGTTAATGACTTCATGGCAAGCTTAAGGGACATTGGGGGTGCTTGTGACTTTACCAACTTAGAAGAGGCCATGCGTGTCGGTTTGTCCCTAGGCCTCAAAGATAAGGTCTTAGAAAGCAAACTGTTAATGAAACCTAAGATCACGTTTAAGGAGGCCATAGAAGAAGCTATTTCAGCGGAAGCCACCAAGTCCTCAGCAGCGGCCATGAAAAAGATTAACAAGGCCTCAAGCCAGGCCTCAAGCCATTCTGATGTGGAAAAATCCACAACAACCCATTGCGAGCAAATAGACTCTGATTCAGATTGCAATGAGGTGGAGGAAGGAATTTTTAGACTCAGAATGGAGAAGAAAAGGAAAGACCCTGGGAGAAAGAGGCAAGAATTTTATTGCAGAGGCTGTGGGGGGGGCATCCCTGCACTGAATGCAAGTTCTTAGACATCTGCCTACGTTGTGAGAAAAGGGGTCACCTAGCCATAGTCTGCAAATCATCCAGAACTCCACCTAGTAGAAAGAAATTTCCTGAAAAGGATTTTAAGCCCAACAGCTTCATTGAAAAGATGGGGCGCAATTCAGAAGCAAATGGGAAGAATGAAACTCATCAAACAATCACCATTGGTCATTCTTCACCCTTGAAAAGCAGAAAAGTACATGTGAAGGTGTTCATTGAAGGGAGGCCTTGCCAAATGGAAGTGGACTCAGGCTCTTATTTATCTATGGTGTCATGGGACACTATTCACAGGCTACTTCCCAACATTCAGAAGAAACATTTCCAGAAGCAAGCACTGACTCTTAAAACTACAAGGGAACAAGATTCCAGTAGTTGGAGCAAGAGATTTCAACATGCAGTTTAAAGGCCACACCAAACATTTGCCACTGACCATCGTGGACAAGGATTGCCCAAGCTTGCTGGGACTTGAGTGGTTCAAGCCACTAGGCATCGAGGTGACTGGCATCAATCACGTGAGCAACTCTGAATGGGAAGAGGCCTTGAAGTCTGAGTTTCCAGAGGTCTTCAGCAAAGGACTGGGCAAGTATATGGGGACCCCTATCACTTTCAACCTAGATTTCAAGGTACCCCCAATTCGTTTAAAGCCCAGGAGGGTTCCATTTGCTTTAAAGGAAAAAATTGATGCACAATTAGACAAATTAATTGCTCAAGAGGTTTTAGAGCCCACTGATCACTCCAGATGGGAAACTCCCATAGTCACTCCAGTCAAGGCTGATGGGTCAGTAAGAATTTGTGGAGACTATAAGGGGACACTGAACCATGCGCTGCAGCAGAGCGCATACCCAGTACCAGTTGTGCATCATCTGTTACATTCACTTGGCAGGGGTACAGTCTTTGCCAAATTGGATTTGGCCCAGGCATATCAACAACTAACAGTTGATGATGCCACTGCAGAGGCCCAACCATTGTGACTCATAGAGGTGCCTTCAAATGTAAAGGTTACAATTTGAAGTCAGCGTGGCACCAGGCATTTTTCAAAGCCTTATGGAAAGAATGTTCCAAGGACTGCCAGGGGTAGTACCTTACTTTGATGATGTGTTAATCTCTGCTGAAAATGACACTCAGCTTCAAGAAAGACTCAGAGAAGTCCTCACCAGATTCAGGAAAGCGGGGTTAAAAGTCAAGGAAGAAAAATGCACTCTTAAAACTGACAGGGTTGAGTTCCTGGGCTACATGATTGACAAGCATGGCATCCCTAAACCTAAATGCAAAACAGATTTGCAAACTTTCCTTGGACTTATTAACTTTTATCACATGTTTCTACCTCAAAAGGCAACCATTGCTGAACCTTTGCACAGATTACTTGATAAAAAGTCTGTTTGGATCTGGGGGAGGAAGGAACAATCAGCATTTAACAGTATTAAGAGACTAATCACATCTGATGCTGTACTGATACAGTTCTCTGAGAATTTGCCTGTTGTACTGACTTGTGATGCATCCCCTTTTGGAGTGGGGGGGGGGCGTTGAGCCACAGACTCCCCAGTGGGAGAGAAGCCCCTATTGCATTTTACTCTCGCACCTTGACCAAAGCAGAGAGGAATTATAGCCAACTGGACAAAGAGGCATTGGCAGTTGTTGCAGCTGTCAACAAATTTCATGAATATCTGTATGGCAGGACATTTACATTGTAACAGAACACAAACCTTTGTTAGGCATTGTGGCAGGAGACAAACCTACACCCACTATCCTGTCACCAAGAATGCTGAGGTGGACTGAATTTCTTGCAGCTTATTCATACAAACTGATTCACAGGCCTGGCAAGGACATTGGACATGCTGATGCACTGAGTCGTTGCCCACTGCCTTGCCACAAGGAGGACTTAGAACCTGAAACACACACCTTTTTCCTAGAAACTGTTGCCAAGCTTCCAGTTCATGCTGCTGAAATTGCCAGAGAGACTGCCAAAGACACTGTGTTGGCTCCTGTTATAGGCTGGATTAAGAAAGGTTGGCCTCTTCAAGATCTACCTCACCTTGCCCAACCTTTTAAGTCCAGGCAAACTGAATTATCTGTATTAAGAGGATGTATTTTGTGGGGTAACAGGGTGGTGATTCCTGCAAAACTGCAAAGAAGGTTTGGAAATGTTACATAGGGTCATCCTGGATTGTAAGGATGAAGGGATTGGCCAGGAGTTATGTATGGTGGCCAGTATTGACAAAATGGTTGAAAACTGGGTTGCATCTTGTCCCAATTGCCAGGTAGTCAGGTCTGCCCCACCTCACCCCCCCCACAGGAATGGGAATGTCCTAGGGGCCCGTGGTCTAGGATCCCATTGATTTCGCAGGTCCTAACTAGAGGCACACTTTTCTTTATTATAGTAGATGCATATTCCAAATGGCTCGAGTGTTTCATGACATCCACCACAACTGATGCTGTCATCAAGCAGTTCAGAAAACTGTTTGTAATCCACGGGTTACCTGATGTTCTTGTCTCTGACAATGGTCCTCAATTTACGTCCAACCTTTTTTGAATCATATTTACACGAAGGGTATCAGACATGCCCTACAGGGTATCAGACATGCCCTGACAGCCCCTGGACACTCTTCGGCTAATGGCCGGGCTAAACACCTGGTACGATTTACCAAGGAAAAACTTCAGCAATTGGGTCATAGGGACATCACTGAGAAAGTTGAAAAACTACTCAGTGTCCAGCATATCACTCCCAACCCATCAACTAACTTATCCCCAGCAGAGTTGTTGATGGGTAGGAAACTCAGGTCTCCCCTTGACGCCTTCATCCCACTTACCACCCAATGCACCACTAGATTCCACTAGCAAAGTTCGCACATTCACTGTGGGTGATTCTGTTTATGCTAAGAACCTTGTGGGTGAACCTCTATGGATTCCTGCTGAGATAACCCAAATCACAGGCCCTAGGTCTTACAGGGTACAAACAGAGGATGGTGTCCTCTGGAGCAGACACATTGATCAGCTTAGATCCAGATTACCTCAGGAACATCGCAATTGCTCCTCTCTGGTTCCCATACCTAGTACCTCTTCTAGGGGGGAAGTGGAGGATCATGAGGATAATCAGCAAGCAAGAATCAACCCCATGTGTAACGAGCCAACATGACAGGAACCATTCCAAAACCTGTCACAATGCCAAAATCCATCCTTACAAGTGGAAGACTGTACATCACTACCTGACTTAGGTGCTGACATTGGGTTGGAGATGGATTGGGAGGAGAGACCAGGTTTTAGTAACCAAACAGGTTCTTCTATTACTAGAAGTCCAGTATGGAATGTCAGCAGACACATTTCCTCTCTCACTGGGTGAGAACAATAAAACATCTGAACCACATAGGTCTCAACGTACACATAAGAGCCCCACCTATTTAAAAGAATACATTAGATAGGCTGGGGTTTGAGTATGGACTGAACCAGTGGGAGGGTGTTATGTATGTAGGTTTAAAGTCATTGGTTTAGTTTGAACTGTTCTTGTAAAATGTTAGAAATGATTTGTTTAAAAGTGCGGGAAAACCCTGCACTCTGATTGGCTGTCAACTGCGGCTTGTTGATAACTTTTAATGGATCTAGCCAAAATTAATCTTCAAAAATATTTATGATCAGAATAATTCTTTTATTGTAGAAATATAAACTTACATCATGTCTATGTTTTCTCTTAGGTACATCATTGTTTCAGGAGAGGGAGGAGAGAGGGCATAAAAACCAGAAATCAGTACCTTTTTATACTTAGTGGGAGGAGAATATGCAGTGATGCATCATGGAACTTGTATGCTTAATATTAGGAACAACAATGAACATTTTTTCTTATATGAATAAAGCAGTTTGGCATTTTACCTTAACAATTCCCCTTCTAAGGTCAAACTGGTTTATCATTGGAGGAACATTAACATAGATATTATCATACATCATTTATATATTTATACACAGCTTCTTTGTCAGATATGAATGTTGTTTTGAGGGAAGGGGCTTGGTCAAAATATCTGCAGTTTGTTCCTTAGTCTCACAATGTACAGCTTTTATGAATCCAATTTCTGACAACTGTCTCACATGTTTGTACTTAATGTCGATGTGTCTTGACCTGTGGCCTACAGCATCGGCTTTAGATATATCTATTGCTGCTTTGTTATCCTCCTGAATGATTATGGGGTATGAAGGTTCTTTCCAAATATCCATCACTAAATCGTCGAACCAAATTAAGTTATTTGCGGCCTTTGATAAACAAACAAATTCGGCTTCTGTAGTTGAAGTTGATACAAGTTTTTGTTTTCCGGTATACCAATGTATAGGACTATCATTCAGAAAAATAACATACCCTGAAGTACTTTTTCGTGTTTTGACATCTCCGGCCCAATCGGCATCTGCGTAACATGAAAGTCTAGGGGTGCTTGACATATTTGGATTGTTTCAGATATCTTAATAATCTTTTGATTGCATTCCAGTGGTACATTTTGGGTTATTTACATGTCTTGAGAGTAAGTTGACAGATAATGCTATGTCAGGTCTAGTCCAATTGGCTATATAAAGTAGCGAACCAATTGTAGATCGATAAACTGTATTGTCCTTAAATATCTCATCATTATTAAACATGTTCTTTAGGAAGTCAGTCTGCATGGGGGTATCTGATGGTTTGGCATCAGACATATTGCATTTTTCCAGTAATTCTAATATCTTTTCCTTTGCGACAGTATGAAACCATTTTGTGATTCGGTAATCTGAACCCTAAATATTTATCGATTTTTCCCAAAGATTTCAATGAAAAATGTTTTTGAAGTTTTTTGGCAAATTGGTCACATTTAAGTTTACTTTTACATATGTACAATATATCATCGACATAGACAAGTACTTTTTCACATATGCCTTGATCCCTTTTAATAAATACACATTTGTCAGCTGATGTGGCGGTGAAACCTATTAGCCTTAAAGTTTTGGAAAGACAATCGTACCATCTCTTACCCGATTGTCGCAGACCATAGAGACTTTTATGGAGCAGCCAGGTTTTCCCTTCATCACAGTCAATTCCTGGTGGTGCTCTGATGTATAATTCCTTATCTAGTGGTACATGTAGGTATGCTGTTTGTACATCGAATTGATACACGTGTTCATTTAGAATTGAGGCAATGACCAAGGCTGTCTTAACACTTTCTGCCCTCACAGTAGGAGAATATGTGTCTATGTAATCGTCTGGAAATTTTTGTGAGAAACCTTGTGCCACCAGTCTTGCTTTGTATAGATTTTTGTTATCCTCTAGGGGTTTTATTTTGTATACCCACCTGGTACCGATAATTTTTTTGTTCTCTGGAACTCTTGAGGGGGTATATACTTCTAGTTTTTAATACTTTCCATCTCCCTCCATGGCCTCTTTCCATTTTAACTGTTCATCTGGTGGGAGTGCGAGTATGTCATTATAATTTTTGGGTGTGATGATGGTGGTATCAATAGACATCACATAGTCCCCTAAGGTATTGGGAATTTTGCCCTTATTAGTCCTTAGTGATCTCCTGGGTATGTTTTCGGTTGGAATATTTTTTTCTGATGAGTCATCTGAGCTGTACTCATCTGTACCTTTGGTTTTGAGTATGTGGTGACCTTCTTTCCACGCCTTAACCTTAATGCTATTTCTGTTGGGTTTTGTTTTTGTAGTGTGAGTGTGAAGTTGTGTTTGTTCCTGATCAGTTTTGAATGTGTTTTTGCCAATTATGATTTCATTTGAATGTATCTTACTCCAGTTTGTGTTTTCATGAAAATTTGCTGATCTCGATATGATTATCTTGTGATTACTATCCATGAATCTGTAAGCTTTGGTTTTGGGTTCATAACCAACAAATTTGAGTTTTTTTGATACTTTATCTCCCTTTCGTCTGAGTTGCTTGGGTATGTGCACATCGGCAGTTACTCCAAAAACATGAAGATGTGCTAATTTGGGTTTCTGATCATACATTATTTCGTATGGGGTTTTCTGTATCACACTTGACCATATTCTATTAAGAGTATAGTTTGAATATAAGACGGCTTCTCCCCAATATGAAAAGTTTAATCCGGCATCTTCTAATATGCATCTAACCATAGTTTGTAATACTCCATTCCTGCGTTCCACCACACCATTTTGAAAGGCAGAAAATGGTGAAGTTGTAAAATGTATTAAACCATGTTTATTAATCCAGTCACTGAATTCTTTGGAAAGAAATTCAGAACCATGGTCTGTCATGATCTGTTTGATCTTAATGTTATGTTGGATTTCTATCCTCTTATAGAATTCTTTAAATTTGGTGAATGTTTCCCCCTTGTGTTTGAGTGTGTATACAAAACCATATCTACTATGGTCGTCAACAATTGTGAGGAAATTTTTTTGTGGACAATAGAAGGCTTCAAGGGGCCTACTAGATCCATGTGTATCAGCTGAAAAATGTGTGTGGTGCTCCTTTCTGATTTCTTTGGTCGGGGTTTTCTTTTGACTTTGAACTCTTACAAATGGAACATTCTAAATAATTTTCACAATTGTTCACTTTGAGTCCCTCAGAACAATGCAACATTTTTTTAACAACAGGAAAACCAATATGTGCTAGCTTCCTATGCAAGATATGTGCACAATTATTATGTAAAGGTTTACCAATTGAAATACATTTTGAGTCATTCGTTTTGGTTACAACATTTTCAACACTTACATCGTTAACATCATTATCACTTTCCCTTCTATTTCCTCATCACTAGTATCACTGTCAGCATTATCATCCTCTTCTCCTTCTTCCTTCCCATTCTTAACACCATCATTTGAAAAATTGGCTATAACTTGTGCGGTGGTATTCATGGTGGGTATAAAATAAGCTAAACCACTGGTCACTATAACATCCCCTACCTCCTTGCCATCATTGGTAAGTTGGATGGTGCCATTATTAAATAACACCTCGATTTTGGTACCTTTGATTAATTTAATTATAGCTAGGACGTTATATGGTATTTCAGGTATGAAAAGGACTTCCTTGATTCTCCCAAGACCTGGGATGTGGACATCCCCTTCCCAACCACCTGCACAAATTTTTGGTTGGCAACTTTAATTTTAAACGACACCTCATCTAAAGAGGTGAACAGCTCTCTATTGCAAGATGTGTGTATTGTTGCCCGAGTCGATTAACCAACATTGTTCCTTAAGTTTGCACCAAGATTTGGTTCTACTTCTCTGACCCCATTCATGGATTCAGTGTCAGTCCCATTGTTCTCCTGACTGGATCTCCTGCTCCTTTTTGGGCTTGGTGATTTTCTACGTCTCGGGTTTACATCATGTCTTTGGCTACTGGGGTGTCTATCTTGATATCTTTGTCCATAGTCGGACCTTTCTCTCTGATAACTTGTATAATAGGGCTGGGGATACTCAAAGGGGCCTCTGCCTTTAAAGATCTTAGGACAATTCCTCTTAAAGTGGTCTTTCGAACCGCCTGTATAACACCCTGGTAATGCATTTACCTGTTCCACAAAGTTAACTCTTTTCATAACCCTGGGTTCCTTGTGAAGTAAAGCTCAATCTTTTCTGAGATTATCCTCAGCCACCAGTCTTCCTGATAATGTTTCGAGTGAAATGTTGTCATAATTTAGATTATCCAATTGATTAAGAAAATAGTCCCAGCTAGAATCAAGGGAATTAATTATAATACTAATAAAACTTCCCTCTGTGATTGTCTCACCTCTTTGTAACAGATCAGATCTCATGGCGTTTAAGTTGAGCAGATGTTCGCTCATGCTCACTCCTGGTCTTAGTCTAGCAGAATGAAACTCTCTAGATATTCTGCTAGTGGTACTCCTATTTTTGCTATAAAACAGGTTACATATCTTTTCCCAAATTTCAGAGATGGTGGACCCATTGGGTATGATGTGGTATATGGCTGGTTCGAGGAACTCAGCATTAAGCAAAATGCCCGATGGTGAATACAATCCACCTGTATAGACCATGGTTTTGGGGTGGATTCAGTATGAGGAAAAGGGCATTTTCCTTCATTAGTGCAATCTGAAATTGCTGCACCCAGTCCATTAGATTATTACCTGTGGCACATAGCTTGGGAAACCATTAGGTAAGATGTTGTGCTGGACAGGGGTGATATTCAGAAATTGCTGTTGTTGGTGCTCTGGAATATGTGCATACTGGCAGAAGGACATTGGTATGCATGCTGTTAAGTTCGAAAAACTTACTGTTCTTTTTTCTTTCAAGATGACTGGTGCTGACTGCAATGCATGGTGTTTTGAATTTGTGCCATGTTCATTTTATGTTGGTTTCCTGTGGAGGATGTTCCCTGAAGAGCTGCTGCAGGAGGTGAAGGGTTAAAAATTGCATTGGAGCTGTGGTTTCATTCTTAATTCCTGACTGGGGGCTGTAGCATCCTGAAGCAGTGCTATTTGTGGGGCTAGCAAGTAATCTGGAGGCACTAGGACCGCTGCGGAAGTCAGGGAAGCTGTCGGGAGCGAGAAGTGTTTAATTGCTTGGAGATCGGAGATTGATGTTGTAGGCTTATTTAGGGGGAACGTGGCTTCTGGGATCATTGCAGCTGCTTCTGGAGCCTTTGGAATGTTGACTGAAGGTGCTGGGAGACTGCCTATGGTTGCTGGGAGTTCGGTGCTCATTGTCTGTGATTGTTTTGGAGTCGGGGGTGTGAATGCAGCCACAAATGCTTCTGTGAGTGTTTCAATTGCTCTTGAGATTTCCTGTTCTGAGGGAGGTTTCTTGTTGACACATTTATTTTGGGTGTTAGTCTTTGGTTCTCTATTATCTGGTGATATTGGTCTTGTCAAATGAAGAACTGACCAGCCACTCTCACAAAATAGTTCGTTAGTTTCATGATCATTCTGCCTGTTTCTCCCTTCCTCATTCTTTTCAGGGTTATCCTTTTCCTTTTTTCCTGCCTTCCATTTTAAAATTCCTGCAGTGATTGGCTGCTGGTCGGCCGTTTCTATTGGCTGTGGCTCTGGGCTGTTTAGATCTGAAAATGGCGTCTCAGCATGTTTTCCCGCCTCTAGTAAGTTTAAACAAGATTGTAAAGGACTTACCGGTTCAGCTTGCTGTTTTATTTTCTTTCTCTGTTTGCCTTTCTTCATTTTGAGGGTTGTCTATATTTTGAAAAAGTGCTCTTAATTCTGCGATCGGGTCCTTGTTGCCTGTTGACATTTCAATGATTCTGAGTAGGGTTGATTTTAAATCTTCATTTTTGTCAGTTATTTTGTCTTTCTCCTGGGTTTCATTTCTTTCAGCTGTAGGAGTTTTACTTTCTTCATCCAAGGCAGTTCCTATTATTGCTCCCATTGGTGTCAATTGAGCTGCCATCTGTCTGGTGAAGGCTCTCGTATTAATTCTGGATTTTTTTTCTGATCCTGACATGTTTTGTTCAAGTTAATTTGGCAATCGATCTCTGCTACCATTTGTTGATAACTTTTAATGGATCTAGCCAAAATTAATCTTCAAAAATATTTATGATCAGAATAATCCTTTTATTGTAGAAATATAAACTTACATCATGTCTATGTTTTCTCTTAGGTACATCATTCTTTCAGGAGAGGGAGGAGAGAGGGCGTAAAAACCAGAAATCAGTACCTTTTTATACTTAGTGGGAGGGGAATATGCAGTGATGCATCATGGAACTTGTATGCTTAATATTAGGAACAACAATGAACATTTTTTCTTATATGAATAAAGCAGTTTGGCATTTCACTTTAACACGGCTGCTGGCTATAAGTAGCAGCCGCAGCCCAGCCAAAGTGGGTCCGTTCTGAGCTGATAGTCACAATAAACCTAAGAGCTGAAGCACTCCGTGTCTGCCTCTTCATGCAAACTTAACAGTTTACATGATCAATATTTGGATGCTTGGCAACCGGTTCATAAGATTAGAGATTTAAAAAAACCTAGATTACAAAACAATGCAGAATAGCTTTTAAAAATAACTTTATTGCTGGTGGTGGGAGATATGGAAGAAACCTAATTACTGCTTCATGATTATATACACCAGTGGAGCAAATGGACAGCTTAGTTTGTGTCTGCAGATACTAAATCACCACAGAAGTCAAAATGCAATCAATCCACCAATTTACAATGACAGAATGGTACTTTAGAACAAACTGATCTCTCAGCAGCACTAGATCAAGTTAACCTCTCTATATTTCCATAGGGATACTTTACAAAGTCATTTGATTGTCAGTACTTCTCCAAAGGTTGTGCCAAATTGTTGTTTTTTGTTTGTTTGTTTGTTGTTATTTCTTTCTTTATGCATTCATGCTTTCTGTCAGATTGAGATCCATGTCTCTTGACCATAATAATATACTGGTATGAAAGTTGAAAAGCAGTTAGTGAGAAAACCATGCAACAAATTTAGAGAGGGGTTATCTATACATATAAAAGAGAAATACCACTCATGATCATCACAAAATCTCCAGAACCGTAAAGCCTGCAAACTTGAAATTTGGCACATATGTTCCCTCTTGGCTTCTAGGTGCTCACTAAGAAAGGATTTTTTGAAATGATCATCAGAGCATTAGTATTTCCTGTATTATTATTAACATGCTCTGATGCTAGAAGTTCTACTCCCCCTCCTCACCTGAAAAGAAATCTGTTCCAAATGCAAAACACAAGCAGAGGAGTTTCAGTTTTAGGTTCACAGCACCAAGCAGCTTTAGTACAGAACAGTTGAGCTAAGCCACACCCAGGCTCTTTGCTGTCTCTTTCTTGCTCACACAACAAATACTGTTTCAGTTTCCAAACAACCCTCAACTCTCTCACACTCTGACAGGACGCTAGCCAGATGAATACCGATGGATCCTGGTAGGCAGAGGCAGAATTTTCCCCCCTTATTTTCCTCCTCAAAAACTAAGCCCAATCACATAGTTTTGTAGCGAAGCTCTGGTATCGAGCTAATATCTGATAAAGGAACATTATATACCCAGTAAGGATATAATGCCCAATGCTCTCCTTGGATCCTGCAATGAAGTTGCAAATCATTTCTGACTATGATGTATGTTTCTGGCATTCCCAATTTATAATTCATGCATTTAGAAAATGTATACGGCTGCCCAACTCAGTTCATGACAAGCTTATAGAAGTTAAACCCCAATCCCAAACTCATAAAATCTCATCTATATCTCATCAATCTCTTGACAACAATCAAACAAACCACTTGATGGGCTACATATTACCCAGGGGTTCCTAGGTTTGCTGGCAAAACCAGGTTTTCAGTTTTGAAAGAGTATCAAGATCTAGGCCATTCTTATATCCATGGGGATGTTGTCCATGTGGAGGGTTGTTAGATTTTATTGTAGAAATCAGATCCAGAAAGCACACACGGATGACTTCAGCAGGATTCATTAACTTTATATACATAATAAATATGAGTAAATGTACAATACCAATAGTAATTCTTCCAACGTGGTAGCAGTTACAGGCAAAACACAAGCAGAGGAGAGAACAGCAGAGAACAGTTTAAGTTTTGATTCAGAGTTGCAGACAAGAACGCAGCTTCAGAGCTAAGAGCTTAATATAGAGCTATGTCAAGGCTCCTTCCAGTTTCAGTTTCCAAACAGTCCTCATTGGCTGACTTAGTTGCTGTGCCTATTCATTGGCTGATCTTGTTACCATGCTCTATTCCAGTTCATGAATATTCTGACAAGGGAGCCACTATGGAGGAGGCCCTTTTTCTTGGTCCTACTAGGTGGATCTCCATAACATTCCTGCCTCCCTGATCAGGTAGATGTAACCATGAAAAGATGGTCCTTGAAGTAACCTGGCCCCAAGCAATGTAAGATTTTAAAGATGACAGCCAGTACCTTGAATTGGACCTGAAAGGAGATCAGCAACCAAGATTTTTTTAAAAAGCATCATCTGTGCCACCTAGATATGCAAAAAATCTTGTAGGCTGATGCATTTCAAACCAATTGAAGCTTCTGGATACTTTTGGTATGAATAGGAAGCCACCCAGAATAAATACTAATGCTGGGAGAGAGCATTTTGCCATAATGAAGTAATTCAGCAGGTTCCATTAATGTTGTCAACATTACAGTGTGAAATTAATTCCAAGATAATTTAGAAAAACTTTACTGTCGTGAATTTATATAAAGGACACTCAACTTGCTTTCATCCATAAGGGAATAAATGGCATTTCAAAATTGTAGAAATATAAATAATGTTCGATATGTAAGTGGCTTGAATGAGAAAGGACATCATTCCATTTTAAAACAAAAGCCAATGACAATGAAGCAAAAATATGAGAGAGAGAGAGAGAGAGAGAGAGAGAGAGAGAGAGAGAGAGAGAGAGAGAATCTTTTCAATGATTAATAATATCAGTATGAATGTGATGTATTACTGATAAAATTATTCAATATCAAAGCTGCTTGTTAATGATCTCTTCTGTCCAAATAGGAAAAGATGGTTAAAATTAGACTTTTAATAAAAACATTTAATCTTAGCTCAATTAAAAAAATAAAAAAAAGAAGAATCTGTTTTCCTAAACTTACGTTTCTTGATTTCTGCATTGTTTTTGTCAGAAAATAGATTTTTCTGGTGTTGCTGTGCAGTTCACAATTTGTTTGGATTTGAAAGGTCAAATCCATCAATGGCAGCGTGACACCACATACCCTGTACTGGTAGCACAAGCCACGCCCCTTTAGTATAAAAGGGGCAGCCCAACTGCCATTTACCTCAGGTTTTCTGCTGTACCTGCTCTGTTCTGTTCTCTGTTGTATCTGAGTACTAAGCTGTCAGTGAGATATCTATACTGCATAGGCAGACAATATCTAGAAGCCTCAAGAAAGCCTCAAGCTGAAAGGAAAAGGACATTCCTAGGCTAAAGACAATTTCTATTATATTTTGAGGCAGAAGAGACAGAGAAACTCCAACTACATAGGTAGTTGTAAAACCAAGAAGACCTGAGGGAAAACTAAGAAGGAAGAGAGGACACTGGTAATAGTCTTTCTGTGTGTTTATTTGTTTGAGCTGCTTGTTATAATAAATATTGATTTGAAAACACCTGGGCTCAACTTTTTACATAATTTAAATATATAGACAGAGTTTAAAGGTCCACAAACATTGATCAGTCATAGGACTGATTAATAAAATTATTAACAGTTTTATATTCCCAGTAGGAAGTAAAAAGGAACATCTTAAAGTTCAGGTTGCAACAAGTAGCATATTATAAACAGTTTTAAACAAACAACAAAACCCAACAGCTATATTAATTTAAAAGCAGCTGCTGAGCCAAAGATGTTAGACTGAAAAATATTTATTGCCCTTGCATTCAGATATGGCATGAATCTTTGCCCTTGGATTACACAGCCCTCAAAACCTTTTTGATTGCATGGGATAGAAATATGAATGAATAAATAAATCTGTTACTCTCGAGAAATTTTGATATAACAGCTTCAAAATTATTGCATAACATGCAGTAGGGGTAGGACCTCAGGTTGAGAAGAATTGTTCTAAACAATAGACAATGTGAAGTGCATTAATTTACATGTACAAGAATAAGTAACTGTTATGTATGCAGGTTTGAATGTCATTGGTTTAGTTTGAACTGTTCTTGTAAAATGTCAGAAATGATTGGTTTAAAAAGTGCGGGAAAACCCTGCACTCTGATTGGCTGGCAACTGCGGCTGCTGGCTATAAGTAGCAGCGCAGTCCAGCCAAATCGGGTTTGTTATGAGCTGTAGTCACTAATAAACTCTTCACTGAAGCACTCCGCGTCTGACTCTTCATGCAAATCTAACAGTAACCATTACATTTCTCAGGCTAATATATAACAACAAAAAGCAAATAAAGAAATTAATAAGTTTCTAGGAAGAGTGAAAAAAAAAACCTTATCTTTCCTCCTTCTGTTCCTCTCCTTAACTAAACATATAAAATGTCAAATCAAGATTTTCCTTCACCAACTTCAGATTTTATTAAACTCTGTATGTATTCCCAGTTAATACTTCCACATTGTCAACATCAAATGTATTCTAGGCCTACATTCACACCAATATTAGATTTATATTACTTTCTCTTCAGAGATGGTCTCAATCTTCCCTGCAGGCCAAATGTTTCTCATCACGGCTTGACTTGATTTATGACTCAGGCATTCAGCATAAATCGGCCTTTCTTGCATGAATCAAATGATGAGAATCTTGACATGCTCATAAGTTACACTGCTGAGCCTGGGTCCAGACTGATTATAAAACGTTTAACTGGGGATGCTCAGTTAGAACCCAGATTTGTTCAACAATCAAAAACATAGCTGAAAGCTTAGAACACAAATCACTTTTAGAGGTCTGTGATCTTGTAAGTTATTATACTTACAGGGATGCTGGAAGGAAGGAGAAGCCACACAATGTATTCAGCAAATGTAAGGTTTTATTACTTGGTTTTATAACTTAGGAAGCTGATGTTCAGTCTGTGCCACGTAGTGGTAGAAATAATGCATTTAGAAGCTGCAGACAGTTTCTGCAAACCTAAATCTGAACTGGCTAACTTCCTTCTACTGTCTGACTTGGCGTTTCAGGGATAACAGCACACAATTCTAGTATCACCAAGAACTGTAGGTGTTATGTATGTAGGTTTGAATGTTATTGGTTTAGTTTGAATTGTTCTTGTAAAATGTCAAATAGGATTGGTTTAAATAGTGCAGGAAAACCCTGCACTCTGATTGGCTGGCAACTACGGCTGCTGGCTATAAGAAGCAGCCGTAGCCCAGCCAAGTCGGGTCCATTCGAGCTGTAGTCACTTAATAAACTCTTCACTGAAGCTCTTCGCGTCTGACTCTTCATACAAACATAACAGTAGGCATCACAGCTCTGATGCAACTTAACTCTGTTTCTATCACTAGCTAAGTTCACCAGAAATCACAAGTGTTGGTGAGTATCCATCAGAGAGTAAGTTGCCTTTAACTAGTTCCTAATGTCTAAAACGTTCTTCACGCACTTTTTATTTATTCAGTTTGAGGGAAAGGAAATCACTTACACAATTGTTGTCTAATATTAATATCATGGTAAAATTCTCATTAGTTAAATTTACACCTTTATTGCTTTTTTTAGCTATATGATGGGTTAGTGGTGTGTACAAATATTCTATCTTCCCCTGAGTGTTTGTTCCATCTCTCTGGAAATCTGTAATTAAAATGACACTTGAGGTATGTAAATATTTCCAAGGGAAGGTATGTAAATATTTTAAAGAAATATATAACTTTAAAGTTCCTCTATGTGTCTGAACAATTCAGAAGAGAGAGAGAGAGTGTGTGTGTGTGTATAATATTTTCTAATATTTTAATAATCTCAAAAACATCACCAATATAAATTTGAAAGAAATTTTATCTAATCTTAGAACAAAATAGTAAAAAAGAAATTAGCTTGTTTCTAAGAAATCAGAAATTAGTTTTTGAGGATCTCAATTTCTCAGTAAGTCTCAAAATAACAACAATACAATTTCTGCTAACATTATTCAGTCTACAATCATTTCAAGACATCATTTCTACATATAAGATGCATTGGAAGGGAGACAGCTCCCGGCCTAAGTCACATCCAAAGTGACTTAGAGAAAAAAGATCATTTTATATCTAATGGAGGTGATTAGCATAAAGTCATACAAAGAAAATGCCTCTTGCTCTTCTGTAAATTGTATTTCAGGCTATCAGTATTTTTCACTATTTCATGAATGGATCCACTTGACACTTTTTTGCACTACTTACTTTGATACTGTTTGTTTAATATACACATTTAAAATAATGAATGCTTCGTTTTTAAAGTCTGAGAGACCCTGTTTAATAATGGTATATCCCAAAAGTCTTCAAACTTGGCAAGTTAAAGACTTGTGGACTTCAACTCCCAGAATTCCTGAGCTAACATGACTGGAGGAGGAATTCTGGGAGTTGAAGTCCACAAGTCTTAAAGCTGTCAAGTTTGAAGACGCCAGCATATCCTGTTGAATGACGGCAAATTAATAAATTGGATGAAATGAAAAGTTGAGTTGTTCTAGGATTTTTTACACATGTATATGAACCAGTCCAACTATTAATGAACCAGTCCAACTATTAATTTCACTTTTTGAGAATGTTACTAACAATACAATAGCAACAATAGCAATAGGAAGCAACTTCAGACATTAATATCGATGTCTGATAATTTTAGTTTCTCTTGAGAGTGTAAATGTTTTCTTTTTCCTCTACATTGAAATATAGATAATGTTTAAAATTATTGTTTTTAAATGTAGGAATATGAGCAAAGGAGCTTGCCTGCAGAGTATTTAAATTATTTGTATAATAAACAAACTGACTAGGGTTGCAGTAAAAGAAATCACACTTTCTTAAGAAAAGCTATGCCTAAAATAGGACAATTATATAGCAACTGCTCTTGGAAGGATTATTTGTTCAGGTAGTATCATTTTCCCTCTGAATTAGCACCATACAGGTAGTCCTTGACTTATGACAGGTCACTTAGTGATGATTGAAAGTTATGACAATATCCCCAAAAGTACTCATGGCCCAGTACCAAAGTTATGACTGTTGCAGTACTCCTGATGTTGTTTTCCCTTATAACCAATTGTAAAGATTGATTCCAAAACTTCACTAAATCTTCCAATCAGTAGTAGCAACTGGTAGTATATTTGAAGAAAGGAGACCTAATATACATTTATGAATTGCACTTACTGGGCATTCCCAAATATTTATGAGCTAATTAATTTCTTTTCTTTCTTTTAATTATTTCTACAATTCCCAACAAAGATTTGCAGTTTACAAAATAGTAACCCGATTGGATATACATAAATTTAATTAAAAAAAAAAACTTCAGACAATAAATTGTAAAAGAAGAAAATATAGCATGGGTACATTTACAAATTTTAACAATTGAATTGTTAAATTCTAAGTATTTGGGAGAAAATAGATACCTTAAAAGGATTGTATTACAGATGTAATAGAACATAGAACATGTTCTTCTATAGTATAACTGTTCATTTGTCAATAATTATGTAATAAAAATTTATTGTCATTTGCAGATTTTTATCATAAACACTATTGTACATAACTTCCCCAAATATACACTTTTAAAATTTTGAACACATGTTTCATTGCTCAGAGGATCATTGGTTGTCCTCTCCCCTCTTTGGAAGAGCTTTATAGCTCCCGCTGTCTTAAGAAAGTTCAAAACATTCTCAAAGATCCATCTCATCCTGGGCACCCTTTTTTGAATTATTACCATCTGGCAAATGGTACAGGACAATAAAAACAAGGACAAATAGGCTGAAAAACAACTTCTATCCCAGGGCTGTAACTATATTTATTTCTACTGTATAGTGCAATATTAATGCAATATTAGGGGTTTTCAAGTCAATTGTATAGAATGTGAAGGATGTGTATTTGTGTTTTATTTATATAGTTACAATGTACACTGAAGATGGCATTTAATTTTGTTGTATGAGGTGCAATGACTAAACTAAACTATAAGCTTCTTTGTTTAAATTTTTGAGGAGAGAATGAATTAGATTCTCTGGTGCATATACATGTTGTTGCAGAATCCATTTTGATAAAATATGCCTTTTTGCTTCCAAAGTCTTTGGCCAGTATCTTTTATATTCTTATCTTTGCAGATAGATTAAAAAAACTACATAGTATGTGTGAATTCATTTGAATATAGGTTTTGTAGCATCAGGATGTCAGAAGGTGATATTAAAATACTTTTGGGAAAAAAGTAAAAAAAAATACATACAATAATAAACAGCCAATGTTATAATCCTAAATATATCCAGTGTTCATTTATTATATACACACATATGTATTTATACTATTGTCCCTTCTTCTACCTAGTGTTGATTTTAATTCTAAAGCAACTGTTATGATACAGACTGACAGTGAAACATAGGAATGTCTACCAGTGTCTACATTCTGAATCTCACACCAAAATACAATTTTCTATTTGATTCTGAAGTGAAGTTACCAACTACCTGAGAACCAATCGGCCAAAGTAAGAAGTAAGATAAAACACTGCATTTATGCTTAGAGGTAACCTTTCTAAGCTTCTAAATATTAAAGCCACTAAAGCCATAAAAAATCTATTAATATTTTTAAACTAGGAGGAGGGGAATGAAATATCCTATAGATAAATATAGTCTTAATGCATGGAATGGCTACCCTATATACATCTGAAAAAGAGGAGTTGTATATTCTGTATGCCATTTTTCTTTTTCTTACAGTGAAAAGAAAGAATCTGTGTTTTGAAATATGAGTTTTAGTAGGAAACATAGTTGTATTTCTTTTTGATAAAAAAAACAAATTGCACACATTTTGATTACCATCTTGACATACATTTCAAGATATTGAAATGCAATTTCTACACTAGCCAGTTTATGTGATTATAGGTCAAGGCATGGTTGATGTCTCCCCATCTGGATAGTTCCTGCTTGTTTTTCTTTTCTCCCCTTAATTCTTAGTTCTGTGACTAGAATAGCCAATCTGATCATGTTTTCTGATTCTTTGAACATTGTGTCTCAGTTTCTATCTTTCAATGAAATCACTTGATTTGATCAATATAATTAGAGGGTGCAACACAACACTGGCATATTTTAGGGTTTAATGCTTGTTATATGTCATTGGGTGGCTACTTTTGCACAAAGGTTATTAGCTTATAGGAAACTTGGATACAAGTTTTACATAAGAACATAAGAATAACATCTGCTAGATCAGGCCAAAATTCTGTTTAGTCCAGCATTTTGTTTCTTTTAATAGATTAACCAAATGCTTGTAGATAGTTTGCGAAGAGGCAAAGACTCTTTTTCGTGCCGTGAGTGTTTGGATAAATAATGTTTCCAATCTAAAGAATAAATGTGAGACTTCACAATTTTTAGAAAGATCTCTAGTAGCTAATCCCCCTTGCAAACGCATCCACATTAGAGTTATCACAGCTAATGTGGTTTTCAGTACAGAGGGGTTCATTGTGTATTGTGAGGAGGTTCTTATTTCCAATTAGTTTCATAAAATGACTCTTGATGCCAGAGTTTTGTCTTTGATCTTTTTCATAAAAAATAAACTTGATGAAATAATGATATCCAGTAGAGATTCTCAGCCATCCAGGTCATGGTTGTCCCAATGGTGCTTTTTCATGAGGCAACTGGACTTGCTTGTTTTTCTTTGAAGACATTTCACTTCTCATCCAAGAATGAGAAAATGAGAAGAGAAATGTCTTCAAAGAAAAAAAACCCAAGAAAGTCCAATTACCTCCTGAAAAAGCACCTTTGGGACAAAATAATGATATTGTTTTTAACTGTAGAATGTCTGTCTGACAAAGGGCCTTGATGGTGCAGGCTGTTAAATGCCTAGCACTTAGTTCCAGCTGCCTGTAATTATTGCAGGCTCGGATCCCACCAGGCTCAAGGTTGACTCAGCCTTCCATCCTCTCGAGGTAGATAAAGATTGTTGGGGGCAATAAGCTGATTTTGTAAAAATGCCGCTTAGTAATAAGCAGGCATATACAATGGAAGGAAGGCTATTGCTGAGAGCATTGGGTTGTATCCCAAAAATTGTAAGCCACCCTGAGTCTCTGGAGAAGGGCGGGATATAAATATGAATAAAAAAGGGGGGGCAATACATGTATCACTCAAATAACTTTAAACTGATCAACATGCAATAAATACAAGTGAACAGGCATAATTAGGGATTGCTTTGGACCTTAGTGCAAAGTTTTTGTTATGTATGTAGGTTTGAAGTCATTGGTTTAGTTTGAACTGTTCTTGTAAAATGTAAGAAATGATTGGTTTAAAAAGTGCGGGAAAACCCTGCACTCTGATTGGCTGGCAACTGCGGCTGCTGGCTATAAGTAGCAGCTGCAGCCCAGCCAAAGTGGGTTCTTTCTGAGCTGTAGTCACTAATAAACAAAGAGCTTGAAGCACTCCACGTCTGTCTCTTCATGCAAACTTAACACTGGCGACGAAGGTGGGATCTCCCTGAAGAAGAAGGCAATGTGCTGAACACCCCCCCAGCCCCGTTTGATCCGATGGCAAAAGACTGGGAGACGTATGCAGATCGTTTCCAAATGTATCTGGAAGGAAACGATCTTGCCGACATTTCCGGAAGCGGAAGAGGGCGGTCTTTCTCACGCACTGCAGTCCGGCAGTTTTCAAGATGGTGAAGGCATTGGCAGGAGCTGCAGACATGAAGGTAATGGAATGGCCTGACTTAGAAAAGTTGTTAAGAGCCCATTACGCCCCACAAGTATCGTGCCTCATTAAGAGACACGAGTTTTACCATCGGGATCAAGGGGAAAGTGAAAACGTAAACAACTTCATGGCAAGTTTAAGAGACATTGGGGGTGCATATGAATTTAACAATTTAGAAGAGGCCATGCGTGATCGATTTGTTCTGGGCCTTAAAGACAAGGTGCTTCAGAGCAAGTTATTACTAAGACCTAAGATCACACTGAAGGAAGCAATAGAAGAGGCCTCTTCAGCAGAAGCTACCAAGTCCTCAGCAGCAGCCATGAAGAAAATTAACAAGGCCACAAGCCATCCTGATGTGGAAAAGTCCACAACAACTCATTGTGAGCAAATAGATTCTGAGTCAGACTGTAGTGAGGTGGAGGAAGGAATTTATAGACTCAGAATGGAGCAGGAAAAGAAAGACCTGGGAAGAAAGAGGCAAGATTTCTACTGCAAAGGTTGTGGGGGAAGCCATCCCCTCACTGCATGCAAGTTCCTAGATACCATCTGCCTCCATTGTGAAAAAAGAAGACACCTAGCAAGAGTCTGCAAATCATCCAGAATTCCACCCAACAGAAGGAAGTTTCCTGACAAAGAATTCAAGCCCAACAACCTCAGTGAGAAAATGGGGTGCAGCACAGAAGCAAAGGGGAAGAATGAAACTCATCAGACAGTAACTATTGGTCATTCTTCTTCTATCAATAACAGAAAAGTGCATGTCAAGGTACTAATTGAAGGAAGGCCTTGCCAAATGGAAGTGGACTCAGGCTCATATTTATCTATGGTGTCATGGGACACTATTCATAGACTACTCCCAAACATTCAGAAGAAACATTTCAAGAAGCAAGCACTGACTCTTAAAGACTACCAAGGGAACAAGATTCCAGAGAATTCAACGTGAAGTTCAAAGGCCACACCAAACGCTTGCCCCTGACCATCGTGGACAAGGATCGCCCAAGCTTGCTGGGACTTGAGTGGTTCAATCCACTAGGCATCGAGGTGACTGGCATCAATCACATGAGCAACACTGAATGGGAGGAGGCCTTGAAGTCTGAGTTTCCAGAGGTCTTCAGTGAAGGATTGGGCAAGTATATGGGGACCCCTATCACTTTCAACCTAGATCCCAAGGTGCCACCAATTCGCTTAAAGCCCAGAAGGGTCCCATTTGCCTTAAAGGAAAAAAATTGATGCACAATTAGATAAACTAATAGCTCAAGGAGTTTTAGAGCCACTGACCACTCCAGGTGGGAGACACCCATAGTCACACCAGTCAAGACTGATGGGTCAGTGAGAATCTGTGGAGACTATAAGGGGACATTGAACCATGCGCTTCAACAGAACGCATATCCAGTTCCAGTGGTGCATCTTTTACTACATTCACTTGGCAGGGATACAGTCTTTGCCAAATTGGATCTGGCCCAGCCATATCAACAATTAACAGTTGATGATGCCACTGCAGAGGCCCAAACCATTGTGACTCACAGAGGTGCTTTCAAATGTAAAAGGTTACAGTTTGGGGTAAGCGTGGCACCAGGCATCTTCCCAAGCCTTATGGAAAGGGTGCTCCAAGGACTGCCAGGGGTAGTACCTTACTTTGATGATGTGTTAATCTCTGCTGAAAATGACACTCAGTTACATGAGAGACTCAGAGAAGTCCTAACCAGATTCAAAAAAGTGGGGTTAAAAGTCAGGGAAGAAAAATGCACTCTTAGAACTGACAAGGTTGAGTTCTTGGGCTATATGTTTGACAAGCATGGTATCCACCCCACAAATGCCATGGTTCAGGCAATCAAAGAAGCCCCTAGACCAAAATGTAAAACAGATTTGCAAGCCTTCCTTGGACTCATTAACTTTTATCACATGTTCCTACCTCAGAAGGCAACCATTGCAGAGCCACTGCACAGATTATTAGACAAAAAGTCTGTGTGGGTCTGGGGCAGAAAAGAACAATCTGCATTTAACAATATTAAAAGACTAATCACGTCTGATGCTGTACTGATACAGTTCTCTGAGAATTTGCCTGTTGTACTAACTTGTGATGCATCCCCTTTTGGAGTGGGGGGGGTTTGAGCCACAGGCTTCCCAGCAGGAAGGAAGCTCCTATTGCATTTTACTCTCACACCTTGACCAAAGCAGAGAGGAACTACAGCCAACTGGACAAGGAAGCCTTGGCAATTGTTGCAGCTGTCAAGAAATTCCATGAGTATTTATATGGGAGAACATTTACCATTGTCACAGATCACAAACCTCTGTTAGGCATTGTGGCAGGAGACAAACCTACACCCACTATCCTGTCACCAAGAATGCTGAGGTGGACTGAATTTCTTGCTGCTTATTCATACAAACTCATCCACAGGCCTGGCAAAGACATTGGGCATGCAGATGCACTGAGTCGTTGCCCACTCCCTTGCCACAAGGAGGACTTTGAACCTGAAACACACACCTTTTTCCTAGAAACTGTTGCCAAGCTTCCAGTACATGCTGCTGAAATTGCCAGAGAGACTTCCAAAGACACTTTATTGGCTCCTGTTATAGGCTGGATTAAGAAAGGTTGGCCTCTTCAAGATCTACCTCAACTTGCCCAACCTTTTAAATCCAGGCAAACTGAATTATCTGTATTAAGAGGATGTATTTTGTGGGGTAACAGGGTGGTTTTTCCTGGAAAACTACAAAAAGAAGTTTTGGAAATGTTACATGAGGGTCATCCAGGTATTGTCAGAATGAAGGGATTGGCCAGGAGTTATGTATGGTGGCCAGGTATTGACAAAATGGTTGAAAACTGGGTTGCATCTTGTCCCAACTGTCAGGTAGTCAGGCCTGCCCCACCTCTCGCCCCCAAACAGGAATGGGAATGTCCTAGGGGCCCATGGTCCAGGATTCACATTGATTTTGCTGGCCCTACCAGAGGGCACACTTTCCTTATTATAGTTGATGCATATTCCAAATGGCTAGAGGTCATCCCTATGGCATCCACCACAACTGATGCTGTCATCAAACAGCTTAAAACTTTTTGTAACTCACGGGTTACCTGATGTACTCGTTTCTGACAATGGTCCTCAATTTACATCCAACCTTTTTGAATCATATCTAGCACAGCTGGGTATCAGACATGCCCTGACAGCCCCTGGGCATCCTTCGGCTAATGGCCAGGCTGAATGTATGGTACGATTTACCAAGGAAAAACTTCAGCAATTGGGTCCTGGGGATATCACTGAGAGAGTTGAGAAACTTCTCAGTGTCCAGCATATCACTCCTAACCCATCAACTAACTTATCCCCAGCAGAGTTGTTGATGGGTAGGAAACTCAGGTCTCCCCTTGACCGCCTTCATCCCACTTACGCACCCAACGCACCACTAGATTCCACTAGCAAAGTTCGCACGTTCACTGTGGGTGATTCTGTTTATGCTAAGAACCTTGTGGGTGAACCTTTATGGATTCATGCTGAGATAACCCAAATCACAGGCCCTCGATCTTACAGGGTACAAACAGAGGATGGTGTCCTCTGGAGCAGGCACATTGATCAGCTCAGATCCAGATTACCTCAGGAACATTCCTCTCTAGTTCCCATACCTAATACCTCTTCTAGGGGGGAAGGGGAGGATCATGAGTGTAATGAACAAGCAAGAATCAACCCCATGTGTAACGAGCTAACACGACAGGAACCATCCCAAAACCTGTTACAATACCAACAACCATTTTCACAAATGGAAGATTGCACATCATTACCTGATTTAGGTGCTGACATTGGGTTGGAGATGGATTGGGAGGAGAGACCAGGTTGTAGTAACCAAACAGGTTCTACCATTACTACAAGTCCTAGTAAGGAAATGTCAGCAGACACATTTGCTCCCTCACAAGGTGAGAACCTTAAAACATCTGAACCACGTAGGTCTCAACGCATAAGAGCCCCACCTATTTAAAAGAATACATTAGATAGGCTGGGGTTTGAGTATGGACTGAACTTAGTGGGGAGGGGTGTTATGTATGCAGGTTTAAAGTCATTGGTTTAGTTTGAACTGTTCTTGTAAAATGTAAGAAATGATTGGTTTAAAAAGTGCAGGAAAACCCTGCACTCTGATTGGCTGGCAACTGCGGCTGCTGGCTATAAGTAGCAGCCGCAACCCAGCCAAAGTGGGTTCGTTCTGAGCTGTAGTCACTAATAAACAAAGAGCTTGAAGCACTCCGCGTCTGTCTCTTCATGCAAACTTAACAGTTTTCTTCATACATAACAATTTAAGTTGTAAACATATCACCCCTTTGATAAGTTTTGATGCTATATTAATGATTTTATTCCTTAAGAACAAGAGCAACTATTAATATTGGTTCTAAGCTTTTGATGAAGAAAGGTGTTAAAATACAACTATGATCATTCCACACCAGAGGTGGTATTCAGCATGTTCTGACCAGTTCTGGAGAACCAGTAGTGGAAATTTTGAGTAGTTCGGAGAACTGGCAAATACCACCTCTGACTGGAGATTTTACAGTACTCTTCCCCTGCCACGCCCACCAAGCCATGCCCACAGAACCAGTAGTAAAAAAATTTGAATCCCACCACTGTTCCACACATACATGGAAAGATATGTGTCCGCCTTAGAAGCAATATTTTATTTAGAAACTTCAAGACTGCCACATTTAATGCCTGGGAATTTGGGGGGGCTGGATTTCATACGGAGGTGGAAGATTAGACTCAATAACATTCTTCTCACAAGTCAAGGACAAGTAACCCTGCACCTAGAGAGGAGTGTCTGGAAGGGTGTTTCCAGTTGGGATGATGGTTGATTGGACCATGTGATGTGTCAGCTGGTGCTCCATTCAAAATCCAAGAAATAAATACTTAGACTCCATTAATTAGAGAAAAGACATCTTTTACTGGAATTCAAGTGGTAGCAACAAAAGAATTCTGAATCTGAGAGAAAGAGCGCGCAAATCACATATACAAAGTGATGGCAACATTCCCACCCACAATAGTTCAATTTGTCCACCCAATTAAAAGTTGTGTATAACATCATGTGGGCATCTCCAGGTGGTGATGAGGCCTCTGTCTGTTGACCTTGACATATTTTGATAAAGAGCTGCGCTGCGCATAGCATAGGATAGAAACCTAAGCAAGAAACTCCCCCCCCAACTTATACAATTCTGTTTTTCAAAACCTCCAGCTTGCTTCCCATAACCATGTTCCCCCTCCTCCCCCCATTACTTATGACAGCCAAAAGATGCAAAGCAAAGGAATAAAATCTTGAAGGCTGACATGATGGACTGGTGGATGCAGGGGATGGGCTTTTGATTTTCAATTGGGAAGGGAAAACCCGGAACAGATTTGGATGTTCCCAGATATGTCAATATGACTTCTTTAATAAACTTCTTACTTTGTTTCTGAGTGCTGAATGAAATGGGGAGTTTCATTGGAACACTGACAATATGACTGGTTTCTCCCTAATCTCGTGTTCAGGAAATTCCATCTTTGGCTATGGGGGGAGAGGTGTTACCCCCCCGTAGATAGGGTACACAAGTTGGGTGTCCTCCTGGATACACGGCTCAGTTTGGAGGAGCAGGTGGGAGCCGTGGCCAGGGGGGCATTTGCCCAGGTTCGCCTGGTGCACCAGTTGCATCCCTATCTGGACCGAGATGCCCTGCGTACAGTCACTCATGCACTCGTTGTCTCCCGTCTGGACTACTGCAATGGTCTTTACATGGGGCTGCCCTTGCGGACCACCTGGAGGCTTCAGCTGGTCCAGAATGTGGTGGCGCGGGTTGTGATGGGAGGGTCCTGATACTCCCATGTTATAACCCTCCTGTGTGAGCTGCACTGGTTACCGGTTGCCTTCCGGGTGAGATTCAAGATGCTGGTGTTAACCTATAAAGCCCTTCATGGCATTGGTCCAGGATATTTGCGGGAGACCCTGCTGCCAATAACAGCTTCCCAGCGTTTCATGTGCTCCCACCGGCAGGGCCTTCTCTGGGTGCCGTCAATCCGGCAATGCCGGCTGGTGGTTCCCAGGGGGAGGGCCTTCATGGTGGGTGCACCCACCCTATGGAACCAGCTCCCCCTGGAGCTCCGGGTAGCCCCTGACCTCTGCGCCTTCTGCCGCGACCTAAAAACCTGGCTGTTCCAACTAGCCTACCTGGACTGATGGGGTTGGGGGAGGGTTTATAATTTGTATTTTAATTCAATATATTTATGAGACCTTGATTTAATCATTTTTTTAATATTTCTATATTTGTATCCAGAGTATTTTTAGTTTGTAAGCCTCCCTGAGTCCTTCAGGAGATAGGGTGGCATAAAAGTCTCATAAATAAATAAATAAATTACTTGTATAATGACCACTTTCTATATTATTCATGTTTATATTGTACTTTTGTTCTGGACAGCACCAGCAGAAGCAAAAGTTGTATATATGTACTGTCAAGCCCGACACTGACATATGTGTAGCCATTTTTGTTAGGCTTACTATATATTCTTTTATTTATTTTCTCTGTGGCAGTCATGGGAGGAAGGGTTTCGGGCTTGCCACATTCCTAAGGGTGGGGAGGAGTGGAGATAAAGAGACTGTTTTGGCTAGGTGGTTCTTCTTCCCGTGGGAAAAGAGCTGTCCGGGCTTGGGCCCCTTGAGGTGGAGATTTATGACATCAAGCAACGTTGAATTACTTCTATTGGAGAATGTGACTTTGGGGGGCGTTTCTAACTTGTAGTATTGTGGGGTAATTCCGGGTTGAGTCAGATCTGGAATTCCCATGGACTTTGCCAATTTGATGCTTTCCTAAATAAAAGAATTTTTTTTTGAAGATGGACTTCATTCTTTTCTTTTTAAATGGATTTCATCAATTGGAAACTTGACATGTACAATGACAATAAAGGTTATTATATATTATATACAGGGCAGGATCTTTTCCTTGTCCTTCCGTGTTTCAGTCTGACAATGTAGCTTTAATTTCAGAGAGAGGTTGGGAGGTTGGGAGACAGAGAGAAGGGAGCAGAAGAATGCATGTCTGCCAAACATAAAAAGGGACGTTTCCTGTTTTCTTGCATCATAGACAGAATGGGAAAGAAACGTACTCTCAGAATTGCAAGATTTTGTTATGTAACTTTTCAATAAGGTAGAGTTAATTCTCCCAAGAGAGCTTCTTATTTGAATTGCCTTGTGAACCTGACATCAATCTCACTGCCCAAGGAACTAGGGAAATCCCTGCTGAGACATTTGCCATGGCCATATTTCTGCTGTAGACTAAGCTGCCTTTTATCCAACCTTTGCCCTAACTTCAGCTCTTCAGCCTGTCTGACAAGATCTCTCCCATACTCCATTGTGTCTAGTCTTGAGTGTGATAATTCTAGAGTGATGTTCTGTGAAGTCTTTTCATAATAAGGCTTTCTCCATATAAATTTGTATCCTACAACTATTGAGTGATTTTATTTAAGGGTTGGGCTGGGGCAATTTCAGGGGTGGGCTGCTGGGGGTTTGCAGGGGTTCAGGAGAGCCCCTAGCTAAGATTCTGTACCGTTTGGAGAACTCCCAAATCCCACTCCTGGCTGGCCTCGCCTGCCCCATCCCGCCCCTCCCAGGAGTCCCCAGATGGCCTGTTTTGGATGTAGGTAAATGCAGGGTATTTGTGGAGGCTCAGGGAAGGTGAAAAACCGGCTTTCTGGAGGTTTGGGAAGGCCAGAAATGGGCCTGTTTCTGGCTTCCAGAGAGCCTCCAGAGCCTGGGGAGGCCATTTTCACCCTCCCGGAGGCTTGAGAGCCCAGAGAGGACAAAAACTAGGCTGACTAGCCATGCCCACCATGGTCACCCCCACCCAGCAACCAGGCAAAGAACCCATTGCTAAATTTTTTGAAGCCTACCCCTGGACAATTTGCACAAGCTTCTCGTGAAAAGATGAAGATCAAAGAAGTTAGCATACAAGGTATATAAAGATTGAATATAATTTAGTTCTTATTTATTTCCTGGAAAAGGAAATTGATAAAGGATCACAATTTTAACTTGAATATGAATAGCTAGCACAGAACAATACTTCAATTACCATAACTTTATCTGATGTGGAACATAATCTCACTGCTTCATTAAAACCTACTAGTGTAAGGATAGTGAGCACAGTGTTTCTAAATGTTTTTGACTTTAATAACATACATCTTGACACCGAATGTAGTATTTCTGTTGATAACTTCATTGTTATGAACTGTACTTGCTTATCTCTGTGTTTTTCTATCTGCTTGTCTATTAGAATAAATGAATCATATACACGAAAAATCATTCAGAGAAGAATGGGCATTATGTAGTAGAGTTTAAAATGAAGGGAAAAATCTATACCTAGTAGTCCCAATAAAGCACTTTTATGAAGTGTATGTGAAGAATTTTTTTTTAGAAACCTGGGATAATGGGAATTTCATTCACAATTGTAGTTCTCAAACTAGTAATAAAAGAAGATTATAATGGATTTATACATTTCATTTTTAAACCTAGATCACAGTTTAGTGGAAAGAAATCAGACAAACTTTGAGTGTAATGACAGATGAGTAAAATGAAGAAGCTTGATTATCAGCAGAAATACCAGCAATATAATGTTTTGCGTTGAATAGAAAGAATCCAACTATTAGCTTTTACAGTTCATAAATACTTCAGGAATTCCTAATGCATTTTCCCATCAGCAACTAATATAACATTTCTAAATGTTCTAGTAGAACAAAGTTCATAAGATTTAGATAAAGCTTAAAGCATTTCAGTAAAATTACAGGAATTTCTCCATTTAATAGAGAATTCTAAGATTACAGATCTGTAATCTGCCATTATATTTTGTCACAATTTTGATTAGGAACTAAATCAGGCCACCACTGCAGTTAAAAAAAGAATTTTTTTTTTCAATACCTCTAATGGAAGTTTCTTTTTCAGTCTATCAACGTTGTATATTTGCCCACCTAGAATGAAGTTAATTTGAAATGTTGCTTTGTAGAATCAGTAATTTAAGGGCCTTTCACCTCCATTAAGATTTGAGGAAATAAAAAGATGTATTTTATCTGCCATAGGAAAATGTCATCTATATAGAAGACTTCTTATATAGAGATTAACAAATATAAGCAATATTACATTTAATGATTTCTGTAAAAGGACTTTATATGTCATTTTAAATAATGGTTTAGCCTAGGCGGAGACTAAATTAGTATCTGATTTCAATATGATTTCTGTAATAGAGCTGCCAAAGTTGGGAATGGCCTACTTGATTCAGTTGTCTCCCCTACAAATTTTAATAGTTTCAGTCCCAAATTGACTTCTATGGACCTTACTTCATATTTAAGTGGTCAGTGTATAAGTGCACTAACATTTATTTATTTATTTATTTATTTATTTATTTATTTATTTATTTTATTAATTGGATTTCTAACCTGCCCCATCTCCCGAAGGACTCAGGGCAGCGTACAATCATAAAACAATACAGATATACAATTAAAAAAATATTAAATAAGAAACCCAATTAAAAGCTAAAAATAATAAAACCATTGTCTAAAAAACTCCCCTCCCCACCCTCAGTCCAAGTCAGCAAGTTGGAACAACCAGTTGGAACATGCCTATAATTCTTGTTATTGTATTTTTATTCTCTTATTCTTGTTTTTGTTTTTGTTTAACAAATTCCAATCAATCAATCAATCAATCAATCTAAAAAAACTTTTGGGAAAGCAGAATAAAAAGTTTTGATCTCTGAAGAGCTGTGGTGGCGCAGTGGTTAGAATGCAGTAGTGCAGACTACTTCTGCTGCCTGCCGGCTGCCTGCAATTTGGCAGTTCAAATATCACTAGGCTCAAGGTTGACTCAGCCTTCCATCCATCCGAAGTCAGTAAAATGAGGACCCAGATTGTTGGGGGCAATGTGCTGACTCTGTAAACTGCTTAGAGAGAGCTGTAAAGCACTGTAACGTGGCATATAAGTCTAAACACTATTGCTATTAACAATAGCCATAGAGCAGGGCTGTCAAACTCCTGGCCTGTGGGCCGGATGCATCACTTGCTGGCCACGCCCACATCCAGTTTAACAAAGAGAAAGAAAGTTTGTCAGTCATTGCTCAATGATAGCATTAAACAGTAGACCAAGTAATTGGTAATGTCATAATTTTAAAAGATATCTCTTATTACATTTTCTTAAGTAAATTGCTACTTTTACTAGAATGACATTTTTCAAAAACAGTATCTGAATTCTACTTCTGGATTTAATTATTAAAAATGAAACATTCTGTGTGATCAAGATGCATATAAATCCATTGTTGATTATTAGAATTCATTCACATATTACAGCTCTATGCTGCTGGAATATTTTTTTTTACAAAATACAAAGCTTGGTTTCTTTTAAAAATGCATTTGTATTAGATGGTATTTCTTATGTCATACATACAATCACAAACTCTTATCTCATATGTGACAACATTATTATGCCTTTGAATAATACCCTCCTTAAAAATCTTGCAGTAAAAGCATTCTCAAGAAAAATGAGGCAAAAGGTAAATTATGATTCAGCTTTCAGGATATTATGTAGGCAGTAATAGATGTGTCCTTTTGCGAAGGTGTTGGTTTTAATCACAGCAGGTCCTAGCTTGATCTGCTTTTAGAAATCCTTGCTAAACTTGCTAGCAAATGAAAAGGATAGTTATAGTGGACTTCACTATGCTGTATTCTTTATATTTTAAATTAAGAATCACCATCCTCCCTCTGCTATTATAATATTATGCCTGTTCATTTCTATACTTATTCTTTCTTTCCCGCACTCTTTCTCTTGGAAAAAAGCAACCCATGGCTTTCACCTAATTTCTTATAGACTGGAGGGGAAAACTCAGTGGAAGGTGAAAAGACTGAGAAGAAAAAATTGCAGACTGAAATGTGTGAAGCAATGTAATGTGGAAGAGAGTTGAATGTGATGGATAACAAGAAAGGGAAAAAAGGGAGAAAAAAGAAAGAAAGAGAGAGATGGCAGACAATGGAATATCAGAAATTGAGAGAACAGACAGAGAGAAAATAGTGCTAGAAAAGAAATAAGAAAAAGGAAAATGAAAGAAGTAAGGAAGATTGCTGTGCTTGGATATGATCTCAGATGAAAAAAGAAGCTTCCTGCTGAAGTCATTATGATCCACTTATTTTTTATTTTCAATATGGACCTAATACTTAAATGTGTGAAAAATATGCTGATGCATACTGCAGCACACTGAGAAGAGCCTATGACTCATTATCTTCCCATTCATTTCAATAAAAGGAATGTTTCGCACACAGAAAACCATTTTATTCAGTGATGGTAAGCTTCTTTTGTTTAATTTACTACAACAGTGGTTTCCTTTGTACAGGAAATACAGACCTTTTTGAAAACTAGAGATATTTTTGACAGTTCTCATAAAATACTCAGAGAAATTCTAATATGGGAATGAACAGCTAACTTTTCACCGAAGCAGTTGGAGAAATCCTGTGCACTACCTTCTAAAACCTGAAGACCCCAAGACAAACGTTTGATACACCAAGACCAAAGTGATTATACATAAAACTAAGTGTAGTCATTGTAACTAGTTCCTATGTACTGAGTCATTTTCCTTCCTGATACATTAGCAAGTGTGAATTGCATTCAATTCTCAGGTAGGTTTTATAGACCACAGTCAATCTTTTAAGGGTTGTGCTTCACCATTTGCAGGAGAAATAAATTCAATAGGTACTTCTTTCAATAAAATAAGTAAAGGGTGCTTTTCTGTTTGCAGCAACTGCATCTTTTAAAAGCAGAAACAATAAATATATGAGCTTTTAAAACAGATGGATGAGGCACCAATTGCTCTCTGTGAGTGCCAAGTAGAAACTTTGGTCCAAGAAGAAATATCACCTTTTACACATGAAATAAGTCAGCTTACTTTCATGTGTAAAATTCATGGGAACTTTATGTAAATTCCTTGGCTTAGCAGTTTTCCTATTGCAGCTGAAATGAAATTTTGTAGAGGGCCTTTTTTTCTCTGAGAAAAATTTGAAGGTTTCTCTTTTGCTTTCCTTTCTTGCCCCGAATAAATTAGGCCATTAAAGAAGATTTTCTCCAGCTATTCTCAAATCTTTATATAAAACTGTCCTTCCTCTCTTTTTCATCAGGTACATAGTGCAGGCTTTATGGAAGCAGAAAATGCTGTGAAATACCATGCAGCTGGAGAATTTACCTTTCCCTTTGTGAGGAATAGTGGATTTTTAGAAAAGCCATTGTTCATATCTCAAAGCATAACTGTTATGTATGTAGGTTTGAATGTCATTGGTTTAGTTTGAATTGTTCTTGTAAAATGTCAAATAAGATTGGTTTAAAAAATGCGGGAAAACCCTGCACTCTGATTGGCTGGCAACTACGGCTGCTGGCTATAAGAAGCAGCCGTAGCCCAGCCAAGTTGGGTCCATTCGAGCTGTAGTCACTTAATAAACTCTTCACTGAAGCTCTTCGGCCTGACTCTTCATGCAAACTTAACACTGGCGACGAAGGTGGGATTCCCCTGAAGAAGAGATGACGCGGAAGACAAGCAGGAGTGAGATGGCTGCGCTGAACACCCCCCCAGCCCCATTCGATCCGGTGGCAGAAGACTGGGAATCGTATGCGGATCGCTTCCAAATGTATTTGGAAGGAAACGACCTCGCCGACATCCCGAGAAGCGGAAGAGGGCAGTATTTCTCACGCACTGCGGTCTGGCAGTCTTCAAGATGGCGAAGGCATGGGCGGGAGCTGCAGACTTGAAGGTAATGGAATGGCCTGATTTAGAAAAGCTTTTAAGAGCCCATTACGCCCCACAAGTATCGTGCCTCATTAAGAGACACAAGTTTTATCGTCGGGATCAAGGGGAAAGCGAAAATGTTAATGACTTCATGGCAAGTTTAAGGGACATTGGGGTGCTTGTGAGTTTACCAACTTAGAAGAGGCCATGCGTGATCGGTTTGTTCTAGGCCTTAAAGACAAGGTCTTACAGAGCAAATTACTAATGAAACCTAAGATCACGTTTAAGGAGGCCATAGAGGAAGCTGTTTCAGCAGAAGCAACCAAGTCCTCAGCAACAGCCATGAAGAAAATTAACAAGGCCTCAAGTCATTCTGATGTGGAAAAATCCACAACAACCCATTGCGAGCAAATAGATTCTGATTCAGACTGTAGTGAGGTGGAGGAAGGAATTTATAGACTCAGAATGGAGAAGAAAAGGAAAGACCTTGGAAAAAAGAGGCAAGAATTTTATTGCAGAGGCTGTGGGGGCCACCCCACACTAAATGCAAGTTTTAGACACCATCTGCCTATGTGAGAAAAGAGGTCACCTAGCAAGAGTCTGCAAATCATCCAGAACTCCACCTAGTAGGAAGAAATTTCCTGAGAAAGAATTCAAGCCCAACAACTTCAGTGAGAAAATGGGGCACAACTCAGAAGCAAATGGGAAGAATGAAACTCATCAAACAATCACCATTGGTCATTCTTCACCCTTGAGAAGCAGAAAAGTACATGTGAAGGTACTCATTGAAGGAAGGCCTTGCCAAATGGAAGTGGACTCAGGCTTCTATTTATCTATGGTGTCATGGGATACTATTCACAGGCTACTTCCCAACATTCAGAAGAAACATTTCCAAAAGCAAGCACTGACTCTTAAAGACTACCAAGGGAACAAGATTCCAGTAGTTGGAACAAGAGAATTCAACGTGAAGTTTAAAGGCCACACCAAACGTTTGCCCCTGACCATCGTGGACAAGGATCGCCCAAGCTTGCTGGGACTTGAGTGGTTCAATCCACTAGGCATCGAGGTGACTGGCATCAATCACATGAGCAACACTGAATGGGAGGAGGCCTTGAAGTCTGAGTTTCCAGAGGTCTTCAGTGAAGGATTGGGCAAGTATATGGGGACCCCTATCACTTTCAACCTAGATCCCAAGGTGCCACCAATTCGCTTAAAGCCCAGAAGGGTCCCATTTGCCTTAAAGGAAAAAAATTGATGCACAATTAGATAAACTAATAGCTCAAGGAGTTTTAGAGCCACTGACCACTCCAGGTGGGAGACACCCATAGTCACACCAGTCAAGACTGATGGGTCAGTGAGAATCTGTGGAGACTATAAGGGGACATTGAACCATGCGCTTCAACAGAACGCATATCCAGTTCCAGTGGTGCATCTTTTACTACATTCACTTGGCAGGGGTACAGTCTTTGCCAAATTGGATCTGGCCCAGGCATATCAACAACTAACAGTTGATGATGCCACTGCAGAGGCCCAAGCCATTGTAACTCATAGAGGTGCTTTCAAATGTAAAAGGTTACAATTTGGAGTAAGCGTGAGTAAGCGTGGCACCAGGCATCTTTCAAAGCCTTATGGAAAGAATGCTCCAAGGACTGCCAGGGGTAGTGCCTTACTTTGATGATGTGTTAATCTCTGCTGAAAATGACACTCAGTTACAAGAAAGACTCAGAGAAGTCCTTACCAGATTCAGGAAAGCGGGGTTAAAAGTCAAGGAAGAAAAATGCACTCTTAAAACTGACAAGGTTGAGTTCCTGGGCTACATGATTGACAAGCATGGCATCCACCCTACTGATGCCAAGGTTAAAGCAATCAAAGAAACCCCTAGACCTAAATGCAAAACAGATTTGCAAGCCTTCCTTGGACTCATTAACTTTTATCACATGTTCCTACCTCAGAAGGCAACCATTGCTGAACCATTGCACAGATTACTTGATAAAAAGTCTGTTTGGGTCTGGGGCAGGAAGGAACAATTAGCATTTAACAGTATTAAAAGACTAATCACGTCTGATCCTGTACTGATACAGTTCTCTGAGAATTTGCCTGTTGTACTGACTTGTGATGCATCCCCTTTTGGAGTGGGGGGGGTTGAGCCACAGACTCCCCAGTGGGAGAGAAGCCCCTATTGCATTTTACTCTCGCACTTTGACCAAAGCAGAGAGGAATTACAGCCAATTGGACAAGGAGGCATTGGCAATTGTTGCAGCTGTTAAGAAATTTCATGAGTATTTATATGGGAGAACATTTACCATTGTTACAGATCACAAACCTTTGATAGGCGTTGTGGCAGGAGACAAGCCTACACCTACTATCCTGTCACCAAGAATGCTGAGGTGGACTGAATTTCTTGCTGCTTATTCATACAAACTGATCCACAAGCCTGGCAAGGACATTGGACATGCTGATGCACTGAGTCATTGCCCACTCCCTTTGCCACACAGCTGAAGCCAGACTGCTTGAGAGAGACTGGACACTTATAGGCTGGAAAGGTTGGCCTCTTCAAGATCTACCTCACCTTGCCCAACCTTTTAAGTCCAGGCAAACTGTTATTAAAAACTTCATTATAAACTACTTAGATATCTGACAGAAAGACAATATCATTTATTGAGTGTTTGGGCTGGCTTTAGCTTCCTTATCAGCAGGCCAGCGTGGACTGAACCAAGGGGCAGGGGTTCTTTTTTAAAGTAATTTTAATTAGTTTTAGTGTATTACTGGGCTTGTACTGTTTAATTATTTTTTAAGTAAATTATTGTATTGTGTTTTATATTGTGAGCTTCCCTGAGTCCTTAGGGAGAGAGGGCAGCATACAAGTCTAATAAATTATTGTTATTGTTATTGTTGTTGTTGTTATTATTATTATTATTATTATCAACAGCTAGTATGATGATATTAAAAACATGCTGTAGAACAGTAGTTTTCTTCAATTTTTAAAAATAGCAAAACAATGCAGATCAGGGACTTAAATACTTGGCTACAATTTTCCAAATATTTTCCTTATTAGTATGCACAGGGAAAAATGAGGGAACCCCTTATTCATCGGAATAAAATGTTAAGCTCAACCAGTGAAGTGATGTGTGTGTGTGGGGGGGGACATCTGTTCTTAAACAAAAGTGTTAATTGGGTCGGTCTCCTTTGGCTAGGTGTAAATAGATTCCTTCCCACCTACTTGTCACTTATTCAATGAATTTAATTATCACCTTGCCAGAAGGCAGGGACTCAATTACACCCAGCCAGAGGGGAGCAATGTGGTGACTAGCTCAGTTTAATGAACCAGAAGAGAAATGGGCTGATGACTATGTATAATTTAGAGACTAACAACCATGTAAATCTAATGATGCTTAACCAATTGGCACCTTGAGTCCACAGTTGAGTGTAAAAGATATTGACAATGTACTGATATGTATGTATTGAAATGTGACAGCAGACAAACTGTCATCTACTGTAAGTACTATATCCTACTTCTTTAGCCCCTGATTATATAAATCAGCATGTGAACAAGCAACCATGTAGGAAGAGGAAGCTACCAACTCATGATGTTGCAAATGCTTATGAATCAGTGAATGGTGTCTTACATGGAAATGGTTGAAACTTACTTGTTTCTTCTTTTAAAGTGATCTTTGAACCTCATGTTTCTTCTCATCTGTTTCAAATGAAAGTTGTCAGTGCTTTATCAATGAAAAAAAAACAAATTTTTTTCCTAAATAAAAATGAATGAATGAATGAATGAATGAATGAATGAATGAAAGAAAGAAATCCTTCATTAGACTTGGACCTTTGGTTCAATTCTCCTGATTGTCTATATCAGGGGTCTCCAAACATGTCAACTTTAAGACTTGTGGACTTCAACTTTGCAGTGATTCTCTTCCTACCTCTCGGGGTGCTCTCAATCAGTGTTGACAGGAGGGCAGAGGTCGGCTCTGTAGCCCCTCACTTGCAGGGTGCCTCAGGGGTCAGTCCTCTCTCCCCTCCTGTTCAACATCTACATGAAGCCACTGGGTGAGATCATCCATGGTTTTGGGGTGAGGTATCATCAGTATGCTGATGATACCCAGCTTTTCATCTCCACCCCAAACCAACTCAGTGATGCCCTTTCCGTGATGTCTCCTTGCCTGGAAGCAGTGCAGATCTGGATGGGGAGGAACAGGCTCCAGCTCAACCCAGCCAAGACCGAGTGGCTGTGCGTGCTGGCGTCTCGGATGATCCAGGATATTCCATCGTTAGGCATGGGGGGAGAGGTGTTGCCTCCCATGGAAAGGGTGCGCAACTTGGGTGTCCTCCTGGATACACAGCTCAGTTTGGAGGAGCGGCCGACCTCTGCTCCTTCTGCCGTGACCTAAAGACATGGTTATTTGAACAAGCCGGCCTGGACTGAGGGGGGGTCATAGCTTTTAAATGTTATGTCCTTGGGTTTTAGATGATTTGTTTGGTTGAATCGGGTTTAATAATTTTTAAATGTTCTTAACTTTTGTATTGTGTGTTTTTATGATGTGAGCTGCCCTGAGTCCCTAGGGAGATAGGGCGGCATACAAGACCAAACAAACAAACCAACAAACCAACAAATAAATAAATAAATAAATAAATAAATAAATAAATAAATAAATAAACTTTAAAGTCCACAAGTCTTAAAGTTGCCAAGTTTGGAGACTTCTGGTCTATATGGCTTAACTTCCACATGACATTAAAGAGTCTGAGGAAACCCTATGAATAAATGCCTATTCTCTATGTCAATTTTCCTCAAATCTTATAGGCTATTCAAAAGAACCTACAAGATTTGCAATGTAAAAGGTGGAGATCGATGACTCTCTTGAGCAGTGTTTGATAGTCTTTGAACATCTTTTCTACAAATCCTGTTTCTATGAAATTGACTTGTTTTTTTTTCAAATATCCAATTTCCTGAAATGAGCAGAAGTTTGAAGAGACAACAGGTAACATTTTTTTTCCTTTGCTATTTTGATCTACTGTTGCAGTGGGTATGCCATACCCAAGACTGCAGGTACGAGAGTTATATCCTCTTTTGAATGTTAACAGAATAACAGAGTTGGAAGGGACCTTGGAGGTCATCTACTCCAGCCCCTTGCTCAAGCAAGAGACTCTATACCATTTCAGACAAGTGGTTGTCCAGTGTCTTCTTAAAAGCCTCCAGTGCTGAAGCCCCCACAACTTCTGAAGGCAAGCTGTTCCACTACTTAATTGACCTCACTATTAAGGAAATTTCTCCTTAGTTCTAGGTTGCTTCTCTCCTTGGTTAGTTTCCATCCATTGCTTCTTGTTGTCAACTCATAAAATATTTCTATGGTCTTTTTAGAGTTGCCAACAGAAAGGGAGGGAGAGCAATGTGGGAGCTTGGAAATCGAAAGTGCAATCCATAAATAGTTTTTCAAAGATAGTAACTAGGTGACTGACATTTCTGTTGCACAAAATTCTAACTGGAGAACATGATTAATGACTCTTGGCTATTGAGGTGTCTCACTGGAGAATATGAATTATGATACACCCAGGGGGTGGGGATACACCCAGTTCATGGGTGACAATGAATTATGTGTCTCGGAGTCAGCTACACCCAGGCAGAGCCGGACATGTTAACTCCCAAAAAATCCTTTTGAAGTTTTGGAAGTTTGGCTCGAGACTCATGATTTAATTGGGGTAACTGCCAGAATCCTGACACTTGTCCTGCCTTCTGGTGCTTTGAAAAAGAGGTTGATCCTCTCGTCTTTGTGGCAACCCCTCAAATATTGGAACACTGCTGCCATGTCACCCCTAGTTCTTTGCACTAGAATGTTCACTAGAATGTTTAACTAGAATGTTACTGTCTGTGAATGAAATGGATATATTGATGTATTGTACATCTTTTATAATTGATGGATTCATTGATCATGTGCCAGCAGGTTGTTCAATTTCTTAGCAACCACATACAATAGATTTCTCTATGATTCAGTGTCCCTAACCTGAACTTTTATGTGGTGCACCTACTGCCACTTTAACTAAGTCCTTCAATCTTGCTAACGGTTGACCTCTTCTTCTCTTTCCTTCTACCTTTCTGAGCTTTCCAGCTTTCTCCAGGGATCTAGATTTGGAAAAAACTACATCCTGGCAAAAAGAGAAAAGTAAGAGATATGGATGAATTTGCATTTGAATATTTTTGAAGTAGAGAAAATGTGTTTGTCTTAAAGATAAATAAAATGCTAATGCCAAAATAGGACTAAGGGAAAGGCCAAATAAATTTGGAAAATAAAGAGATTGAAAAATATAATATTTAGAAAGCAACTTCCATATATCTTCATAATTCATAGAGATATTAGCAATTGTACAGCAATTTATCTTTTGGCTTTGGAAGCCATATTGAGACCAGATGCTCCCACGCTGCCACTTTTGAGCCTGGGAAAATGGGAGGGGGAATTTCTTGGAGTGTATGTAGTTAGACATAATAACATTCTTTTTCTATTTCAAGGTCATGTTATTTTTGCGCATAAGTGAGAGGAAGACTTAAGTTGGGACGGGTGGTGACTGGGCCATGTGATGTAATGATGGGTTCAGGGAGTGTATTTGTAGTTTTTACTTATTGCAAGAAAGCCCGGAAGTTTCAGATTTGGGATTCCCCAGTTGTGCCAGTTAATATCTGAATAAACTTTTGAGAAGATGTCTGTCTCAGAGTTATTGGTTGGAGTGGAGGTTTGCTAGAACGCTGACATTATCCCAAATCATGATCTTATCTTAAGAACACAGAGTAACTATTTTATCTATTTAGGGAACTTCTCATCCTCATTCAGCACTGTTCATTTAGGAAATGTAAAGATTATATTGGCTAAAGCTTGGTTCTTTATCTTCACCACAAAGAAAAGTACCTGTGATGACCCAGGGTGAGATACAAAATAAACACAATCACAAAAATAGGTGAAGCCCCTTTTATTCTTTCACTTTGCTTCAAAGCTCCAAATATCCTTGACTGGAGACAAAAAACTCTCTCATAAGCAGTTACGAAAAGGAGGAAATGCCATTTAAAACAAAAATGCCTATAGATTATAAAGATTAAAAACAATACAAACCACACTGAAGCAATTAAGGGAACCAGGCAAGATAAGGGCTTGAAGACGTCCACAAATATTGGAACACATACTGGGAAGGACGCCAAACTCAGAAAGGAACAACAGACTAGAGATATTTCCACACTTTGCTTCCAGCACTGGCCCATACGCATGTCCATCCTTTTAACCAGTTCTCACAGCTGCAGCCCATGAAGAGGATCAAGGCCCTTTCCTCCCCAGTAGACCATGCCATTCATGTCTCTCCCTTATCCTCTCCTCCCTGTATGCCCTAGGATGAAGAGGGCATGGGCCTGGGTCTTCCTCTGATTGCCCAGCCAGCCTCTGCCTTTCCCCAGCCTCCTCCACAACCTCTGGAGCCACATTCCACTCCCTGTCAGCTGTTCCTCCTCTCTCTCGGAGTCAGTCTCCAACAGGGGCATGACAGTACCATTGTCAAGACAAGGAAGTTTGTTTACATGGTTGTTTAACAGGATTTGATTTACATAGCCGTCCATTTGACACACAACAGGTATTCTGTACAATGAAGCTGCCCTTGAATATTGTCCTTGCCTTACAACAATTCATTTAGTGACCATTAGTTGTGGTTAGCTGGCAGCAGGTACGGAGGGCTGAGGAGAGCGAGGACTCAGATGAGGGGCCAGGACCATTAGGAAGTGGACTGCTGCCTTCAGAGATTGTGGGGGCTGGCAGCAGCGATGAGGTTCCCAAGGAGCTGTGCCAAGTGCACGTGCACACAGGATTTCTCATAGGAAAGAGCAGCTACAACAGCATGGGCAACTCAGGAGTAGGGCTGCAAGGTAATGGCCCCTCCTTCAAGAGGATAAAAGCCAGCTGTGAAACGAACATTCTTTGCAGAAGGCAAAAACGTTTTGAAATTCCAGCCTTCTGGACTTTCCAGTATCCTGAGTTTGTATTTGAAGATTCTTATTTTGCAAATTATTTCTTGTCTGTTATCTTTTGGCAAGTCTCGCACAGTTTGGCAAGGCTTGTGCTTATCACAGCTAATTATTTTGTAAACAATTACAAGGTTTCTGTTCTTTTTTTAATTGTGTTTGATTTGTCGGGAAAAGGGCGTGGGTCTGAACACCATTCAAGATTACACGGGCACTGGAAAAAATGACCAGTTTTCATGACTGGACCATTGCAGCATTCCCATGGTCATGTGATCAAAATTCAGATGCTTGGAAACTGACTCATATTTATGACGGTTGCAGTGTCCTGCGGTCATGTGATCCCCTTTTGTGACCTTCTGACAATCAAAGGCAATGGGAAAGCCAAGATTCACTTAACAACCGAGGTATTACCTCAATAACAGCTGTAATTCACTTAACAACTGTGGCACAAAAGGTCAGAAAACTCACTTAACACCTGCCTCACTTAGCAACAGAAATTCTCACTTATCTAATTATACCTCTTATCTAATTATACATATAATTACTGCAGCAAGAATAATATTCGCCCCAAACTGGAAAGCAAGAGAGATTACGCTGAAGTGGACAGGCTAGCACTTGAATTGAAAGAGCAAGACGAGCTAGAATATTATAAAATATGGAACAAATTTTACAAATGGAGGGACATGAAACGGTGTTCATAGATTTAAAGTAAGTAGAGAAAATGATAAAAAGGAATTATTATTATTATTACTATTATTATTATTATTAATTGGACTTATATGCCACCCTTCTCCTTAGGGACTCAGGGCGGCTCACAGTAAAAATAAACAATACAAATTAATTAATTAAAACACTATTAAACCCCAGCCCAATAAACTCTAAAACCAATAAAACTAATCTAAAATACAGTTAAAAACCCATCCCCCTTCCCTTCAGTCCAGGCCGGCTTGCTGAAAGAACCAGGTCTTCAGGTCACGGTGGAAGGAATGGAGGTCCAGAGCCAATCGGAACCCCAAGGGGAGCTGGTTCCACAGAGTGGGTGCTACCACAGAGAAGGCCCTCCCCCTGGGCACCGCCAGCCGACACTGTCTGGCCGACAGCATCCCAAGGAGGCCCTGCCTGTGGGAGCGTACAGAGCGATGGGACGTCGATATTGGCAGGAGATGTTCCCGCAAGTACCCCGAACCCAAGCCATGTAGGACTTTGTATGTTAATACCAACACCTTGAATCTCATCCGCAAACCATGAAATATAAAAATGTATACAGGTATATAAATGTATTAACTTCTTTTTTCTTTCTAATTGTAAAGAGATTGGACAGAAATGTATGTCAAAGAAGAACATCATGTTCACTGTTTTTAATGTTTATATTTAATAAAATTTATTTTTTAAAAATAAAGAATTTTGTTCACTCACTTGTCCTCGTATGTTTTTTTTTTAATTCATATTTATATGCCGCCCTTCTCCGGAGACTCAAGGCGGCTTACAATTTTTTGGAGTGCAACCCAATGTGCTCAGCAATAGGAGAAGGGCGTAGGAGAAGGAGTATCTGTACTGGTTCAGTTCAGGAAAACTGAAGTTTGCTTCACTGATGGACTGGAGGCAAAATAAAACTACCTCAGTGTTACCAGGGAATGTTTTTGCCATGGCTGAGTGTAAGAAGGGGGAAAACACAACAAATAATTCAAGAAGGAAAACAATCCAAGCACTAAGAGGAAAAAAGAAACGTCAGAATATAAAATCAGTGTTGTCTATATACTTTTTCCCTGAGACCTATGAACAGATTTTGAAGTATACTATTCAACATGTAGGTGACAGAGAGTGCAGCCAAATTTATTTTCATTTGATTTTCAATGAGGAAACAGGGAGAATTATAACTCAGGCTTGCTCCCTGTCAGCAGAAGGGCAGTAAAATATGATACAAGACAATAAATTGATTTCAGGTGAGTTTACCACCCCCTCTTCATTTTGATATATTGTATCACAAAAGGTATCACAAAAATGTGTCCAGGAATAAATAATAAAAAATTACACCACTGAGCCTGAGTCAGCTATGCATGCAAACAATTCTAGCGAATGAATGTTCAAGTTCTCTTTCCTTTTTTAATTTATGAATGTTAGGAGGGAAAAGTCTAATGTATTGATCATTAGAACAGATCCTTAAACAGACTTTTTCTATGGAGGCTAAGAATTATTTTTCTTTCTACCCTTGCATTGACTTTGAACGAATTAGTTTGCCCCAAGGGTTCCCACACAGAATTGCTGTGATAAGAGGGATGCCATAAAAACATAATCTCTCCTTGTACATTTATACCTTTTTGTGTCTGTACAGAATTGATAATAGTCATTGCATACTGGACTTCATAAGGAACAAAATTACAAAAAGGAATAGGGAGGAAGGAAGCTTGAGGCTCAGTTAGTAGCAAAATTTTTACCCCTTTAAAAAAAAAAGCTTGCCCAGGATGAAAAAAAATGTATTAAACCTAGACAAGGAAAAGACCTGAAAGGACATTGGGATGAGACTATATAAATATATATAAAGTAAAAAAGGACCTTGAATTGTCCCATATTAGAATATGGAAAACATTTGCTAATCATGAATAAACATTATGTAGATGCATGCTGCTAGCATTTAACATCTTTAAGAAAAACTAAATAAAATGAGGACTTAGACCCTATTTATGTGTTAACATGGAAACTATGATAGCTTCTGTTCCTTTCCAAGAGAATAAATAATGCATTTTTACTCGCAGAGTGAAATGATAATTTGCCCACTTATACTGATGTTTTAAGGAGTTTTATACATATTAAGTTTAGTTTAGTTTTATTGGACTTATATGCCACCCTCTCTCCCTAGGGACTCAGGGTGGCTTACAATAAAGAAATAGCAATAGAATTAATTAAAAATACACTAAACAAATGAACTAAGCCCAATAAAGATTAAAACCCAATAAAATTTAAAATAAGAATAAAACCCCACCTCTTACCCTTCAGTCCAGGCCACACTGTTGAAACAACCAGGTCTTTAGGTCGTGGCAGAAGGAACGGATGTCGGGAGCCAACCGGAGCTCCAAGGGGAGTCGATTCCACAGGGTGGGTGCTCCCACAGAGAAGGCCCTACCCCTGGGCACTGCCAGCCGACATTGTCTGACTGACAGCACCCCAAGGAGGCCCTGCCTGTGGGAGCACACAGGGCGATTGGAAGTTGATGCTGGCAGGAGACGCTCCTGCAAGTACCCCGGACTCAAGCCATGTAGGGCTCCTGATTAAGGAACCTGTGCTGTGATAATGTTAATCTAATTAAACTCCATCACTGGAAGTTTTCACGAAAAGATTGGACAACCATTTTTCCAAGATGGTATGATGGCTCCTATCTTGGGCAGGAGGCTGGTCAAGATGACCTCAAAGGTTCCATCCAAGTTCCAATGCCTTGATTTGATCATTTGACCTGTTATGAAACAAGGCAGCCACAAAGCTCTAGGCAAGGGATCTCCAAACTTAGCAACTTTGAGACTTGTGGACTTCAACTCTCAGAATTCCTCAGCCAGCATGGCTGACTGAGAAATGCTGGGAGTTAAAGCCCACAAGTCTTAAACTTGCCAAGTTTGGAGGCCTCTGTTCTAAGCAATCTCTCATGAAATTTTTCATGTATTTCAAAAGGAAGCTTAAATACAGACAACAAGGACAAGATCTCTGTGAGAGATCAAAGGAAAGTCTAACTATCTTTGCAATCTTCAAATGAATCTTGGTTATTCTATTAAATATTACATAGTTAACCAATGAGCAGTTGAAATGAATAGCAATAACACCAGAGGTGGTATTCAGCAGGTTCTGACCGCTTCTGGAGAACCAGTAGTGGAAATTTTGAGTAGTTCGGAGAACCGGCAAATACTGCCTCTGATTGGAGGTTTTACAGTATCCTTCCCCTGCCATGCCCACCAAGCCACGCCCACAGAACCGGTAGTAAAAAAAATTGAATCCCACCACTGAACAGCACTTACTTATATCTTGCTCTACTTGTGCTTTACAGCATTTTCTGAGCAGTTTACAGAATCAGCATATTGCCCCCAACAATCTGGCTCATCATTTTACCAACCTTAGAAGGATGGAAGGCTGAGTCAGCCTTGACCTATTCAAGATCGAACTCCTGGCAGTGAGCAGTGAGTTAGCTTGCAATACTGAATTCTAACCACTGTGCCACCACGGCTTTTTCTGGTTGGTGAAGGAGAGGCTATACTGCAATTACAATGTGATATGTGAGTAAAATATTAGACATAAAGCAAGTGACTGTTTTTGTTTTTTGCACTGAGTTGTGATACTTTTATCAATGGAAGAAGAGCAACAATATTAGCAACCACAATTTGCATTTATGGTAACTGGCAGAAAAAAGGTTATAACTTTCTGGTAGTAGCATATATGCATGACAGATAGATTTATGACTGGACAGAGAGAACAATCCCAAAGTTTGTCAATAAAAATAATATCAAAAAAGAAACCTAAAGATTTTTGCAAGGAGGGCTTAAAGGGAGAATGTCTTATTCATCTTTGTAACAGAGAGTGACAAGTTTAAATAAGATTTATTACACTACTTGACTGAAACTCTGCATGATGAATAAGAAAGATTTGTTGTCAACAAATCTACACAACAAATATAGTTCAATTATATGACATTGATACACAGCAATGATGATCTATGTGAAAAGATAATGAAGCAAATTAAAAGATTATGTGTTTATGTGATAAATTGGAAATGTCATCATAAAGAACACAATTCCTCATTTTAATATATTCTTAATCCTATTTTATATTTGATACTGTAAGTGTTCAACATTTAATTCAAATGTATCTTTGTTTCAATTTATAGGGCAAAGAGGGGATGTATTTTAGTTGGCGTAGATGGGACATAAAAAGTGAAACGATCTGTTTGTATTTGAGTATTTGCTTTGAATTGACATTTCAGTCAATTACAGATTCTTGTGGCACACTAAATCATTATATATATAATTTGATTATAATGTAAGCCACATGGCTGAATTCACATATTATACTATAATACAAGTTTCATTTTGACTGTTTGTAATGGGTATGCACATGGGTATATACCTTATAGTTGTATGCAATGTGTAAACCCAAGAAAAAGTATGGTAGGAAAGTAAACCATGCAGTGGTGAGCTCTGGAAGGATGCACATGCATGGGGAGAGACTCTCCTTAAGCAAGTAGCTGCCTGCCCCATGCACACCTTTGCTGTGCTTTGCCCAAGCCTGGCTGCTCGGTTTATTTATTTATTTATTTCATGGGATTTCTATGCTGCCTATCTCCTGAGGGACTCAGGGTGGCTCACAGAAATAAAAACAGAAAGTACAAAATTTTAAAAAACATTTTTTTAAAAAAAATTACATTTATATGCCACCCTTCTCCGAAGACTCAGGGCGGCTTACAATTTTTGGGATACAACCCAATGCACTCAGCAATAGCCTTCATTCCATTGTATATGCCTGCTTATTGCTAGGGCTTCTGGCCCCCCACAAGCAGCAATTTTTACAAAGTCAGCTTATTGCCCCCAACAATCTTGGGTCCTCACTTCACCTACCCTGAGAGGATGGAAGGCTGAGTCAACCTGGAGCCTGGTGGGATTCGAGCCTGCTGTAATTGCAGGCAGCTGGAACTTAAGTGCTAGGCATTTAACAGCCTGCACCACCAAGGCTCTTATAATTAAACCAGAAACCCCAATTGAATTAAAAATAACCACCAACAGATCTAAAAATAATTTAAAAAAAAACCCCTTCAGTTGGCTGATCTAAAAAGCCAAGTCTTTAGGTCATGATTGAAGGTCTCCCCGTGCATGCGCACCCTCCCCGCCCTGCCACAGATGGCCAGGGGATTGTGCGAGGAGGAGGAGGGGGAGGAGGGGGCTCACCCGAAGGGAAGGCCCTGCTGCATCTGGTGCTCGTTCCTCAGCCAGCCTGGATTTCCAAAAAGAAGAAAATAAAAGGAGTAGCGAAGAGCCCCAAAGAGAGCTTGCTGGTTTGGCCCAGCCGTGGCTTTCCAAAAGAGAGAAAGAGACACACAAACACACAGACACACACACACAGGGGGTACAGAGAGCACGGGAGATAGAGATGGGAGACACACACACACACACAAAGATATAGAACAAAGTACTATTGAATATGTGTGTGTGTGTGTGTGTGTGTGAGAGAGAGAGATATTATGTTCAAATGTCTATGCACATTTATGACTTAATGTGCGTAGAACTGAAGCTATAGATGCATACCTCTATAAAGACATGGTTCTCCTGTTAATAATTTGTTAATAAATCAATGTTGGCATTGCAGATTGCACTAAGGCATAGGACATGGTTTATAAACCGGAAATTTTGGTTAAGCCAAAACCGCCAAAATTACATTATAGTTTTGGGCAATGTATGGATCCAGCCCCATTCATTTTCCTTCATCATATACTCATTTGGGACATAAACAGGGCATTAATTTTCAAGGTCATCTATTGTACACTGTCATTAAAATTAAAAAAATAGGTTGACTTTTAGACTACATAGACTATACATATATCTTTAAGAAATAATAAACCCAACTCCCATTCATGTGTGAAATAAGAGGTCATTAGAAGGGGGGAAATCCACAGTGTTTTAGCTGCTCTGGTAAGAACTTCTAAACACAGGAAGTTCTCTGGTTTTAATTTTTCACCTCGTTGTTTGCTGAAATGAGAGAAACATTTGGCAAAGAAGTGTCTCTCCACGGGATCGATACTGCAGGTGTTTAATTACACAGGGCAATCACTTGCCTGCAAAATCAGACTCTTAATGGCACTGCAGCTCCAATCAGCTCCAATCCATGCTTCTTCAAATGCAGAATAAGAATTACTGCTAAATCCAAAGGTAACTAAATGCTTTTACACACACCGCAGGAAACATAAAAGTAGTTTCCTGATTAATATCCAATAATTGAAGGTTATCACACTGCCTTATGTCATGGGAGTTGCAAAGAGATTAGCTGCCAGTTATCTGTTCGCTGATAGCTTCAAGTTCAAAGAGATAGAAACAGAGCTGGCTTCCAAACTATAGACATCAGACTTGAAATCCTTTTTGTTTCTTGTTCATCAGATCCTGGATATGGAGATGTTTCTCTGCTTATGTTAATCCTCCTTTAGTAAATACCTCAATTTGTCATCACCACATTTGGGCTTATTTTTTTTAGGATTCAAACTTTTAAAAATATCTGTCATGCTCCTGTCGGAATCTGATTCGGATGGGGAGGCCGAGCAGCTGACAGGGAGTGTGAGTGTGGCTCCATTGGCTATGGAAGAAACTGGGGAAGGGCAAAGTCCGGCTGGGCAGAGCAGGGGAGAGGTAGAGCAAGGCAGAGGGAATTCAGAGAAAGATCCAGTTCCACTCACCCCCTTCATCCTAGGGCAGGCAGAGAGGAACAGAGAAGGGAGCAATGTGAGTTGCGTGGCTTATGGGGGAGGAAAGGGCCCTGATTCCCTTCATTAGCTGCAGCTGGGAACACAGTGTTTAAAAAGGGAGGTTGCGCACAGCAACTCATCAGAAGTAAATCATGAATTATCTTTTATGGTCGAGGCTTATCTGGGTTCCTGGCGTCTTCCCAACTGTGTGTATTTTGTTGGCCTTTGAAGTCTGCAATTCCTTATCCTATCCTGTCCAGTTAATTGCTGCAGCGTGGTTTGTGTGGATTTTTATTTACAGATTATATGTAGTTTGTTTTCGGACTGAATTTCCTTCATTTAAAGACTGTTCTTGGGAGAGTTTTTTCTCCAGCCAAAGGTAACTGGACATTGGGGGCAAAGTTGGAGATATTAAAGGGACTTTTCCTACTTATGTGACTGTGTTGCCTTTGTGCCACACCCCTGGTCATCACAATATCCTTTCTACTTGAATTTTATAATTCAATGTCTAATTTTTGATAGATTGTATTCAGTAGTTTTTCACAAAATTTAAGACATTATTTTGTACAAATATTTCAAAAGATCTAAGCCTCAGAGCTCACTGTAACAGCATTGCCAAAATGGCATTAAGACTTCTTAACCTAATTTTGCGAAGCTTCTTCTCTGGTAACATTTAACTGCAAACCAGGGCATACAAAACCTTCACTGGACCAATTCTTGAATACAGCTCATCTGCCTGGAATCCACATTGTATAACGGACATTAATACAATTGAACGGTATTTCACGAGAAGAGTACTCCACCCCTCAGCTTGCAATGGGATACCTTATGCCACCAGGCTTGAAATTTTGGACAACTTAGAACTACACTACCTACGGTCTGACCTAAGCTTAGTACACAAAATTGTCTGCTACAATGTCCTACCTGTCAATGACTACTTCAACTTCAACCTCAATAATACACAGGCAATAATACACAGATACAAACTCAAAGTAAACCACTCCAAACTTGATTGCAGAAAGAACAACTTTAGCAACAGAGGGCTCAATGTCTGAAACTCACTACCTGACTCTGTTGTTACATCCTCAAACCCCCAAAACCTGAACCTTAAAGTGTCTACCATGGACCTCACTCCATTCCTAAGAGGTCTGTAAGGAGGGTGTGCATAAGCACACCAGAGTGCCTACCGTTCCTGTCCTACCATTCCTATTTATTCGAACTCATTTACTATGTATATACTTATACCTGTTTATACTTATATGTTTATATGTTATGTGCATACTTATACTTTTTTCTCATATGTGCTTGACAAACTAAACTAAACTAAGTAACTAACTAACTAAATAAACACATAAACAAACAAACAAACAAACAAACAAAACAATCAACTGCACACTCTGGGATCCGTGAGTAGATCCTGAGGTCCCAATTCCACCTGTAACTCTGTGAATTTCTGATCTGTGGTAAAAGTCCAAAGCTGCCTAATTGTACTGCCTATATATCTGCCATCCCAACTTGGCAGGTATGACTATTTTTTACTGTCAGAATTTAAGAATGTAAATAAGTTATTGGGACCAGACAGTTGCCTTTTAGCACTTTTGCCTCACAATTTTCCCCACTTGCCTCCAGAGGAACTTTCATAAAAAGACAGCTCCCCCTCAACAACTGGAGATGGTTAAAAAGACAGCTGGAATGAGAGAAAGTACTCAAAGACTGAGAAAATCTTGTCAGTTTGCTTCTTCCTCTGCAGACTAGTAAAGGGAACTTGCCAACTGAGATTTTTTTCCCATCTTCTGATAGTTTCTCCAATCAGCCAGTGCAATGGGTGCTGCTCAGGGGTGGGATTCAAAATTTTTAACAACCGGTTCTGTGGGTGTGGCTTAGGTGGTGGGTGTGGCTTGGTGGTCATGTTATTGGCTGGGCGTGGCCAACTCAACATCACTCACATCGAGGCATGCATCTCCTCACCTGGCCTCTCATGACTGTGGGGATGCTGCAACAGTCATAAGTGTGAAAAATGGTCATAAGTCACTTTTTTCAGTGCCATTGTAACTTTGAATGGTCACTCCACACAAGCAAAGTACCAGCAAAGGAGGGGAAAAAAACTCCAGAGATGTTCCTGAGACAGGAAGTCTAGTCCTGCCAAGAATGTAATAAGGATTAACAGAGAGGCAGTTTCTGTAAGCAACACCAGAATGTTTCCTTCCTGCCTTCCTTACAGGATTAGGCCAGTAATTTCTTCTAACAACCGGTTCTCCGAACTGCTTAGAATGTTAACAACCAGTTCTAGCGAATAGGTGCGAACTGGTAGAATCCCACCCCTGGTGCTGCTGAGAACTGAGGAGGACTACAATGGCCATTTTCTGCCTCTGTGCTTCATAAGCTTCATATATTTTATTCAGTAAATGTTAATATGCTTACTAGGTTAAACATTTCAATAAAACAAATGATAATTAGCTGTTTATGTTCAGAGAGTCAGTGTAATTTTGATACCCTGCTCAATATGGAATGCGTATATAGTGCTCTTCCCAATTTTTGCCATAGCAATAATCTGCTAAACTTTTTGAACTGAGGAGAATGGAATAATTTAAACATACCCAGTAAGCTTTTGAGGGTGAAAGTAGACCTGAACCTTGATCTATCCATATTAGTACCTTAGCCACTATCTTATAGATTAGAGAGTATTTTTGCCTAAGATTCCAAAGAGATACGTAATATATAGCAGCTAATATTAATTAGAAGCAAAAGGATTTTAGATATAAAATATAACAGCTAGTATTACATTGTAATGGACAATATTTCATTCCTCTTCCTTTTACTAGCCAATACAATACAATACTTATTCTAAGAAATCATTATTAATTTTACAATAAAATATAATTATAGCATTCTATTCAAATAGCTTTATTATTACTGATTCCAATCAGTTTTAATTTCAGATGCCTGGGAAATATAACAGGAAGAAAGGAAAAATACACAAAAAAGCAATGATCAGACATTGCCTTAATGAGCTGCCAGAATAAACTAAAGCTTTAGATAAATAGCTATATATTAAATACTTCTAAATGTTAAGATTAAGCAAAGACAGATGTGTTGCTTGGTAATATCCACTCTTGTTTTAACCACTGATTGTCAGCCATAAATCAGTGGAAGATTTCAAGAGCAGATTTCTCTCTAATATGGCTCCAGAATATAATAAAAGGACACTCTCTGACATTAATTATCTTATTTTCCCTGTTTACCATTCTATCCCAGGTGTACATCCTACTAGCTGTTTTATTTTTATTTTATACACTAGTTATTTTACTGTTCTGTTATTTTACTGCTGGTTGGTTCACAGTCTTTTCATTTCTTCATTTTTATTATTGTAAGCCATGTAGAGGAGTCCCTGCAAGATAGGCAGCAAAGAAATTTAACAAATAAATTAATTTAAAAAAATAAAGTTGCATGTTTAAGAATCAGGCTGTATCCTAAGTCCAATAGAGAGCCAAACCTACAAGTGAGATATTTTTATAGGTTCTCCTTTAACATAGATATTTAACATTCATTTGAATGAATGAATGAATGAATGAATGAATGAATGAATGAATGAATGAATGAACTAACAGAACATACATTGATTGTTTGGTCTGAAAACTTCAAAATATGGATAAAGTATGTGCCACATTGTCTGATGTCACAGTTTGCATGCTGAAACTAGACATCTTGGGATCAGAAATTTGCGTAGGTAATAAGATCTGTGACTTCCACTGAAAGATACAATTTAAGATCCCCCTTCACCAAGAAAGTTTCTAAGTGACTCTAAACCGGTCACTTCCTTTCAGTCCAATCTAACTCACAGAATTTTGACAGAGACAAAATGAGAAGAGAATGTGTCCCACATATAAGTTACCTTCAACTGTCCGAGTAACAGTTGTATAAACAGCTAGTCCTTGACTTACAACACTTCCTTTAAATAACCATCCAAAGTTACAAGGCACTGAAAAAAGTGATTTATGACCATTTCACACTTACTATCATTGCATCATCCTCTTAGTGGCATAATCAAAATTCAGATTTTTTGCAAGCGACTCATATTTATGAAGGTTGCAGTGTCCATGGTCATGTAATCAGTTTTTGCAACTTCTGACAAGTGTGTTACTAACTTAACTACTACAGTGATTCACTTAACAACTGTGGCAAGAAAGGTCATAAAATGGGGCAAAACTCACAACCACTGTCTCACTTAGCAACAGACATGTTTGGCTCAATGGTGTTGATAAGCCAAGGACTATATGTAAATAAATAATATCAGGAAGAAAACTAGCTTTAAATGGCACCTTTCTTGTCTAGGCTATGAGTGAAATAGCGAAGTGTTTGCCTGAATTTTGAAGTGCTCCAGTTTTAAGCAATATTATTTTCCTGAATGCACAAAGTGGCCTGCAACAGTGAGGAATTATACAAATTAGGGAGTATATTTTATGTAATGAGGATGGAATCAAGCTAGCTTTCTTAACCAAAAAGCAATGATTTCATTTTTTATACTAAATGTCAAAAACAGTCTCTTGCCAAGACTTCTCTGATATTAGTTGAAAGCTTTCATTTTTGTTACACAATTAGGAATTATAGCAGATAGTCACAGCTGACGTCAAGGCAGCACATCAAACAGTCAGAGGAAAGAAAAAGAAGATAAAATTTGGCATACATTCTCAAATCTATTTTATCAAATTTCCATTGTGTCTTCTCCTTCCCAATCTGCACACTGCTTTGGAAAACTAAAAGGACAGAAAATGAATGTCTGATTTTCTATCAGATATTCAGACAGTGAATAGACTTTAATAACTCAATCTTTTTTTTAACAATTGCAATCTGTAAGACCAATTAAGCAATCAGTTTTCTTGTAAGAGACTTCCACTGAGTTATAAAAACAGATAATAAACCTCGTATTGAAGAAGAAACTTTCACATTTTAAAAGCCAAACCTTATTCACAAAATGTTTGCACCTAAAGTTTTTCTTGCTTCTGAAGAGAATCAAAAATTCTTTGTTCAGAAAAAATAAATATTATGATACTTTTTGTAAGGAAGATAATTAACTCCAAATGAATAAACAATTTTGGCTCTATGTTGTCCCATCATAGAGTTCTTTAAGATGAAAAGTAGATGTTAATAAACTTAGGGCAATGAGTAGGATTCCACAAGAGAGAAATAACAGGAACTGAAGTTTAGAAACAGAAACAAATTTCCCAGAAAAGAGAAATGAAAACAAAATATCAAATGATATCTGTGAGGAAAAAATACTGTCAGTAAAACAACATGCCTGCATAAACTGCTTAGAAATTAAAACAAAAATGCTACAACAAAAAAGACACAGGAAATGAAAGAACTTACTTCTCAAGGAAGAACATATATAACATAGAGCAGGGGTGTCAAACTAGTGTCGTCACGGCATTGTCACATGACATATCGTGACTTTTTCTCCCTTTCCTAAACCAGGTGTGGGTGTGGCCAGCGCATCTGGCCCATGGGCCGTGAGTTTGACAGTCCTGACCTAGAGTTTTAGACACTGTGTCAAGGAAGTGAAAAATCAGAATAAATTGAGGTTGATGAAGAATAAGAAAGAAGGATTTAAATATGTTCATATTCAAGAGGAAAATAAACAGGAAGCCAGCAGTTTAACAAAACAAAACAAAAAGGCAAAATGGCAATTTGTATCAAAGGAAAAACAGCTTGATTCAATTTCTATTTTGGTGACCGTTTGACTACTCTTGCATTGAAGTGCAGGATTTAAGACTGAGGTTTACTTGAACTGTTTCAGTATCCAGGATATGGAGAATTCAGTAGAAGTATTAAAGGGTTGTTTGATAGTTGGTCAAAAAAATTATAGACAGAAAAATTATAAAGACAACAAAGATGACTAAAGATGAATGAAGATAAATATTTACTTTTAAAAGGAATGATCTACTGAAATAATCCAAACACTTGGACATCAGATTGGCCTGAGGATTCTAGAGAAATAATAAAGTAGTTGTTCTGTAAAATTTTAGAGAATGTCATAGTTATTATTAGAAACCATCCTTCCATGGATTTGTCAGGAATAATTCATGCCTGACAATTTGTCGAACAAATCATTCAAAAAGACTGGACAATTCTTTTTTAGAAATAGTATAGGGTGTCTTGCTTGAACATGGAGTTGACTAGAAGACTTCGAAGTCTCTTCCACACTCTATTATTCTATTTCTATATTCAGACTAATCTGATTTTTTATTGGTAAATTCCTTAGCAGAATACTGGAAGGCTTTGTTTGACAATGCTTTGCAACATTAGATAAAAGTGCTCAAGATGGCATAAAATTAAGTGGTTATTTAACAGAACTGTGCAAAATTATAAACTTTTCACATTGAGAAAAAATTAAAAACAAAAAAAGCAGGTATGTCTTTTTTCCAGGCTAGTCCTGCATGTACATGGACTAGTATTTTTCTTCACTTAGAAGAAAGTATCTTCTGGACTTAATGGCAAAGCACACCTTGAGGAAAATATGAGTAATATAAAGTTATGCACTTTATATTAAGAACATAAACCTGGAATAATATCAAGTGTCCTCAGATGAACTTGACTCCTGCCCTTCATTAGAAGGTTTACACAGTTTTGTTTTATTGGTGACAATACAAAAATAGTTTACCATGATTGCCTTCTGAGATGATGACTGTTATTATTATTTTCTTGTCTGGTGGCTAGAAACTAAGTCCGACAA
>CM019151.1:72117842-72284296 GCA_009733165.1 Naja naja
AATCACTCAGCTTCAAGAGAGACTCAGAGAAGTCCTGACCAGAATTCAGAAAAGCAGGTTTGAAAATCAAGGAAGATAAATGCACTCTCAAAACAGACAGAGTTGAATTCCGGGGGTACTGATTGATAAACGAGGCATCCACCCCCTGATGCCAAGGTTAAAGCGATCAAGGAAGCCCCTAACCTCGTTGCAAGTCAGATCTGCAAAGCCTTCTTGGCCTTATTAACTTTTATCACATGTTTCTACCTCACAAAGCATTTTTGCTGAACCCTTACATCGTTTACTTGATAAGAAGGCTGTCTTTGGATCTGGGGCGGAAGGAACAGTCAGCATTTAACAGTATTAAGAGACTAATCACGTCTGATGCTGTGTTGATTCAATTCTCTGAGAATTTACCTGTTGTTCTGACTTGTGATGCATCCCCTTTTGGAGTGGGGGGGGTTTTTGAGCACAGGCTTCCAATGGCGGGAAGCCCCAATTGCATTCTATTCTACTTGCACGCTGTCCAAAGCAGAGAGGAACTACAGCCAATTGGACAAGGAGGCTTAGCAGTTGTTGCAGCTGTTAAGAAATTTCATGAATATCTGGTATGGCAGGTCATTCACCATTGTTACAGATCACAAACCTTTGCTTGGCATCGTGGCAGGAGACAAACCTACACCTATTATCCCTGTCACCAAGAATGCGAGGGGGACTGAATTTCTTGCAGCCTACTCCTACAAACTGATTCACAGGCCTGGCAGGACATTGGACATGCTGATACGTTGCCCACAGTGCTGCCATGCACTTTAGTCGTTGCCCACTACCTTGCCACAAGGAGACTGTGAACTTGAGACTCACACCTTTTCCTGGAGACCGTTGTAAGCTTCCAGTCCATGCTGCTGAGATTGCCAGAGAATCTGCCAAAGATGCTGTGTTGGTCACCTATTATGGGCTGATTAAAAAAGTTGGCCTCTTCAAGATCTACCTCACTTTGCCCAACCTTTCAAATCCAGGCAAACTGAATTATCTGTATTAAGAGGATGTATTTTGGGGGGTAACAGGGTGGTTATTCCTGCAAAACTGCAAAGGGAGTTTTGGAAATGTTACATGAGGGTCATCCTGGGATTGTAAGGATGAAAGGTTTGGCCAGGAGTTATGTATGGTGGCCAGGTATTGACAAAATGGTTGAAAACTGGGTTGCCTCTTGTCCCAATTGCCAGGTAGTCAGGCCTGCCCACCTCACGCCCCCACACAGGAATGGGAATGTCCTAGGGGCCCATGGTCTAGAATCCACATGATTTTGCAGGCCCTACAAGAGGGCACACGTTTCTAGTAATTGTAGATGCATACTCCAAATGGCTAGAGGTTATTCTCATGACTTCTACTACTACTGAGGCTGTTATCAAGCAGCTCAAAAGCTCTTTGTAACCCATGGGTTACCAGATGTCCTTGTCTCTGACAATGGCCCTCAATTCACGTCTAACATTTTGAATCCTTTCTAGCTCAACAGGGCATCAGACATGCCCTTACAGCCCTGGGCACCCTTCGGCCAACGGCGGGGCTGAACGCATGGTGCGCTTTACCAAGGAAAGCTTCAGCAGCTGGGTCCTGGGGACATCACTGAGAAGCTTGAAAAGCTTCTTAGTGTTCAGCACATCCTCCTAGCCCATCAACTAACTTGTCCCCAGCAGAGTTGTTAATGGGCAGGAAACTTAGTCTTCCTTGACCGACTTCATCCACTTATGCACCCAATCACCACTGGATTCCACTTCCAAGTTCGTTCTTTTAGTGTGGAGATTCTGTCTATGCTAGGAACCTTACAGGTGAACCTTTGTGATTCCTGCTGAAATAACTCACATCACTGGCCCTCTTTCTTACAGGGTTCAAACAGAGGATGGCCTCCTCTGGAGCAGGCACATTGACCAACTTAGATCCCGGTTCACTCAGGAACATCGCCCCTGTCTCTCTCTAGGTCCCTCACCTGATGTCTCTTCTAGGGGGGAGGGGAGGAACAGGAGGAATATCAGCAAACAGGAATCAACCCTTTGTGTAACGAGCCATTGCGACAGGAACCATCGAACCCTGTCACAATGCCAAGATCCATCCTTAGAAGTAGAGTCATTCGACAGGAACCATCCCGAACCCTGTCACAATGCCTAGATCCATCCTTAGAAGTGGAAGATTGTACATCACTACCAGACTTGGGTGTTGACATTGGAATGGAGATGGGTTGGGAGGAGAGACCAGATTCTAACAGTCTAACAGGGTCTTCTTTCACAGGAAGTCCTAACAGGGAAATGTCAGCAGACACATTTCCCCTCTCACTGGTGAGAACAATAAAGATTCTGAACCACGAAGGTCTCAACGTACACGTAAGAGCCCCACCTATTTAAAGGAATACATTAGATAGGTTGGGGTTTGGTATGGACTGAACCTAGTGGGGAGGGTGTTATGTATGTAGGTTTAAATGTTATTGGTTTATTGAATTGGTCTTGTAAAATGTCAAATGGTATTGGTTTAAATAGTGCGGGAAGAAACCCTGCACTCCCATTGGCTAGCACTACGCTGCGGCTTAGAAGAACGCCGTACCTTACCCGGACGGGTCCATTGAGCTGTTGTCATTAATAAAGTCTTTTGCTGGAATTCCTCGCTCTGAACTCTTTTACAACCATGGCAAACGTAACAGTCCCGGCATTGTCACATGACATATCGTGACTTTTTCTCTCCCTTTCCTAAACCAGGTGTGGGTGTGGCCAGCGCATCTGGCCCATGGGCCTGAGTTTGACAGTCATATCGTGACTTTTTCTCCTAAACCAGGTGTGGGTGTGGCCAGCATCTGGCCCATGGGCCATGAGTTTGACAGTCCTGACCTAGAGTTTTAGACACTGTGTCAAGGAAGTGAAAAATCAGAATAAATTGAGGTTGATGAAGAATAAGAAAGAAGGATTTAAATATGTTCATATTCAAGAGGAAAATAAACAGGAAGCCAGCAGTTTAACAAAACAAAACAAAAAGGCAAAATGGCAATTTGTATCAAAGGAAAAACAGCTTGATTCAATTTCTATTTTGGTGATCGTTTGACTACTCTTGCATTGAAGTGCAGGATTTAAGACTGAGGTTTACTTGAACTGTTTCAGTATCCAGGATATGGAGAATTCAGTAGAAGTATTAAAAGGGTTGTTTGATAGTTGGTCAAAAAAATTTATATAGACAGAAAAATTATAAAGACAACAAAGATGACTAAAGATGAATGAAGATAAATATTTACTTTTAAAAAGGAATGATCTACGGAAATAATCCAAACACTTGGACATCAGATTGGCCTGGGAAGATTCTAGAGAAATAATAAAGTAGTTGTTCTGTAAAATTTAGAGAATGTCATAGTTATTATTAGAAACCATCCTTCCATGGATTTGTCAGGAATAATTCATGCCTGACAATTTGTCAGGAACAAATCATTCAAAAAGAGACTGGACAATTCTTTTTATGAAATAGTATAGGGTGTCTTGCTTGAACATGGAGTTGACTAGAAGACTTCGAAGTCTCTTCCACAACTCTATTATTCTATTTTCTATATTCAGACTAATCTGATTTTTTATTGGTAAATTCCTTAGCAGAATACGGGAAGGCTTGTGTTTGACAAATGCTTTGCAACATTAGATAAAAGTGCTCAAGATGGCATAAAATTAAGTGGTTATTTAACAGAACTGTGCAAAATTATAAACTTTTCACATTGAGAAAAAATTAAAAACAAAGAAAAGCAGGTATGTCTTTTTCCAGGCTAGTCCTGCATGTACATGGACTAGTATTTTTCTTCACTTAGAAGAAAGTATCTTCTGGACTTTAATGGCAAAGCACACCTTGAGGAAAATATGAGTAATATAAAGTTATGCACTTTATATTAAAGAACATAAACCTTGGAATAATATCAAGTGTCCTCAGATGAACTTGACTCCTGCCCTTCATTAGAAGGTTTTACACAGTTTTGTTTTATTGGTGACAATACAAAAATAGTTTACCATGATTGCCTTCTGAGATGATGACTGTTATTATTATTTCTTGTCTGGTGGCTAGAAACTAAGTCCGACAAAGAGAGATGGACAGGACAGGAAATGTTTTACCTTGAGAAAAGAAGATTAGTGAGCAAGTTGATGGCATTTTTTGAAGGACCTCCTCATCTATGATGGCAACATGTTGAGCTGTATAGTTTATACCCTGCCGCCCTTTGTGAGATGCTGAAAACCATAACGAGACTGCTCATTAAAAATAATTGGTAAGCATAAATGTTAATTAAGTTTTACTAAGTTTAGAATGTTAGGGTGACAACCTGCCTCGTAAACATAAGAAATAAGCTTTTCTCCCACTGTCTCGCCTACCTGTACAGCACATGCTCTAAAAGAGCTGGAAAAATTCTTATCAAGTGGTTCTGGGCCAGAGAATTTGTCTTGTTCTGAGAATAAAGAACATGCTTTGGCTGATAGTCTGATCAAATGAGAGATCTAGAGAGAACAGGTAGAAAGAAAAAGAGCTACTGTCCAATTTTTTTTAATTACATTTATATGCCACCCTTCTCCGGAGACTCAGGGCAGCTTACAATTTTTGGGATACAACCCAGTGTGCTCAGCAATAGCCTTCTTTCTATTGTATATGCCTGCTTATTACTAAACGGCATTTTTACAAGGTCAGCTTATTGCCCCCAACTATCTTGGGTCCTCAATTTACCTACCCCGAGAGGATGGAAGGCTGAGTCAACCTTGAGCCTGGTGGGATTTGAGCCTACAGCAGTTGTAGGCAGCTGAAACTTAAGTGCAGGCAATTAACAGCCTGAGCCACCAAGGCCCCTTCAATTCAAAACAAGTTGAAGTTAATTAGCTAATCAATCAATTAATTGCAAATCTTGACATTCATCATGAAAGCTCACCTGTATAAAACAACATTTTTTTCTCTTCTGCTACAATAAATATCTGTTTCAGTCCCTTGCAGGACAACAGTGACATCAAATGCAACACTGATCAAACTTAACTATGGAAAAGATAACAACGAATTGCTCTACCAAATAGAATATGCTTCCATAAAATGGCATTGTGAAAACAGGTTTGGATTCTTTATGTTATGTATGCAGAGTTTGAAATAATTGGTTGTTGTTGTAAAGTGTTTGAAATCATTGGTTGTAAAAGTGCGGGAAAACCCTGCACTCTGCTTGGCTGGCAGCCGCGGCAGCCGGCTATAAATAAGCTGCCCAGCTGAGCCATTTGGGTCCATTCTGAGCTGAAAGTCACAATAAAAAAGAGCTGAAGCACTCCGCATCTTATCTCTCCATGCAAAGTTAACAGGCGACGAAGGTGGGATTTTCCCAAGGAGAAGGCAACGCGGAATGCAGAAGAGCGAGATGGTTGCACTGAACAACCCCCCAGCCCCATTCGATCCAAAGAATGAAGACTGGGAGTCGTATGCAGATCGGTTTCAGATGTATTTAGAAGGAAACGATCTGGCCTCCATTTCTGAGCAATGGAAGAGCAGTTTTCTTACTTATTGCGGTCCTGCAGTCTTCAAGATGGCGAAGGCATTGGCTGCCCAGCAGACGTGAAGGTAATGGCATGGTCTGACCTGGAAAGACTTTTAAGGGCACACTACACTCCCCAAGTATCGTGCCTCATTAGGAGACATGAGTTTTATCGCCGCAATCAGGGAGAAGATGAAAGCGTCAGTGACCGTGGCAAGTTTAAGGAACATTGGGGTGCGTCGAATTCAGCGTTTAGAGGAGGCCATCGCGATCGTTTTGTATTGGGCCTTAAAGACAAGGTCTTGCAGAGCAAATTACTTATGAAACCAAAAATTACGCTGAAAGAAGCCATAGATGAAGCAACCTCAGCAGAAGCTACCAAAACCTCAGCAGCAGCCATGAGAAAGATGAACAGACTCAGAATGGAGTGGAAATGCAACGACCTGGGAAGAAAGAGGAGAGATTTCCATTGCATAGGTTGTGGGGGAAACCACCCCCGCACTGAATGCAAATTCCTAGATGCCATTTGTCTCCGTTGTGAAAAAAGAGGGCACATTGCAAGAGTCTGCAAATCATCCAGAACTCCACCAAACAGAAGGAAGTTTGTTGCAAACAACAAAGAGAGAGAAGTCAAACCAAACAACACCAGCGAGAAAATGGGACGCAGCACAGAAGCAAATGGAAAAAATGAAACTCATCAAACAGTAACTATTGGTCATTCCTCTTCATTAAATAATAGGAAAGTGCATGTCAAGGTACTTATTGAGGGAAGACCTTGCCAAATGGAAGGTTCATACCTATCCATGGTGTCATGGGACACTATTCAAAGACTAATACCAGACATTCAAAAGTCTCATTTCAAAAAACAAGCACTAACTCTTAAAGACTACCAAGGGAACAAGATTCCAGTAGTTGGAACAACAGAATTCAATGTGAAATTCAAAGGCCACATCAAATGCCTACCACTGACCATCGTAGATAAAGATTGCCCAAGTTTGCTGGGACTGGAGTGGTTCAACCCACTGGGCATCGAAGTAACTGGCATCAATCACGTGAGCAACACTGATTGGGAAGAATAGTTGAAGTCTGAGTTTCCAGAGGTCTTCAGCGACGGATTAGGCAAGTACTTGGGGACCCCTATCACTTTTAACCTAGATCCCAAGGTACAACCAATCCATTTAAAACCCAGGAGGGTACCATTTGCCTTGAAGGAAAAATTTGATGAACAATTAGACAAACTAATAGCCCAAGGGGTACTACAGCCCACAGACCACTCCAGGTGGGAGACACCCATAGTCACACCAGTCAAGGCTGATGGTTCTGTGAGAATCTCCGGGGATTACAAGGGGACATTGAACCATGCACTACAACAGAGGCATATCCAGTTCCAGATTCATCATTTATTACACTGGACCTGGCCCAAGCATACCAGCAGTTAACAGTACGATTTAACTGCAGAAGCTCAAACCATTGTAACCCATCGGGGTGCATTCAAATGCAAGAGGTTACAATTGAGATAAGTGTGGTGCCAGGCATATTTCAAAGCCTTATGGAGAGGATGCTACAAGGGTTACCTGGGGTGGTGCCTTATTTTGATGACGTTTTAATCTCTGCTGAAAATGACACTCAATTACATGAGAAACTCAGAGAAGTTCTGACCAGGTTCAAAAAAAGCAGGGTTAAAAGTAAAAAAATGAAAAGTGTACACTAAGAACTGACAAAGTAGAATTCTTGGGATATATGATTGATAAACAGGGCATCCACCCCACAGAAGCCAAAGTCCAGGCAATCAAAGAAGCCACCAGACCAAAATGCAAAACTGACTTGCAAGCATTCTTGGAGCTTGTTAATTTCTACCATATGTTTCTACCTCAGAAAGCAACCACTGCAGAACCCTTACACAGATTACTGGATAAAAAATCTGCATGGGTTTGGGGCAGGAAAGAAGAAACTGCATTTAACAATATCAAGAGACTAATCACTTCTGATTGTGTATTGATACAGTTTTCTGAAAATCTACCTGTTGTGTTAACTTGTGATGCCTCCCCTTTTGGAGTGTGGGGGGGTTCTGAGCCACAAGCTTCCCAGTGGAAGGGAAGCTCCCATTACCTTTTATTCACGCACATTGACTAAAGCAGAGAGGAACTACAGTCAACTGGACAAAGAAGCTTTGGCAATTGTTGCAGCAGTCAAGAAGTTCCACGAATACGTCTATGGAAGAAGATTCACCATTGTCACAAATCACAAACCACTTGTGGGAATTGTGGCAGGAGATAGACCAACGCCAGTCATCCTGTCACCCAGAATGCTGAGATGGACTGAATTCCTTGCTGCTTATTCATATAAACTTATCCATAGACCTGGAAAAGACATTGGGCATGCAGATGCTTTGAGTCGCTGCCCACTTCCTTTACGCACGGAGGACCCTGCTCCTGAAACTTACACCTTTTTTCTAGAAACTGTTGCCAAGCTTCCAGTCCATGCTGCTGAAATTGCTAGAGAAACTGCCAAAGACACTTTATTGGCTCCTGTTGTGGGCTGGGTTAAAAAAGGTTGGCCACTTCAAGATCTACCTCAGGGTTCCCAACCTTTCAAATCTAGACAAACTGAATTATCTGTCTTAAGGGGATGTATTCTGTGGGGTAACAGAGTGGTTATTCCTGCAAAACTTCAAAAAGAGGTCTTGGGAATGCTACATGAGGGTCACCCGGTATTGTCAGAATGAAGGGATTGGCCAGGAGTTATGTATGGTGGCCAGGTATAGACAAAATGGTAGAAAACTGGGTTGCATCCTGTCCAAACTGTCAAAAAGTTAGGCCTGCACCTCCTATCACCCCCAAACAGGAATGGGAATGTCCTAGGGGTCCATGGTCCAGGATTCATATTGATTTTGCTGGCCCTACCAGAGGGCACACTTTCCTTATTGTGGTAGATGCATACTCCAGATGGTTGGAGGTTATCCCTATGGCCTCCACCACAGCAGACGCTGTTATCAAACAGCTTAAGAAACTTTTTGTAACTCATGGGTTACCTGATATTATTGTTTCTGACAATGGTCCTCAATTTACTGCCAACCTTTTTGAATCATATCTAGCACAACAGGGTATCAGACACGCCCTTACAGCCCCTGGGCATCCTTCGACTAATGGCCGGACTGAATGCATGGTACGTTTTACTAAAGAGAAACTCCAATAATTGGGTCCAGGGGACATCACTGAGAAAGTTGAAAAACTACTCAGTATCCAACACATCACTCCTAATCCATCCACTAATTTAACTCCAGCTGAGCTTTTGATGGGTAGGAAACTCAGGTCTACCCTGGACTGCCTTCACCCCACTTACGCACCCAACGCACCATTAGATTCCACTAGCAAAACTCGCCAATTCTCCGTGGGTGATTTTGTTTATGCTAAAAACCTTGTAGGTGAACCATTGTGGATTTCTGCAGAGATAACCCAGGTTACCGGCCCCAGGTCTTACAGGGTTCAAACTGAGGATGGTGCCTTGTGGAGTAGGCATATAGACCAGTTACGGTCCAGACTGCCTCTGGAGCATCGCCTTTGCTCCTCTCTGGATTTTATTCCCACAGCCTTTTCTAGGGGGGAGGGGGAGATAATGGAGGTAATGAGCAAGTAAGAATCAACCCCATGTGTAACAAGCTAACACGACAGGAACCATCCCAAACCCTGTCACAGTCCCAACAACCATTTTTACAAATGGAGGATTGCACATCATTACCAGACTTAGAGGATAACACTGGGTTGGAAATAGATTGGGAGGAGAGACCAGGTTGTAGTAACCAAACAGGTTCTACCAGTACAAGAAATCCTAATAAGGGAATGTTGGCAGATACATTTTCTTCCTCACAAGGTGAGATTCCCAAAACACCTGAACCACGCAGGTCTCAGCTGCCGCAAGAGCCCCACCTATTTACAAGAGTATATTAGATAGATGGGGTTTGAGTATGGACCAAACCTGGTAGGGAGGGGTGTTATGTATGCAGAGTTTGAAATAATTGGTTGTTGTTGTAAAGTGTTTGCAATCATTGGTTGTAAAAGTGCGGGAAAACCCTGCACTCTGATTGGTTGGCAGCCGCGGCAGCCAGCTATAAATAGTTGCCGCGGCTGAGCCATTTGGGTCCATTCTGAGCTGAAAGTCACAATAAAAAAGAGCTGAAGCACTCCACGTCTTGTCTCTCCATGCAAACTTAACACTTTACTTACATGATTAAATCCACTCCAAGTCACAATGTATTCTAATTACCAATATAACTTGAAAAATGAAGTTATTTATTCTTATGTCCCACAGTTCTTTCTGCCTAAAGTGACTGTCAGACATCTGAAAACACACACAAATAAAATCCTTCTGACTCATTTACACCTATTCATGTAGGAACAGGTTGTTAAATTACTGGATAATTATTTGTACATGCCGGAGCTTTTAAAACAATATACCCTATTAGAAATTTGTCTTCATTTAAATTGTTAAACAGCAAGACTTTTTAAATATAAGGGGTTAAAATTATAAGCAAGAAAATAACAAACTTGTTAACCTCATGTTAGCCTTACAAAATCACCATTACAATTTCTTTCCCTATTTAGATAAGCTAACATAACATATTCAAAAATAATAATATTCATGACTGCAACTAACATTAAGTCACTGGAAACTGACAGAAATACTTACCCAAACATCAGTGTCCACGAAGATGCAAAAAATAACACTTCTTCCAGAGGTGGTATTCAGCAGGTTCTGACCAGTTCTGGAGAACCGGTAGCGGAAATTCTGAGTAGTTCGGAGAACCAGCAAATAACACCTCTGACTGGAGATTTTACAGCATCCTTCCCCTGCCACACCCACCAAGCCACACCCACCAAGCCATGCCCACAGAACCGGTAGTAAAAAAATTTGAATCCCACCACTGACTCCTTCCAAAGAAACACTACACGCTGTTGGGTAGATTATTGATTTTTCATTTGATTTTTTAAAAATCATTTCATATGATTTTATCATTTATCAATCCCGAATGCTAAAATGAATAGTTCATTTTCTAATTTACAGTGACCTTTATATACAGCATTCAACAATTTTGAAAAAAGGATTCATTTCAGAACAAAGCAAAACTTAAAAGCTGAATTTCCAATTCAGTCTGCAATATCCTTACTAAATCTTATTAAACCATTTATTTTTGCAAGATATACTGATCTATGTTTTTGTATGCTGCTGCATATGTTTCTTAATGGAAGGAAAATTTAATTCCATCAATGAAATTAAATTAAATTAAGCTAATGAAATTGTGGATTGTGCTTTAGGGTCTAACTGTATTTTAAAAGTAAATCTGACACACAATTTAATTTAATTTGGAAGATATTTTTACACTACAAATTAATATGATACGGATTTGTACCAAATTAAAAAAAAGTAGGTTTTTTTCTAAATGAAGTTTTAAGGCTTCATTGTGTAAGATCCCTTCTAGTAATATAGATAGAATTTATCGTAATTTACAATTTCATGTTACACTTCCACTGTTCCTAACATTGGTATTCTACTTACAGTTCCGTAGTAATTTTCAAGGTTTTTTTTGAATGACAGTTGTCTGTAATTTAATCAAATATTGGGAAATTTTGAACTTTTGTGATACTTGTCAATCCCTTATTAATTAATTTTATTTATTTGTTTTTCCTTTTCAGTTTATATGTTTTTCTTAATATGCTAAATAAAAATATTTAAAAAATAATCAATATGCTAAAAATAATAATTAATAAACATGGATCTTGGTCTTCCAAGTGGCTATGAAGATATCCCCCTTCCTCAGGAATTGGGCCAGGATAATAGATGGGCCCCATATACATATGGTTTATGTAAGTTTATTTTCTGGGGATTTTGTTAGGGTTTTATTATTAATATTACAACATTGTCGCAAAAGGTGCTTTTCTAAAAGGCAACTGGACTTTGTCTTTTTCCTTGAAGACGTTTCACTGCTTATCCAAGAAGCTTCTTCAGTTCTGACTGAATAGTGGAAAGGATTAATATTCCTTGCAGTCATCTGGTCATTAGTACTCTTTCAGAGAGTTGTTGAGGCCACTTGAAGTTTATTCAGGGTTACTTGAATAGTGGAAATGGAACTGCCTAACTACATTGTGGTTCTTATTAGCCGCTTGGAATTCCTGTGGTAGATAAGTGGTGATATAAACTTTCTATACAAATAAAATTAGAGGAGAGTGATAAGTCTGATCCAGTGTTGCTTTTTAGAAATTGGTATTTAACTTATGTTGCCTGTGATTTAATAGACAGCATTGCTAATCATTAATAGGATAAACTGCAGTTTAGCTAACATGTTCTGTAAAGCATCTACAGCAGTGGTGGGATTCAAATATTTGTGCCACCAATTTGGTGGCGTGGCTTGGTGGGCGTGCTTTGTGCATGCACACACTTTGCGTGCATGCACATGCCAAATGCGCACTTTGTGCAGGTGCAGAGGCGTTTGCACAGGCGCAGAGGCATTTTAACTCGCCTCCTGCAAGCCTGCATGATCCTGGTCACTTCAGCAGCTGCCGCGCAGCACTATTCTGTGCCACGCAAAGTAGCTGCGCTTCAAATTCAGCAGATAAAAGTGAGTATGGGAGCTCGGGCGGGCAGGTGGGCCCAACAGCAGAGTGGCAGAGAGAACCGGTTCGGTCTCCGCTGCTCATCACTGCTACCGGCTCACTAGAACTGGGCCAAGCTGGTCAAATAACACCACTGATCTACAGTTTGATTTTCTAAGATGTATTCTTTTATTCACTGATATTTCTATTTTAATATATTTAGTGAAAGTTAATTTGAAGAAGAGGGAGTCAACCTATTCTACAAAGCACTTGAAGGCAGGATAATAATCTAATCAAGGAGAGAAGCAATCTTAGAACTAAGAAGAAATTTCCTGACAGTTAGAACAATTAATCAATGGAATGACTTGCCTCCAGAAGTTGTGGATCCTCCAAAAATTGGAAGTTTTAAAGAAGAGATTGGATAACCATTTTTCTGAAATGGTATCAGGTTTCCTGCCTCAACAGGAGTTTGACTACTAGAAGGTCTTCAAAGCTCTCTTCCAACTCTTTATTCTGTTATTCTGCCTGTAGGTTTTACGTCTTTATGCAGTAGATCAGAGTCAAATATATATCTTTCAAAACATAAAGGGGAAAAAAATCCAGAAAGGTGAAATAGCAAAAGACCTTGCGTTTTTTAATTTGATGCTATTAATGTATTGCTGAAGGCGATGACGCAAAATTTTTTATACCAAAGTTTAGTTTCCATTCCTTCATAAAATAGATACCATAATGACACTATGCCTTACATTTGGTAAGGACTCACTTCTCACTATCAAATTTTGTCTACTGTCAGAAATAGAGGAAGAAGAAGAAGAAAAATCAAATGGCAAAGTCAATACTAATGGGGAAAATGTACTGAACATAGTATAAAACAATGGCATTATCTTTGACCTATGCAGAAATTTTCAGGATCTTCTCATGTGTCACAACTTTTAATGTTCTCAAGTGGGAGCAAACTAAAGCATCAAGCAGAACAGTGAGAAAGGAGTTTATTCACTAGTTTTCCCTGCTGGTGCAGCCTGCAGGCAAATAACTACATATCAAAATCCTATAATCATAGTTGTGCATCAGTCAAATCTCATAAATACCCATATTACTTCCCACACATATTAGCTTTGCTGGTGAAGCCTACATGCCCAACAGGTCAATAAAAAGTTAGATTATAAAAATTAGATTACAAAGAGAAAGAAAAAAAAGAGAGTGCCATGGAAAAGAAAGGGAGAAAAGAAAGAAAAGAAAGGTTTTCAATAATAGAAAGTTTTAATGGGATGAATGAGGAAAAATGAGGACAATAGCTTGGTTTTTTTTATCTAATTAGAAAAAAAAGTGGTGTCCTAGCATACCAACAAAAAAATGAATGTTTTCCCATTGATTCTGTGACCCACCAATTTTCTGTCTCTGAAAATGGATCCTAGATATCTGATAATAAAGAAATGAAGTAAATTGCAAAAAGTCTACTTTGGAAAGAGCATAATATTAAAGGACACTAGTAAAGAATAGCATAGATAATCTAACTGATTTTTAGGAGAAAGGATTCCAAATTGAACTACTCTAGAAAAATCCACAAAAGTCGTATTTACTTTGCTAAGCTCCATCTTTTCTATCATACAATCTAAGAATATATTGTGAATTCTTGCTCCAAAGATTAAGGTAATTCTTGTTTCATTAAAGAAGAGCCAAGAAGAGCAAAGAGGAACTTTGAATCAAAGAGGAACTTGAAACAGAGTCTGTTGCCTGCTGATTAGTGTGGTAAAAAGGATGCAGTGATTTTAATTTGATTTAAGATTAGCCAATCCAACAAACAGTGCTTGGGACAGACGCTTCCCTCAAGCTGTAATAAATATTTTCTGCTTCTTTTCCTTCATTCTTTCTGGGGAAAAAGTAAGGAGGATAAAGAAGCAGAAAACACATATTATACCGTTGGTCATTAAAATGGTGCTTAAGGCTTGATAAATATTAGACATTTTTTAGACAATTACAGTAGTCTTCAACTTATAACTGGTCATTTAACAACTGTTGAAAGTTATGACAGATCCCTTCCACCAAAAGCTACATTTGAAATTACAGCCCCTCCAGTCATTCACCCTTACAACTGACTTCAGGGATGCTGCAACAGCCTCTTTACCTATCTCACCTCCATCCTACCACCTCTAGTTGCCCCCAGTCTTTGGACTACATCTCACCCTATTGGGTCCCACACGTTCTTCCCCACCCTTGTCACTGATCACCCATTTGGATGTTCATTGCATTCTGTGGATTCATTGAAGCCTAGCCCTAACCATGAACAGATTTCCACCATAATTTGACCTGATGTTTTACCAGGAAATGAAAATAAGTGGGATTGGACGTGTATAACAAACTTCTCCAAATCTCTCCATAATGCTTGTTTTACTCTCCAAATGCATGGAAGCTAAATGGATATGTCACCCAATAGGAATTTCTCTATGGTGCTGGAGAAGACTCCTCCTGCGAGTCCCTTGGACTGCAAGGCAATCAAACCGGTCAGTCCAGAGGAGATCAACCCTGACTGCTCTTTAGAAGGCCAGATCCTGCAGATGAAACTCAAATACTTTGGCCACCTCATGAGAAGGAAGGACTCACTGGAGAAGAGCCTAATGCTGGGAAAGACTGAGGGCAATAGAAGAAGAAGGGGACAGCAGAGAATGAGGTGGCTGGATGGAGTCACTGAAGCAGATGGTGTGAGCTTAAATGGACTCCAGAAGATGGTAGAGGGCAGGAAGGCCTGGAGGAATGTTGTCCATGGGGTCGCGATGGGTCAGACACGACTTTGCAACTAAAAACAACAAAGGAATTTCCCATGTATTTTGCCTTATCAGTGCTAAAAAAACCTCTAATAATGAAGTATCCATTTTACATGTTGAACTTTATAGAGCTTGGGCACACCCAATGCCCATTGATGCAACTTTTGCGAACTCCTTTGGCCAACAGCTTTGTTGCTGTTCTTACTCTTCCCAGCTCCTAAGCAATATCACATCACACACTAAGCCTTTTGTGGAACAAACTATTTCCATGCCACCTGGCATTTGGATTGCTTATTGCCTCATGCTTTGAAGAAATTAATAATATTCTTGCTCTAATCCACTATGCTTGTATATTTAATTCAGTCCAGCACACAGTCACTACTGCATAAATATTTAGGAATCTCAGCAATAATCTTAAAAATTACAATTTTCTTAAAGAAAAGGAAACCTCATAGGCCTCATTAACTCTGTTTTCCAAATGTTGCATTTGCTTTTGCAGTTCTTAGATGCCCATGGAGAATTGATAAGTATCTGTTTTTAAATAAGAAAGGAAAAAAATGGAAACAAGGGCCAGATGTACAGCTGCATTTGTGTTATCAGTCTCCTCCTGGCCACACCTCAGTTATTACTTTGCAGTGGATTTAAGAAAAAGCATAAGATTCAGGAGCGTTTCTGATTACTAAAAGAAAAACTCCAATGTCATATGTGTGGTTAAAAAACTAATGGATAGATGAATAGATGAATTAATCAAGCACTGTTGTTACATGAACAAAATATCTCACCACTTGAGCTTTGGCTGCTATGATAACTGGCTACATGTAGGAAAATACCACACTGTGTCCTTCCTTCCAAATTAATATTCCTCTAAAAAATGGATCTTATTTCTTTAAGTGAATTGCCATGGCCATTTAGTGAATCATGTATTTGTTAACTCCTATGTTGACTCTGCTTGTAAGGAAGGTTGCAAATTGGATCATAACATTCCAGAATATCAGAAAAACATGCCAATTGCCAAGTGCCAAAATTTTGATCTGTGTCTCTGTCTGTCTGTCTGTCTCTGTCTCTCTTTCTCTCTCTCTGTGTTTGTGTTTTTAACTTTCTTAACTAGAAGCTATTTCAGGGTTAGGAAAATCATCTAAAACCCTTTGTAATCTGCCGAATTAAGCATGCAGAATTATTTCAGCTGGTTTGAAGAATTTACTTTGGTACTGGAATGCATTATGGAATTTTATTCTAATCTAAAAGCTAGAAGTGTTTATTAGCAGATTCTGAACAAGCAGCTTTAGAAAATGCACACTGCTTTCCTCAAAATAACAGCTGCAGATTAATTACATTTAGCTAAGTGAACAAATTTAAGTGTCTTTTTTTTCTCATGTGCTTTACAATTTTCCAACAGCAATGTCAAAGCAAAAAGATACATGGAAAAAAAGCATTTGCTCCCCAAAACATGTTCTAGTTCATAGCTAATTCTTCCCATTAATTAATTAATTAATTAAACATGGCTAATTAATTAAACATGGCTAATTCTTCCCATTATTTTTGTATGCTTTTTTTTAATGAGCAACGATGTAAAAGAACTGGATCCACTGGAAGAAAACTGGGCTTTCTATTCTGTCATGACTACATAATGAAAACAACATAAGATTAATAAAGGTCTATTAAAAAACTTTTCATCGATCAAAAATTGTCAAAAATAAAGCAAAGCCCCTTCCCAAATATTTTAAAATATCCTATTGAAATTTGTATGAAAAAAAGCAGTAGTTCTGTTTAAAGAGGAACTTATATTTGGGCATTTGTAATGGCACAGTGGTTAGAATGCAGTATTGCAGGCTAATTCTGCTGACTGCCAGCAGTTCGATTTTAACCAGCTCAAGATTGACTCAAGTCTTCCACTTCCTTCTGAAGTGGGTAAAAAGAAGACCCAGATTGTTGGGGGAAATATGCTGACTCTGTAAACTGCTTAAAGAAGGCTGTAAAACCCTACAAAGTGATATATAAGTCTAAGTACTGTGGCCAATGCTATTGCTATTTGAATTTTAAAAATGCACGAGAAAAAATTATGGATCAAAAATGAAAATCTGATGATATGCATTTTTTAACATTCTTGGACAATTTATGTTGCACAAATTAGAAGAAAATGTCTTTGTATGCAACAGTTTATTTTGAATAGAAGAGGTTTTCTTTATTTTTAAAAGGTTTAAAATTTTTAAAATAAAATGCATTTAAAAATGAGCAGATTTTTCTCCCTATCCAATAAGTTGTGCAGAAATAATGACTACTATGTTAGGAATCATATACTTTTTTTTTACATATTGAAAATTGTTCTTCTAAGTGACTTCATCTGTTCTTACACATTTTTTTTGAAGAATTAGTCTTCATTTATTATTTATTCATTATTCTCAATTATTCCAATAAACTTCATCAGGTTCTCTACATGGTGGAGGGTTCAGTGTTTGCTTTCATTGCTTCCAGTTCCCCATCTCTCTTTCCTTAACAGTCTTTGTCTGATTTCTTATTTTTTCCTATGTAAGAGTTGTCAAGCAAAATTATTAGAGAAATGCCTGGACTCTTCAACCATTTCATGTTATGGACATTACCCACCAATGAAAAATTGCCTGGGTAGAAAGTGCTTGTCATCAGAAAAACAAAGCATGGACTATCTGGAAATGGCCGTTTTTATTGGTATCTGATCCATCTTGCTTCCTTTACTTTATGGATTAAAGCAGGAAAGCACATCTGTCGAAACTGGGAGAAACATATGGTAAAGTGGAAGAAACAGCTCTTGCAAAACCAAAACTCCTCTCCCTGACTAATGGGGATCTAATAGACAACTTAAAGATGCTGTCTGGAGAATTCTGCAAATTGAAGCACACACACACACACACACACACACATCCTTAAGTCACCAATGTTGACAAACAGTGCTCTAGACAGCTGATTGGTAATATTGTATTACTTTTTTCTTTCCTTTTCACTACCTAAAATATAACCAATAGGACATTCTCAATATATCACTGGGTAACATTTGGATGATGAATATTTTGAAAAACCATTCTAAACTTGATGGTTTTTCCCAACAGGTAAGGAAAAGGTAGATTGAGCAGGAGGAGTTTGGTGTATATTTCTTTGTTATAGTAATTTGGTTCTTATTTAGATTTAGTGTATCAATGGTTGCATTTTTTTTCAGTAGATGACATTCTGTTGAAATGTTCCATATTTCGTAAAGAAACATAAATTGTATATTCATCTTCCAGTCCAAATCAAGTTAGTGAATTGATCTTTCACTGTAAGTAAAAACAGCATTTGAACTGAAATGATACATTATTGAGAGCAATAATGTCGTTCAGCATCTGTTTTATTGGAATTATAAATCAGTACTTCTAATGAAGAACTAAAATCCTACTTAACGACTGCAATATTGACAATTACACATTTAGCTTTATCATCACATTGCAATAAGAGTTTATCTGTCTTTACTTGTTTATACTGAAGATGCAGCTTGAAATTGCAGGAGCTGAGGAATGAAGACGATATCAATTTCCCATTAAAAATCCATTACATTATGGAATGGAGTATATATCTATTTATGTATAAATATAGATATATCTGATGAGCCATGGTTTTCCAAAAGGTATGATGAGACCTTTAATTAACTCAGCCTGGGTATGTGTGACCCCTAATTAAATTTTATTTCTTTTCTTCTGGCAGTAAAATAATTAACTAATGCAAACTGGGCTTCAAAACTATGCAGAGTAAAAACTGATTAGTAGCTAATAATGAAATATGTCAATACAAGCACAAAAGGCTTCAAAATAGAAGTAATTAACATTTTGTTCCTACATGAATCACCCTTATGAGCTATGAGGCTGCATAGTGAATATGCTTATACTATCAACTACAGCTAATAAAGAATTTTGTTAGGTTTGAAATACTGAGTTGACAATACCATCTTCATTATAGACAAGGAAGCAGAATGACATAATACAACATTGTATTATCACATCAAGTTTTGTTGGCATAGTTCTGCAGAGTCTGAAGCTGAATATGTCTGTTAAATCTGGTGCATGATGATATAATAGCAATAGCACTTAGACTTATATACAACTTCACATTGCTTTACAGCCCTCTCTACGTGGTTTACAGAGTCAGCCTATTGTCCCCAACAATCTGGTAGTCTTCCTTTTACTGACCTTGGAAGGATGGAAGGCTGAGTCAACCTTGAGCTGATCAGGATCAAACTCTTGGCTGTGGACAGAGTTAACCTGCAATACTGCATTCTAACCACTGTGCCACCACAGCTCAGTAATGTGTGTTCAACACTTGCGATTCACGTTTGGGAATTATTTAAGCAATTTGAATATAAATACATGTTTTCGCATGGAGCTGTTGAGCACAGTAACAGTATAAGCAGTAGTAGCAAATATCTAGCTTGCAAGTAAGCTTTAACATGAAGTATTTATTGTATTAGACAGAGTTAGATGCAAAAGAAATTGTTTGGAAAGGACAAGATATGAGAGAAGGTTAACTATTGGAGCTTGGGGAAAGTTGTGTTGTTGTATAGCACAGATGAGACAATGTTACCATTGTCTTTGAGTTTTCTTTGTAACCAGTTGTATTCCTGAACAATTGTGGCTTTTTCTTGCTCAATTATAAATACAGCCTAGTGTCTTTGTATCAGGACTTTGCCCATGAAATGTTTCTGAACATTTCCACATGTACTTGAGCTAGCTTTGCAAATCTATCATAATGTGTTTGAATTGCTCTTGTGTCTTGCTTAGTAGACAAAATAAACCTCAGTTGGAAAAGAGAAATAAAAATTGTAAGTCAAGAAGTTCCCTCGTACCTATTTTTCTCTAAAAAGTTTACTTTTAATTCTGAAAACTAAAATGTTCTTGAGCCTGTGGAGATGTAAATTTAGTTTAGAAATATATATGACTAGTTCGATATTCATGCTTTGCTATGAAACTATGTGGTTGGGCTTAGTTTTGGGGGAGGAAAATAAGGGAAAAAAATTCTGCCTCTGCCTACCAGCATCCATCAGTATTCATCTGGCTAGAATGAGTTGAGGGCTGTTTGGGAAGTGAAACAGTATTTGTTGTTGAGCAAGAAGGAGACAGCAAGGAGCCTGGGTGTGGCTTAGCTAAACTGTTCTGTACTAAAGCTGCTTGGTGCTGTGAAACTAAAACTGAAACTCCTCTCCTCTGCTTGTGATTTGCATTTGCAACAGATTTCTTCTCGGGTGGGGAGGGGGAGTAGAACTCCTTAACATCAGAGCATGTTAATAATAATAATATATGAAATACTAATGCTCTGATGGTCATTTTGAAAAAATCCTTTCTTAGTGAGCACCTAGAAGCCAAGAGGAACATACTTGCCAAATTTCAAGTTTGTAGGCTTTATAGTTCTGGAGATTTTGTGATGATGCATGAGTGGTATTTTGCATAGATAGATAGATAGATAGATAGATAGATAGATAGATAGATAGATAGATAGATAGATATAGATTAATAATTTTAAAACAGCTATTGCTATTGCTATTTATAGAAAGAATATTTTTTCCTAAAGGAATTTGTAAACTGGTGAATTGCTAAACAGCTCTTGTATGCAGAATGTCTCTGAAATTTATAAGCAGTGATACAATGTGAGTTGCATAGAGGCATAAGAATTGTAGCTGGAATTTAGATATAGGTGCCCACACAGTTTGCCACAGAGATACAATTTTTGGAGTATGATTCTCAACAATGATAATAAAACAATAAACAAAGATCCCTGCTCAGGGGCCATGCTACTCTTATTTGTATCTATCTAATTTGAGAATACAGGTAGTCCTCAAGTTACAACAGTTCATTTAGTGACCATTCAAAGTTACAACGGCACTGAAAAAAGTAACTTTGCAGCATCCCCATTATCATGTGATCAAAAATCCAGATTCTCAGCAACTGGTTCATATTTATGACTGTTGCTGTGTCCCAAGGTCATGTGAGTCTCCTCTTGCGACCTTCTGATAGGCAAAGTCCATGGAAAGCCAGTTTCTTTGAACAACCAGGTTACTTGCTTATCAACTGCCATGATTAAACAACAGAGGCAAAAAAAGGCCATAAAATGGAGCAAAATTCACTTAACAAATGCCTCACTTAACAGCAGAAATTTTGGGCTCAATTGTGGTCATAAGTCAAGGACTACCAGCAGATATTTAATCTTACTGAACTCGATTATTAGTGGCTCAGATATATACATCTTAATTTTTAAATTATTTTTAATAATTTTTAATGTATTTTTGATTCCATTCTGATAAATCATCAGTCCTTGAATAAATAGCAATAGCAGTTAGACTTATATACTGCTTCACAATGCTTTACAGCTCTCTCTAAGTCAGCATAATCTGGGTCCTCATTTTTACTGACCTCGGAAGGATGGAAGGCTGAGTCAACCTTGAGCCAGTGAGATTTGAACTGCCACGTTGTAGGCAGCCAGCAGTCAGCAGAAGTAGCCTGCAGTACTGCACTCTTACCACTGCACCACCCTGGCTCATGGTGTCTTTATGGCTGGGCCATTTTTCACTGCTAAAGGTTGATCATTCAGTTTAACAATGTTACGTGGCACAATAAGTAAAGGCTTCTGCCTACATAGCTGAACTGTTCGTTTAAGATGCTTAAACAATCTAATATAGTATAAACTTAGACCTAAAAGATTAGAATATATATATATGTATAACTTTTCTCTTATTGCTACAGGAAAAAGTAGTGATGAACTTTTTCATAAAAAAATTGTATTAATAATGTGACTGGAACATGCTGTGCTTCTATGGGCCACGTGTCCTATCATCACGGACTTGCTTCTGAAGGGTTGGAGATGGAGACTGAAAAGGCCTCACTTAAAGCAGAAATTTTGGGCTCAATTGTGGTCATAAGTCAAGGACTACCAGCAGATATTTAATCTTACTGAACTCGATTATTAGTGGCTCAGATATATACATCTTAATTTTAAATTATTTTTAATAATTTTAATGTTTTGATTCCATTCTGATAAATCATCAGTCCTTGAATAAATAGCAATAGCAGACTTATATACTGCTTCACAATGCTTTACAGCTCTCTAAGTCAGCATAATCTGGGTCCTCATTTACTGACCTCGAAGGATGGAAGGCTGAGTCAACCTTGAGCCAGTGAGATTTGAACTGCCACGTTGTAGGCAGCCAGCAGTCAGCAGAAGTAGCCTGCAGTACTGCACTCTTACCACTGCACCACCCTGGCTCATGGTGTCTTTATGGCTGGGCCATTTTTCACTGCTAAAGGTTGATCATTCAGTTTAACAATGTTACGTGGCACAATGAGTAAAGGCTTCTGCCTACATAGCTGAACTGTTTGTTTAAGATGCTTAAACAATCTAATATAGTATAAACTTAGACCTAAAAGATTAGAAAATATATATATGTATAACTTTTCTCTTATTGCTACAGGAAAAAGTAGTGATGAACTTTTTCATTAAAAAAATTGTATTAATAATGTGACTGGAACATGCTGTCCTTCTATGGGCCACGTGTCCTATCATCACCGGACTTGCTTCTGAAGGGTTGGAGATGGAGACTAAAAGGCCAAGATAAATGTAAAGGTCAGGTAGATCCAGGTGGATTCAAATGGTTCTTGGAGACCAGCTGTCAGACACAGCAGGTCATAATGTGGTATAGAAACTTACAGTATAAAGGGGTTTTATAAGCAAATGCTCAACAGAATTCTATAAAATGTTTTGATGTGAACATGTTTTTAATCCAAAAAGAACCCATTCAAACCACAGAATGGTTGTTTCAGCCTTCCCGGAAGTTCTCTGATGCAATTCCAATCTTGCCAGAAATGTTATGATCTCAAATCCAAAATCAAAATACCAAACAAAACCAAATCAAACCAACTAGTCTGGCTGCTAGAAAAAAATTAGAATCCTTTGTTTTGAGACAAAAATACTTCCGGTAAAATTAGAATTTAGGGGTGCTTTCAGCCATGCTTTCAGAATATTCCTGATAGGACCAGAATCATCTAGAATAAGATGTTTAAAGTCAAATGTTTCCACTTTGATTTTCCACACCTTCATAACAATTCTACTGAATTTTGAAAAACAGGATTGTGCATGCAGATATGTGCAAGTATGTCAGTAATGTGCATACGGTTATTTATTTTTTGAAAGATCAAAGTGATGGTCCCTAGATTTTAATAAATTGATTCTAATGAAAAGACATCTAATGACTTCTACCTAGGAAATAAGGGTGATAGAGATAGGGTTTTTAAAATTATGGTGGTGTCATTAAATTGGGAGACAGAAAAAAAGAACCAAGTATGTGTTTATTTTTGCACTTCACTACATGAGAATTACAATAAGCACTACAAATAGCTGTTACTGAGTGATATATATTTTATGTTTTTAATGTCATAAAAATTCAATAAAGTTTATTTTAAAAAAAAGAGAATTGGGGATTGACCTTAACAACTGATTTAAAGCCAAATTGATGAAATCATTTCCTGAACTCAAATATTAAACTGAATTGCCCAAAAAAGAAGTGATTTTGTATATCTCTAATATACCTTTAACTATATAGATATAGAATGAGCTTATCAAATTGTAAAATTGAGAATAAATAAGGTACTTTATTAAGATATGTGGCTACTGAATAACCAATTATGCCTATTTTACTGAAATGGAAAATAGCCTATATGCTGTTTTCTACTTTATTAAAACCAGGCACACCTGGTTATTCCATCTCAATCTAATGGTCATCAAATGTAATTCCGAGACAGTAGAGCTCTGTAAGCTAACTATCTATTTTTATCATGTTCCTGACATGTTTTCTGTCCAGTGGCACTTTTGGAAATATAAAAAAGGAGTTAATGTAGACACCTCCACAGCAACTACCATGTTTTCCTATCCCAAAAACAAGCCCTAGATCAACTTTCACACCTGCAACACTACCCCAAAAATAATCCTAATTAAGCCCCACCCACCATCTGGTTATACAAGCTGGGGTGAGACGTATGCATAAAAATCAAGCTAGGGTTGGAATGGGGGGGTGGAGTTGCCACATGTGCCCTGCAGCTGCTTACTTTAGGACCACCACAGCCAGGTGGTGCCATGCCCTGACACCTGTCACACTGCTGCCCGATTTCTTCTGCATCCGGACACCACGTGGCTTGTCATTTCAGTACCACTGTTCATTGCACGGTGTCACAAGGCTCATCACACTGGTGATGCCACATGGCACATTGTGCCGGTGACATCACTGGTGGCAGGATGCCATAAGTCTTGTCACGGTGATGCCACTAGTGGCAGGAAGTCTTGGTGATGCCACTAGTGGCAGGAAGCTGCAAGGCTTGTCATGCCGGTGCTGCCACTCACAGCAGGATGCTACATGGCACAATGAGCCACGTGGTGTCTGCCGTGAGTTGTTGCAGAAGAAGTCGGGCAGCGGTGAGACAGGTGTAAGAACTAGTGCTTATTTTGGGGCCCAGGATTGGGTCTTATTTTTGGGGAGACACGCTAGTTAAAAAAAAGGAACTTTATGACTATGCTAATGAAATAATACGATCTAATCATATGTGGAAGAGAAAGCATTGCTTACAATACCTGTATGTGTTCCTATTTTTATGTAAGCTAGAAGTGCTCAGAATAATATGCCTATAACAGTTTGTGCCCAGGCTATAGAACAAATCCAACACTTTATTTACCTTGGCACCATTATATCTATTGGTGAAGTCCTGTATTTATTCAGTAGATATCTTTGGTGTAATTTATCAAGATGAGAACTTCTGGAATACACTCAGCACACCTTTCCTTGTATGATTTAACCACTGAAATTCTGGAGGCCAGGGAATATTTAATGTTAATTACAGGATGTTTTCTGCCAGGATAATGACAGAAAGCTGAAACACTTAGTGGTTTATCCAAAAGTATTTTAGCGTATATTTCTGGAGGCTTTTAACCAAGTCTTCAAAATTAGAAAGGTTTTGTTTTTAAAGATTCCTAAATCAGTCCAAGGTTATGTGTTCTATTGTAGAGATTAAATACAACATTTAATTATTTTAATGATTATTAACAAAACAAAGATTATTTTAGGGATGTATAGTAAGGGAAATTGCAGTTCCATAATCTTTGATTTGAAAATATTCCCTTATTCATAGTGGAAAACTTTCCGTTAAAAATGTGATTGATATAGATATATTTCCTTGGTGAGTAAAATGGTGTAATCTGGTCGGGAAGATTAGGTCAGCCTCTCCTGAGGATACTTTCACATATACAGTGTTTCTACACTGAAACCCTGCCAATCTAGTTTGGCCCCTGCTAGAGGCAGCTTCACTTTCAACTAAAAAAACCTGGATTTTGCAGTCACTCTGTATCCATCCCACTATGTTGCTGCAGCTCCCAGGTTAATTTCCTCCATTCAAACAAAGGAAATTTAAACAATTTTGTTTAAATGCAACAAATACATTTTGCAGTCGGCACAATTTTCCTCAGATATTGCTTCTCAAAAATTGAAGAGAAAAACAAAATTGTATTGTAATAACACTGCTAATTAACATGTTATATGTTGTGAATTCTGGCACCCCCAAATCCCCAAACTTTGAAGTAGTTAGGCAATTAAATAGCTGATTCAACTTATATAACACTTAGTAAGCTATTAGTATTAATAGACAACATTAAAGCACATTAAATACATGACTACCTTCCTAACCCTATGAACCTAATGGTGCAATCTGATAAATGTTTACTTGAAAAGGATAAACAAGTAAGTGTAAGATAGCATCCTAAATCTACAGTATATATAATGTGAAAGGATGTAAATGAAAAATTGCTCCGGTGTATTACAAAGTGCACAGCAAGCATATTTTCAGGTAAATGTAAATAGAAATTAGTACCAGGAAGTTGACAGCTGTGAAGTTTAAGAATTTGCATTGTCAGGCAGACACTTAAAAAGTAATTGGGAATATGCAACTATGAATCAAGCCACTGTGATTCCAAAGCAGTTTGCTGAGCTGAAGTTTCTTCAGAACCAATTTACTGTTTACAAATAGGCTTTCTCAATTATTTCAGCAGTTTTGTTAGCCTGCATTACTTTGAATTATCCTTTTAAATATTCTTTAAAGAGGCCATTATTTTTCTTTGAAAACCCACATCTGAATAGGTTTTTAGGTGGGTCATTATTAAATGTAGAGAGGCATCACCTTCTTAAATACACTGGCTTTTAGTAAACCATGTTGTGTTAAATAGGAAGGAGGATGGTAGACTATTTGGTTTTAAGGCTACAAATAATTATTCTGGTGATATATATGGGCTAGAAACTTTTCAGAAATTAACTTCTAAAATATTGACTTATTTCCTAGTTCATATATTGTGGTAGAAAACTAATTTTAGACCCCAACTAGAGACGGTGAGTTTTAGTTCTGCCTTAGAAAACAGTTGGATGATTTGGGGCAACAGTTGACTGATTTCAATCCTAGGAAGCAGACAATGACAAATATCAAATATAAATAATTTTGTACATAAAACTGCAGGAACATGTCCAGACAGTCTCCAGAAGTCAACACTGACATGAAGGCACACACCACTTGTTGTGACTTGTTTGATACAGTTGGAATGTACTACTGATTTCATTAATTGGTGTTAAAAGCTGAAGATCAGTGCAAGAAAAACTTAGAGTAAATTTGGCAGCATCATTAATGTATTCAAATCTATTCATTGTGTCTGCATTCCCAACCCCCAATGACACATGTGGAAGGATTAAATTAGACACACCATGTGTGAAAAACAGTGCTTAACTGTTTTCTTCCTACAGAGTTTCCAATGAAATAACTGCTGTTAGCTTTAAGTTTCACATAATAATTTTCATCAGAATGATGATAGGAGAAGGTTTAATTATTCTACCATCATGGTTACAAATCTGATTTTTCTCCTGTCCACCAGCTTATAATTTTAATTTATTATTTTATCATTATTAGGCTTTTAATTGTTTAATTGTTTTTTAATGTAAATTTGTGTATTGAGTTTTTATTGTTAGCCGCCCTGAGTCCTTAGGGAGAGAGGGTGGCATACAAGTCTAATAAATTATTATTATTATTATTAATTATAATGGTGTGTTCACTTTTTGGCCAATTAGCTTAATATTAAATCTATGGGATTTTTTTTCCCTGTGAGACACTGATGGCTTGATTTTGAAAGCATCAAAATCGCAAGCTGCATAAATTTGAAAAAAAAAACCTATGCAAACTTTCTCTTTTCAGTTAAAGTGAGTGGAACAGTTGGATTCATTAATTAAGGTTCTACTGCCGTAAAAGGAGCTAGGGTATTATTTTACTGTTGCTGCTTCAATTTGATTTAGTGCACCATGTAGCACTTGGCTGAAAACGGTAACAAATGACTAACAAGAAAGCAATCTATACTCATTAATGATGTTGGAATGATGGAAAATGTTATTTAAGATATTTAAGTATCTTAATAAAGTGTTCTTCAATTGTCATATTTCTAAGCCACCCAACTACAAAACAACCCTGGGCTGTTTCACAAGATTAAAGACACAGTATTATACATAACACAACACAAAAAATAATAGCAACACAGAACTAGTATATGAAAAAAAAACCCTGGAAATGTTACATACCTCAGTGTCAGAGGTGGTATTCAGCAGGTTCTGACCAGTTCTGGAGAACTGGTAGTGGAAATTTTGAGTAGTCCAGAGAAATGGCAAATACCACCTCTGACTGGCCCCGCCCCCATCTCTTCTCTGCCTCCCGAGTCTTCTTTTGTTGCCCTGCACAGGAGAAGGGAGCTGGAAAGCAGGTTAGTGGGGTGGAAAGGAATGGGATTTTGCAGTAACCTTCCCCCAGGAGTGAGGAGGGAATGGAGATTTTACAGTATCCTTCCCCTGCCATTCCCACCAAGTCACGCCCACCAAGCCACATCAAGCCATGCCCACAGAACCGGGAGTAAAATATTTTGAATCCCACCACTGCTCAGTGTCATCCCTAACTTAACTTTCCAAACCACTTATCTTCAGGAGGAAGTTTTTAGAGATCACCTGAAGGTAGACAATATGGCAGCCATAAGGAGCTTAAGCGAATATTGTTCCAAAGGGCAGTTGCAGTGACACAAAAAAGTCTGCTTTCTGGGACTCATTAGATAGCTTTATTTAATTGACAGGACCTAAAGCAAGCCAAGCCTATTATATGAATAGGATGAGTAGATATTATTTTAGCTACCTTACAACAGAAGAGTTTAAAAACTGATTTAGTATATCAAATTTCTCATTAATAGTTCATTATGAAAAACCTTACACATATTTGGACTTCTGATGGCATAGAGCAGGAGTGTCAAACTTGATTTCATTTAGGGCCGCATCAGGGTTGTGTTTGACCTTGGGGGGGGCAGGGTGGATGTGGCCAGGGTGGGTGTGGCCAGCTTGACATCACCATGTTGGGGCGCCTTAGGTGACCTGAGTGCTTTACCAGTGAAAACAGTCTCCTGAGCTCCATTTCAAGCTGCAGTGGCCTCCTGCAACCCTCTGCCGGCAAAAACAGAGCTCGGGAAGGGCCACGTGTGGCCCTCCCGAGTTCCATTTACACTGACAGAAGTACCACAGGCCAGTCCTTCACTGCTTCCAGGGCAGCCCCACGTGCCAGATCTAAGTACCATGTGGGCCAGATCCAGCCCGGGGCCTTGAGTTTGACACCCCTGGCATAGAGGTATAAGTAATTCTCTTCTCTCCTTCTTTTTAAAAACAATTTCTTCAATTGGATCGAGATTTTGATGAGCCTGTTTACAATTTTTTTTTACATTTATAAAATGCACTTGGACTCCTCAATGAATAAATGCAGATTTAATTATGCTTCATAATAAGGTTTCTGCTTCTTCAGTGAGAATATGTTCCTATCCCTTCTGCTATAGAAGAGAAGGTAAGAAAAGTAAACCCTTAAGATGAAACTGCCAAGATTTTCAATTTTCAAGCAGAACAGACTTCTGTATTTTCTGATAGAATCCAATGGGGGTTGTGGCTCTTTTTAAGGAAGAACTAACTTTATGGTTTTGCCATAAAGAATGGAAGGCATAATTATCTGGTGGATTACTTATCTCTCATGGTGTCCACACAGCTGATATGAGCCAACAACATCTGTGGCCTTTGGGTCACTACCATTAAACAATATTTATTTATTTATTTATTTATTTATTTATTTATTTATTTATTTATTTATTCGACTTGTATGCTGCCCCCTCTCCAAAAGGACTCGGGGCAGCTCACAGCTAAAAATACAACAATAAATAAGTTACCTAAAAACATATTAAACAATTACAAGCCGAATTAAAGTTAAAAACCCCACAATTAAAACAATCAAAACCCCAGAGGGTCAGCACAGCCCAGAGGGTCAGCACAGCCAGGTCTTCAAATCGTGGCGGAAGGTGCAGAGATCGGGGCCAGCCGGAGCTCTGGCGGAAGAAGATTCCATAAAGTGGGAGCCGCCACAGAGTAGGCCCTCCCCCGGGTTGTCGCCAAGTGACATTGAGTTGCGGATGGCACTCCGAGGAGACCCCATCTGTGGGCCCATACAGGGCGGTTGGTATTTAATGCTGGGAGGAGTCATTCTCGTAAATATGCTGGACCCATGCCGTGTAGGACTTTGAATGTTAACACCAAAACCTTGAATCTCAATATCCCAATATCATATGTTGGGATTCACAATCTACAGAGGAATTATTGAATCTGTCATCTGCTCCTCTATAACTGTCTGGTTTGGCTCTGCAACCAAACAAGACAGACACAGACTTCAACGCAGAAGTCAGCAGGTATTCAGCAGGTTCTGACCAGTTCTGGAGAACCGGTAATGAAAATTTTGAGTAGTTCAGAGAATTGACAAATACCACCTCTGACTGGAGATTTTACAGTATCCTTTCCCTGCCACACCCACCAAGCCATGCCAACAGAGCTGGTAGTAAAAAAAATTGAATCCCATCACCAATTATCCAATGGATAATTAGAACTGCAGAAAAAACAATTGCTACCAATCTGCTTTCCATTTAGGACCTGTATACAACGATTCAAAAAGAGGGCTGTGAAAATATCTACAGAGCCCTCACATAAATTGGACATAAATTGTTTCAACTTCTACCCTCAAAATGACACTACAAGGCACTGCACATCAGAACAACTAGACACAAGGACAATTTTTCCCCGAACGCCATCACTCTGCTAAACAAATAATTCCCTCAACACTGTCCAACTATTTACAAAGTCTGCATTACTATTACTATTAATTTTCTCATTACTCCTTATCACCCATCCCCTCCCACTTGTGACTGTATGCCTGTAACTTTGTTGCTTGTATCCTTGCAATTTATATTGACTGTTTCCTAGTATTATTTTGATTACTTATTGTACCCTATGACTATTATCAAGTGTTGTACCTTAGGATTCTTGACTCTTGACGAATGTATCTTTTCTTTTATGTATATGGAGAGCATTTGCACCAAGACAAATTCCTTGTGTGTCCAATCACACTTGGTCAGTAAAGAATTCTATTCTATTCTGTTCTCTGTCTGAACTTTTTTTTGAAAAACGTTTAGAAGAGCTATTTTCATTGTCATGTGACCATGCTTCTGGATATTGATACCTATCAGATTACCACTAGTATGCAAATTGGTAGGATTGCCATTTCTATCATTGTAAAGTTTCTCAAAGTTGGAAATATAGACTTGAGAAAGGCACCCTGTGATCAAAATACGAGCATGAATTAATGATGGCTGCCCACATCCCAAGGTATTGTGACCTTCTCAGCAAAACAAGTAACTCAATAGGGCAATCCAGATTCATTTAATGACTGCAGTCATTTATTTAATAGCCATAGCAAAATAGGTCATCAAATTGGGCTTGACTCAATAACCATTTCACTGTTCTAATGATTAATATAATAAATACTAATTTAATAATAGATACGAATATTAATGCTAATAGATAACTATTCACTTCACCAACAGAAAGAAATTAAGCCCTTTACAACTTCATTGTTAACTTGGAATTTTAAAAAAAGGGGAGGGGGAGAAGCTTATATATTTCCACTAGCCAATTTTCCTTTAATATGAAAGAACTCTTGGGTTCTATGAAAATAAGTAAGTAGAATTTAAATGAGGCAATGCATTTTTTTTTAATCTGCTCTTGGCTAAATTCTTTGGCCTCCAGGATCTCACAAGAAAATTGAAAACAAAACATTTGATTTCTATTTCTTAGGAAAAATTCATATATGCTCGCGCATAAGATGAAAATATGCATGATGTATTTGAGAAACTATCATTAGTTAAAAATCAATTAAATTACATCTTGTCAGGTTCAGTGAATTTTAGCTGAGAAAATGATACATTTAATTACAAGATAAGACAATGCAGCTTGAGAAAGATAGGCAATTGTACAGGTGAAACTCGAAAAATTAGAATATCATGCAAAAGTTCATTTATTTCTGTAATGCAACTTAAAAGGTGAAACTAATATATGAGATAGACTCATTACATGCAAAGCAAGATAGTTCAAGCTGTGATTTGTCATAATTGTGATGATTATGGCTTACAGCTCATGAAAATCCCAAATCCACAATCTCAGAAAATTAGAATATTGTGAAAAGGTGCAATATTCTAGGCTCAAAGTGTCCCACTGTAATCAGCTAATTAAGCCATAACACCTGCAAAGGGTTCCTGAGCCTTTAAATGGTCTCTCAGTCTGGTTCAGTAGGAATCACAATCATGGGAAAGACTGCTGACCTGATAGTTGTGCAGAAAACCATCATTGACACCCTCCATAAGGAGGGAAAGCCTCAAAAGGTAATTGCAAAAGAAGTTGGATGTTCCCAAAGTGCTGTATCAAAGCACATTAATAGAAAGTTATGTGGAAGGGGAAAATGTGGAAGAAAAAGGTGCACAAACAGCAGGGATGACCGCAGCCTGGAGAGGATTGTCAGGAAAAGGCCATTCAAAAGTGTTGGGGACCCACACTGCCAAAAGCACCAAAATCTGGTTCAATGACTGTGGGATTACTGTGCTTGATTGGCCAGCAAACTCGCCTGACCTGAACCCCATAGAGAATCTATGGGGCATTGCCAAGAGAAAAATGAGAGACATGAGACCAAACAATGCAGAAGAGCTGAAGGCTGCTATTGAAGCATCCTGGTCTTCCATAACACCTCAGCAATGCCACGGGCTGATAGCTTCCATGCCATGCCACATTGAGGCAGTAATTGCTACAAAAGGGGCCCAAACCAAGTACTGAGTACATATTGGGTCCGATATTGTTCTATTTACAATCCTTGTTTTATTGATTGCATGTAATTTCTAATTTTCTGAGATTGTGGATTTGGGATTTTCATGAGTGAAAGCCATAATCGTCACAATTATGACAAATCACAGCTTGAACTATCTTGTTTTGCATGTAATGAGTCTATCTCATATATATTAGTTTCACCTTTTAAGTTGCATTATGGAAATAAATGAACTTTTGCATAATATTCTAATTTTTTGAGTTTCAGCTGTATTATTTAGTTCTTAGTCCTCACTATTTTAGAAAAAGTATTTTGACATAAGCCTTAAATAGAATTAGTTTCTTACCATACAATACTTAAAGTCCCTGAATTAAAATCTTATGTTTATCTCTTATCATTTTATGACAGGTAGATCTCAGTGATGAAACTCTAGTGAAACTGCCAATGTTTCTTATTCTACTCTGTCATAACATACATTATCAGTAACAGTAAAAGTACTAATATTAATAAATATTACAGTTCTACTCTGAATCCAGATGTGACAGATATGTCAGAATAAGTGAAAAATGCATTATATGCATTTCACATCTCCCAAGAAACTGTGTTCATGTGTTTACTAATTAGAATAAGATATAATTTAGGAACATATTTTTGTGAAAAATTAGATGATATGATTCAGTATATCATGAATATTTACAAATTTATTCTGTTGCTGAATGCAATTAACATCCTAATACTTTGACTTTCTTCAGAATAGATCATAAATGCATGTCCCAAGCAGTGAGTTCAGAGAGAGAATAAACAGGAAATGCTATCATGAGTTTGCTACTGAGTTCAACAGGAAAATAAATAAATCTGAAGTTTTGTGTTTTGAAAGATTGTATGCTTACTAGTGAAGGATGAATGTAGTTACTGATTTAGAAATGTAGATTCTGAGAGCTGCTGATCTACTGTTGTTGGGTGACCGAGTGATTAAGTTCTGCTTACACATCATAAAGTTGTGCGGTTCTCCAAAACTTCTGTGCACATGGGCAAGTCCACCACATGTGGAAATACGTTCCTTGAATGTAGTTACACTTCCAGCAGTTCGGTGACAGGTTGGGGAACATCTTAGCTAGTCTCGCTGGAGGTAAGTGCAATGATCAACCATTTTATACAAGTTTTCTTTATACGAGGCTGACATAGTTAATCTATAATTTATTTGCCAGATATATTCCCATTTATCTAATTCAATATTATGGCCCACATTCTTAGCCCAAATTATCATACAATCCTTAACTGTTTCTTCTTTTAGTTTGTAATCTAAGAGATATTTGTAAATTTTACTAATCATTTTTCTTTCTTTCCCATGCCATATCTTGTCTAATTCCTGCTGGATCATATTAAAGCCAAATTGTTCTCTATCTTTTTTATAATGTGTTTGTATTTGTACAAAGAGCCACCATCCTATCTCCTTTCCTTGAATTTGTATTTGATTCCTACTTTTTAATTCTCCTTTTTCATTTAGTAAATCTTTATATCTTACAATGTTATCATAATCCAGAACATTTGGGCGTATAACCACTTCCATTGTTGATAACCACTGTGAGACCTTAGGGTAATGGTTTTTTTAATCTTTCCCCAAATATTTAGCAAAACATTCCTCGTCCAATGCCTTTGAAAATATAAGTGTTGTTTACTCTTTCCATCCCACATAAACGTGTGCCAGCCAAGTTGGAGATCAAAGCCCTCTAAAGATAAAATCTTCTGTTTGTCAGATTAACCCAGTCTTTGAGCCAGGTAGCTATGGGGTGCTTAGATCTCGCTCATGGGGCCACCCTGGAAACAGCAAAGGATTGGCCCACAGTATGTCTGCCAACAAACATGGAACCTGGGAGGGCTGTGACTGAAAACAGGACCTGGGGAGGCAATCACAGCCCACTGCAACTACATTTTTGTTGGCAGATCACTCAGTCCACCATAGGTGCCCCTGACACGAGTGACATCAAGATGCCCACACCCATGCCAGCTCCTGAAGTCAAACACAACCATGATGCAGCCCTCAATGAAATCGAGCTTGACACCCCTGGTGTCGGGAATTGTGTTCCCTGCGACACTCCATGGAAGCAAAAGTTGGATTTTCACAACACAAGATAGAAAGAGTTTAAATGATTAGCAATATGATTCAAAGTGACTAAATAATATTGACAAATGAGTGATGGCAAACCTGTTGCTGTATCTCTTACTTACTGCCCAGTCAGTTAATGAGATGTAGATGATACTTTTAAAAAACAAAGTCCATATCTTTTAAAGAAGTAAAAAAATTTAATATTTACAAGAGACTTTGACAGGATAAATACCTGATGAACAACAAATACTGAAAAGTATGATTCCGCTATGAAATTTCTGAGGTATGTGACTGACAGTTTTTTCTGCCAGACAGTGAAGAAGGACAAACAAAACCTACAAGATTACTGCCAGCTTTTCAAAGTAAATCAGGCCAGGTAAGACTTCATAAGGACTACTGGAATTCTATTTTTATTGCTGCAGGGCATAATAACAGAATCTGAAAGGTTGATAGAGTTTGTCTCTTATACTAAAGAGAATCCAAGGGAGGTCATTTCTAAATTTCTTCTGATTTCCTTTTCACTTTTCAGAGCTAACCTAATCTTTATGTATTTGTCCTTGCATTCCTTCTTCAAGGTTATGCCCATATTCCTCTAAGATTACTTAATCATGGCTTCAGAATTATGAATAGGTAAGTTGAGGAAATGAAAGTAATAGAAACAAAACTATTTGGTTAAGTATGCATAAAATAGAGTGATGATTAAATGCTTATCAACAGTTGTTTATAAATCTGAATAACCAAGGCCAGAATGCCAACTGGATTTATCTGGATTCCTGATTTAAAAGGCTTTGTTAAGAGTTGTGGATTATTGGCAATAGACAATATTAGGGAGGGAAAACAAGAAATTATAAGGACAAGTCATGGAGTAAATGATATTTATAGCCTTATTAATTAATCCTTCTTTTTAGAAGAGTAAATGTTTGGGCCAAGGCAGGAACGTGTTAGGTAGACACTCTTAAGAAATTTAATCTGATCCACCAAGAGATTTTTTTTTAAACAGCTTTTAAACCATTCTCTAAAAGTTGATCACTGGATTTATCATGGAGATATTTTGGCAGGACCAGCAGCAAACCAATAGTATTAAAAAATGCAGTAACTGTAACTATTATCATAAAAAAAACCCAGCCAAATTACAGGTTATGAAGAGAAATGATTGTCAGCGATGTAAATATAGGCAGAGAGTTTAATGAGCTAGCTTTGGCTAGCTGCTTGTTTCAGTATCAAACAGCCCATCATACTTTTCAACTAACCCAGTTAAAATGTCATGGCAACATTATATATTGTCTGTTAGAATCTCAGAAGTAGTAGAAAGATGATGAAATGCTTTGGAAAACTCTGAAGCTCTTCAGAATCACCAATTCAATCTGTTACTTCATAACAGGTCCCCATTTTACAGGTGGCACTTACCCCCAACAAGGATAGCAAGAATGTTTAAGAATAAATCTGAAAAATGTCGAAAATGTCATCAGATACCCAGTTCATATTACCATATGTGGTGGATATGTGCAGACGCTAAAAGACTAAACTCCACACATGGTTGGAAAAAATGATAAAGAAGCATATAGATTTGAAACCAGAGATTGGGAATTATACCTGAAATATATAGTAAGGATTTGAAATATTTGATTGTAAATGTATTAACAACGGCTAGGATTGTATTTGCTAAAAATTGGAAAAATGAGAAAATACCAGCACAGGAGGAAGTTATTAAGAAAATAATGGAATGTGCTGAAATGAGTAAATTGACATTTGAAATTAGAGTACAAGAAGATAAACAATTTTATAAGATTTGGGATTTATTTTATCAATGGTTAGAAAATAAAATATTGTAATGAAATATGAAGAATTTTACAATATAAGAACAGAATTATATAGAATATACAGGATGTATTATTATATAATAATTATGGGATGGATCTAAGATGATAATATGAATTGTTATAAGATAAATCAATTTAAAAATATGGAATATCTCGCATAACATGAATATATAATAGTATAGTCAAATGCTTGATTAATAATGATAATAAATGTATTTAGAAATATCTGTTTGATAATATGAGAATATATATAAACAATTGTAATTGAGGACTATTGAGAAGATGCACAAAAAAAATTGTAACCTACCGACACATTATATATATGTAATTGGAAAATGGCTTTATGTTTTTATGTTTTGTCTGTGTATGTTTGCCTAAAAATAAAAAATTCTTTAAAAAAAAGGTTCCCAGTTTGATTCCCAAGTGTGATTTGCTCAAAACGTCATTGAATTACATGTTTGAAACTAAATGCAGCCCTAACACATACTGTATATACATGAAAAGAGTTAAGTTGCCACAAAGATAAAAATACAACTTCACTTTCTACACCATCTCATCATCTTAGTGAGCTAGATATATTAAAGGAATGGTTCACCTTTCCCTCTAATGACACTCTTGCAGTATGTTTTTAATATATTTCTCCAATAATATTTTAAAAGGTATAATTAGCACACACTTTTTAGACACATTAAAAAGATTATGATTCCCAGGCTGGGTAATAGCTAATATTTTGCAATGATAAAGCCATCTGGATATTTAGCAGCATATAGTGAAGTGCATCCACAAAGAAAATATTCTGAACTATGCTACCAGCAAGTCGAACATCTGCCAAAATGGTAAGGAAGTTATGCACCACATGGAATGGCTAAAGAAACCAAAAGTGCAATAGCAATAGCACTTAGACTTATATACCACTTTACAATGCTTTACAGGCCTCTCTAAGTGGTTTACGAGTCAGCCTATTGCCCCCAACAATCTGGGTCCTCATTTTACCCACCACGGAAGGATGGAAGGCTGAGTCAATCTTGAGCCTGGTGGGATTTGAACTGCAAATTGTAGGCAGCCGGCAGTCAGCAGAAGGAGCCTGCAGTACTGCACTGTAACCACTGCGCCACAGAGGCTCCTAGCAATGCTACTTTAATGGTTGTTGTGAGGAACCACATTATGTTTACATTTTTTTATATTTTATCTCATGTATATACTGTGTGTGTGTGTGTGTGTGTGTGTGTGAGAGAGAGAGAGAGAGAGAGAGAGAGAGAGAGAGAAGGATTATTAAAATTCAGACACTTGGTAATTGACTCATATTTATGATGGCTGCAATGTCCTGAGCTCATGTGATCCCTTTTTGTGCTCTTCTGACAAGCAAAGTCAATAGGGAAGCCAGATTAATTTAACAACTGTGTTACTAATTACACAACTACAGCAATTCACTTAACAATTGTACCAAAAATGGTCGTAGAATGGGGCAAAATTGTGGTTGTAAGTCAATTGTGTTCATAAATTGAGGACTACCTGTGTATGGATGTATATATGTACGTACATACATACATACATACATACACACATTATGCAGTGGTGGGATTCAAATTTTTCTACTACCTGTGGGCGTGGTGTGGTGTGGCTTGGTTGGCATGGCTTGGTGGGCATGGCAGGGGAAAATCTCCATTCCCTCCCTGTTATGTATGCAGGTTTAAAGTCATTGGTTTAGTTTGAACTGTTCTTGTAAAATGTAAGAAATGATTGGTTTAAAAAGTGCGGGAAAACCCTGCACTCTGGCTGGCAACTGCGGCTGCTGGCTATAAGTAGCAGCCGCAGTCCAGCCAAAGTGGGTTCGTTCTGAGCTGTAGTCACTAATAAACAAAGAGCTTGAAGCAACCACCAATCTCCTTCACCAGACTCAAACCCAAGCCCACGCCACAGATGAAAGGAACCAGACCATGGCTGCAACACCAGCTGCTACACTCCCCTCCGACCCCCAAACTAAGCAAACTGACACACGCTATAAACACATAGCCAGACCTCAAAGTCGGAGCCAAACCAAGGCCCGGAATGTCACATCACAGCCTTCTACCCAGGATACTACATCGCAGAACTCAGGAGATTACAACACAAAACATCAGGAGGTTGCAACACAGACAACGACCCAGGAGATTACAGCACCACACCCAGGACGTCACAACAATAGAACTCAGAAGGTCATCACACAGCCCATTACCCAGGTCGTTACAACACAAAAGGCTGAGAGACACACAGCCAGCACCTCAGCCACACAGGGTCTCAGGAAAAAGCCAACCAATCTGCATACATCAACTCCATCAACCAATCAAGAAGTAACAACACAACCAACTCTGGAGTTTAAAAGGGAAAAACAGCCACGATCACGCACTTCTCCCAGAAGAACAAAGCTGAAGACACCAGCCTGAAGATGACGGATGAGATTTCATCAAAACGTTGCCAAGGTATTCTCAATCTTACAGGGGACAAGACCTGAATACACCAAGACCTACATATATATATATATATATATATATATATATATATATATATATAGAGAGAGAGAGAGAGAGAGAGAGAGAGAGAGAGAGAGAGAGAGAGAGAGAGAGAGAGACTTATAAACCTCAAAATAAATTACCCAGTCCATATGATCTTGCATATGTTTTTCATATCAGAGAGAACAAATTCTCTCAAGAATTAATTATGTCAAAGTATTAAAATGTTATGTGCAATCTCTTGAATATAATTGGGATGGCAACGTACCATGATTTCATAAAATGTTCTTTTAACCTAGCACTTGAAGAAAAAGAGAAAATTATGCTATCATAAGTGGCATATGAATCAACTTTGAAAAAGTATATATATATATATCCAAGAATGTCAACTAACGTATTCCTGCATCATTAGCTCACCTCATGTGCAGAAATAAAAAATGGTCCGCAATTGTAAATTCTAAATGTGTAAAAAAGCTCACAAGTGGCAAAGAAGAGAATATGAATATCATGAAAATCCATGATTACAAATTCCCCTTTAAAAATGACTACAGTAAAGTTTGAAGCAAAACAAGAGATAAAATCATACAGAACTCTGTCAATTTGAAGGAAGTTAAGATAAGAAGTTCCTAACTTTGAACAGAATTTTAATTTATTGAGTTTTTAAAATTATCTGTATAACATTGCAAAGATCAGTAATTTTGTATAGGCCTTCTACTTCTAAATTAAATATTGCTTCTTCTTACTTGTCACGCTTGTATTTTTGGATAAGTGGAGTATTTTTCAGACCAGTAGAGGTATTTTAATAAAAACCCACTTCTGATTGACACAAGTGTTCAAGAACCCATACGTCGATCGTATTCACAAATTATATCTATGGAACTGCTCTTTTATCATCTTCAAATTGTGAGGTAGTCTTTTCCTTCCAATTATGTGCCACAGAATGTTCAGAGTGACGTTTTGACCTGCATGTCTAATACACCATATGCTTCGTCTTGGCTCATCTTATTTTGTATGCATGAAATATACTTAAGTATGGAGAATTTTAAAATACTTAGGAATAATTTTGAAGCTAATTAAAACTGAGAAGACTTTATTTTAATTTGATTTGGGAAAACTGGCATAAACATATGAAAACTGACACTGTAAGCACTGTCTGAAGATTGAAAGAAGACAATAGTGAACTGCAAAATTTATGAAAGTTAGCAAGTCATCTTTATCAAATGGAATGTACAATTTCATTGCTTTAACTTCTGAGCACCAAAAATATTCTTTTTAATGCATGAATAATAAAAACATGTTTTAAAAGAATTTAGAATTTATCTTGTCAGAAATTCATTTGTTTTGTTGTTTTGTTTTGTTTTTTTCTTTTGGTTTTTGGAATGGCAGTATCTACATTATAATCAACTATATAATTTAGTAAGAAGCTCAGGTCTTTTCTCCTTCCTTCCTTCCTTCCTTCCTTCCTTCCTTCCTTCCTTCCTTCCTTCCTTCCTTCCTTCCTTCCTTCCTTCCTTCCTTCCTTCCTTCCTTCCTGATTCTCTATCTCTCTGGCCCAGCAGGGTGAGTCAAACAGATGGCAGCAATATGGAGAAAAGTATATCCCTATTGAGAGATTACTGATAATGACAAATAGTCAGTAATCTTGGCTTCTTTCTCCAGCATGGCCCCTGGAGAAACTTTAATAACTATCTTCTCTGATACAATAAAGTGACTGCTGATAATTCATATCCATGAATTACTGAAAAGTATTAATTTCAAAACCATGATAGCATATGTTGAATTTCAAAGGATACAGGAAACAAGAAATATTTGTCCATAAAAAGGTAGGCCCAGAGAGTGAAAAAACCCCTCTATACTTACGTTGATATAGGCAGGGGTGAGATTCAAATTTTTTAACAACCGGTTCTGTGAGTGTGGCTTAGTTGGTGGTCATGTGACTGGGTGGACATGGCTTGGTGGTCATATTATTGGCTGGGTGTGGCCAACTCAATATCACTCGCATCTCCTCGCCTGGCCTCTCATGACTGTGGGGATGTTGCAACAGTTGAAAGTGTGAAAAATGGTCATAAGTCACTTTTTTCAGTGCCATTGTAACTTTGAATGGTCACTCCACACAAGCAAAGTACCAGCAAAGGAGGGGGAAAAACTCCAGAGACGTTCCTGAGACAGGAAGTCTAGTCCTGCCAAGAATGTAATAAGGGTCAACGGAGAGGCAGTTTCTGTAAGCAACTCCAGAATGTTTCCTTCCTGCCTTCCTTACAGGATTAGGCCAGTAATTTCTTCTAACAACCAGTTCTCCGAACTGCTTAGAATGTTAACAACCGGTTCTAGAGAATAGGTGCGAACTGGTAGAATCCCACCCCTGGATATAGGTCAATAACAAAAATTAAAACATCTTCTATTTTCAGAGCAATTCATGAGCAACCTCTCTGTAAAAACTATATTGATGTAAACCCTGAGGGAAATGTTGGCATAATGTAAACTACTTTTCACTTAGTTTAACAGCCAGAAAATCATTATGTATTATTAGTGCTTCTATCCACGAAACAACAGTACCTTGAATGTGGTTAGCCTACGAACACATAAAGCTGATTGAGTGTTTGATTGTGACTATTGTCATCATTGGAGGGATATGGGTTTTTTACTTTGTGGAAATTTAATTTTATAAGTTGCCTAGAGTCACCATGTGTGAATTTTGATAGCCTTAGAAATGTGGTTAATAAAAATAAAATAAAAGAACAAATCAATTGTGTTATGTATGCAGGTTTAAAGTCATTGGTTTAGTTTGAACTGTTCTTGTAAAATGTAAGAAATGATTGGTTTAAAAAGTGCGGGAAAACCCTGCACTCTGATTGGCTGGCAACTGCGGCTGCTGGCTATAAGTAGCAGCCGCAGCCCAGCCAAAGTGGGTTCGTTCTGAGCTGTAGTCACTAATAAACAAAGAGCTTGAAGCACTCCGCGTCTGTCTCTTCATGCAAACATAACAAATTGGGTCAGAACCAAAACAGTCCACTCCAACTCTGTTTAACTTTATGCACACAACATGGCAGTAAAAGTAACTTGTTTCCCAATAGACATGTAAGCTGCATTTGACTTTATAAACATGGCCTATGGCAGTGGTGGTATTCTACTGGTTTGGCCTGGTTCTGGCGTACCGGTAGCGCCGAAGATTAGCAGAGACCAAACTGGTTTTCTCTGAGGAGCTGCTGTTACGTCCACCCACCCACCTGGGCTCCCATACTGACCTTTATGCCCTGCTTTTGAAGTGCAGCTGCTTTGCGTGGCACAGCAGATTGCTGTACATCAGCTGCTGAAGCAACAGGGTATGTCATACCCTTGTTGGAGTCTGATTCTGAGGGGAAGATTGAGGAGCTGACAGGGAGTGGGAGTGTGGCTCTGGTGGCTGTGTAAAAAACGGGGGAAGAGCACAGTCCGGCTGGGCATTCAGAGGAAGACCCAGGGCCACCCCCCTCTTCATCCTAGGGCACGCAGGGAGGAATGGAGAAGGGAGCAACATGGCTTACGGGAGAGAAAAAGGCCCTGATCCCTTTCATTAGTTGCAGCTGGGAGAACAGGATATAAGAAGGGCATTTGCACACAGCTTCTTGCTGGAAGCAAAGCGTGCATTATCTTTGTCGAGGCTTATCTGGGTGTTGGCGTCCTCCCAACTGTGTGTGCTTCATTATCTTTTGGAAATCTGCAATTTATTATCCTGGCCTATCGTGTTAATTACTTCAGCATGGTTTGTGTTGGTTTTTTTATTTCAAATTTATCTGTACTTTGGGTTCGGACGGAATTTTTTCCTTTTGTTCTTGGGAGAGTTTTTTCTCCAGCTGAGGATAACTGGACTTTGGGGGCCAAGTTGGAGGCATTAAAGGGACTTTACCTATTTTTGTGACTTCGTTGCTTTTGTGCCATGCCCCAGGTCATCATAGGGAGAGTGCAGGATTTCAGGAGGTGATTTGGAAAACTTCTGCACCTGCGCAAAGTGTGTGTTGGGCGCACATGTGTGCACAAACTATTTGTGCACACACAAAGTGCTCCCAGCAAGGCACGCCCACTGAACCGGAGGTAAACAATTTTGAAATGCACCACTGGCCGACGGAGACAAGCCCAGGGAGGTTTAACTCTCTGGATTGTCATTTTTTCAACTTACTAACAGTAGAAACAGGTATTTGTTTAGTTTATACGGTTCTCCAGGCTAAGGGAGACCCTCCATACAGCAGGGTATACTGAGAGCCTCATAGGCCACAGAGCAGCCTGTGAGCTATTCATCTGGGAAGTGAGGGGCTACAATTCTCTTCATTGTTGAAAAAGCAGTCAGTTTGGAATTTATTTTCCAAACAGACAATGAGTCATGCCTTTCATTTCTTAATCAATTTATGGGAGTATTATCTGTATTAGCTGAAATATTATCTGTATTTCTTTCCATACACAATTTATTATTTCTTTTTGAAGTTATGTCTTATATTTGAGACTTCTTCATTGCTAAACAACAAGAAAGAGGTTAGAATAGAACAACAGAGTCGGAAGGGACCTTGTAGGTCATCTAGTCCAACCCCCCGCCCAAGCAGGAGACCCTACACCATTTCTGACAGATGGGAATCCAATCTCTTCTTGAAAGTCTCCAGTGATGGTGCTCCCACAACTTCCGAGGGCAAGCTGTTCCATGGGTTGATTGTTCTCACTGTCAGAAAATTTCTCCATATTTCCAGGTTGGAACTCTCATCCATTATTCCTTGTCAGGCCTTCGGGTCCATTGGAAAATAGCTTGATCCCCCTTCCTCCCTGTGGCAGCGCCTCAGATATCGGAACTGGTTGGTGGAGGCAAGCTAAAATCAGAAACCTGGAGCTTCTTTTTTAAAACTTTGATGGAGAAACATAAGGATGGAAAGTAGTGCTATGGGTGACTGAAACTTTCTGATTTTTATGAACTCTGATTGGCCAGGAACTAGCAATTGCTTTCTAAATATATATTCTTTGACCACAAGAGGGGGCTAAGAAGATGGCTAAATACAAGCATATTTCTGGAGAAGGATTTGAAAATTATTTACAGAAAACCATTCACTTTATAGACCAATTATGTTCTAAGGACAAAGGAAGATATAATTGATATACAGGTTGTCCTCACCTTCAGACCACAAATAAGCCCAAGATTTCTGTTGTTAAGTGAGACATTTGTTAAGTAATTTTGCCCCATTTTTACAACCTTCCTTGCCACAATTGTTAATGAATCACTTCAGTTGTGAAATTAGTAGCAGAGTTGTTAAGTACATCTGGATTCCTCATTCACTTTGCTTGTCAGAAGGTTGCAAAAGGGGATTACGTGACCCTGGGACACTGCAATCATCATAAATATGAGTCAGTTGCCAAGTATCTGAATTTTGATCACATGGCCATGGGAATACTGCAACAGTCGTAAATGTGAAAAATGGTCAGAAGTCACTTTTTTCAGTGCAGTTGAACAATTTAGTGAACAATCACTAAATGAACTGTTGTAAGTTGAGGACTACCTGTAGATGATATTTATTTATTTATTTATTTATTTATTTGGATTTATATGCTGCCCTATCTCCTGAAGGACTCAGGGCAGCTCACAACAATAAAAAACATACAGTACAAAAATTTAAAATTATTAAAAAATTATTAAATAAAGATCCCAAACAATTATCTAAAACCCACAACGATCAATATTCTATAAAAACCAATAAAAATCCCCAACCCCGCAGTCCAGGCCAGCCTGTTAGAAAAACCATGTCTTCAGGTTGCAACGGAAGGATCGAAGGTCAGGGGCCAACCGCAGCTCCAAGGGCAACTGATTCCACAGGGTGGGGGCTCCCACAGAGAATGCTCTCCCCCTGGGGGTCACCAGCTGACACTGTCTGGCCGACAGCACCCCAAGGAGGCCCTGTCTGTGGGAGCGCACAGGAGGCTGGGTAGTTGTTGATGGTAGTAGATGTTCACGTAAATACCCCGGCCCTAAGCCATATAGGGCTTTATAGGTAATTACCAGCACCTTGAATCTCACCCGAGGGCAACCGGCAACCAATGCAGTTCACGCAGGAGGGGTGTAATATAGGATTATCGGGATACTCCCATCACAACTCCAGCGGCCGCATTCTGCACCAGTTGATGCCTCTGAGTGGTATGCAAGGGCAGCCCCATGTAGGAGAGCAAGAGGCACAATCAGGTGTAGAAAGTTATCAAAACATTGAGGCAATTTCACAAATACCTGACAATGTAAAGGATGCAACTGTAAGTCTGGAATGTAAATCTGACATCAATTTTTATTATGGTGATAGATTAAATACAAACAACTCCGCACAATTGAAACGAGGCAGTGGTGGGATTCAACTGGTTTGCACCAGGTCAGGCGAACCGGTTGTTAAATTACTCCCTCCCCTCGCTATCAAAGTGGATCCTGAGCACTGCGCTGCAATGGAGAAACAGGCAACGGAATGGCCGACGTGAGGGGAGGAGGAGGAGCAGGGAGAAGAAAGAGGAAAAGCGGCCTTCTACTTTCCTTGTGCCAGCCCCTCCATTGCCCATTTCTCTATTGCAGTGCAACACCCAGGATCCACTCTGATAGCAGGGGGGCGGTAATTTAACAACTGGTTCACCCAGGGTCAGATTGGCTGTTGTGGGAGGCTTGTCCCGCATGTAAGGCGGAGCTGGAGAATGGGGAAGGGCCATGCCTGGCACGACAGCCAATCTGACCCTGGGCGAACCAGTTGTTAAATTATTTGAATCCTACCACTGAAACCCACAAGTCTCACAAGGACAAACTTTGGACCTTTTCTTCATGGATATTAACAAGATAACATCCACTAACATTGAGTTGCTAATTAGGGCATACAAAACCTTTGCCTGGCCAATTCTCGAATACAGCTCGTCCGCCTGGAAGCCACACTGTATATCGGACATTAACACAATTGAGCAGGTTCAAAAGTATTTCTGGAGAAGAGTACTCCACTCCTTTACTCACAATAGTATCCCCTATGCCTCCAGGCTGGCTTGAAATTTTGGGCTTGGACAATCTTGAACTGAGCCGCCTGTGGTCTGATCCAAGCATCATTCACAAAATTGTCTGCTATAACAACTTGCCTCCAACGACTTCTTCAGCTTTAATCACAATAATACAAGGGAAAAACAACCGATACAAACTCAAGGTAAACCACTCCAAACTTGATTGCAGAAAATACAACTTCAGCAACAGAGTGGTCAATGCCTGGAACGCCCTATCCGACTCCATTGTTACAGCCTCAACCCCTCACAGCTTCAACCTCAAACTGTCTACCATGGACCTCACTCCATTCCTAAGAGGTCCTTAAAGGGGGCGTGCATAAGTGTACCAGTGTGCCTACCATCCCTGTCTTCCTGTCCCCGTTTATCTGTATTTACTTCCTTTGTTCATGTTTATGTTCATACCTATACTTGTTATCTTGTACAAGTTTGACAAAATAAATAAGATTGAAAATAAGTAACCAGTGGCTCTGTAAATCAAATTGTTTCTATCCACAAAGCATATTTAGATGTAGTATGTCTAGCACTGAGCAAACCCCACACTCTCTAGCTCACTAATACAACCAGCTCAGAAAGCAACAAGGACTTCACAAACACATATTTAATTTAAATGCCAGCTGCCAGGACATGAGAAGCGAAGAAAGAAAAGAATTAGTATGTCATTTTTTAAAAAAAAAATGTGTTTGTAGAGTAAACATAGTTAAATAGCACAGATTATAAATAGAATTTTATGGAAGGATATTCAGTCTACTTGTTTAGCTTAAATGGACTACCTAATGTTCCTTTCCAAAAAATAAAACCATGTTTTGGTTACTTTCAAACTCATAACAGGAGTGTAATTCTGTAATTCACTAACACTGCAAAGCTAGATCCTATAAAATCATAATGACCTCTCCTGTAATCTTAAAAATTTCATTCCAATATTCCTATTATAATGATAATTTGACATTGTGCAATGTTCTTAGAATACAATCCAATAAACGTCTATTTCTACTAGAGACATTAGTTATATAGTAGCCAGTAAAAATGTTTAACTACAGCAATAAGTGAAGCAAAGAGGAGGAACATCAGGCAAGATCACATAAAAGTACTTACTTACTCTATTATTTTAAATACATTTTTGAGTGTAGAAATATATATTTTATGTTTATGCATAAAATCTCCAAGATCAGTTGCACCCAAATACATATAATTCCAATCACTTTTTGTTGTTGTCATCAGTGTTAACATTTGATATTTCAGAAAATCATGAAAATGGCATAGGAGTTTATAAAATACCTGTTTAAACAGAAATATACTAAATTATACTAAACTGTAACAAGGAAGATGCCAGAATCAAACCTCAGGTTAGGTTGTTCCAGAGTGTAGAAACGGTAGTTAAATGTGAAGTTTGGTAAATGTGTGATAGGAATTGTAGCAGTTTCACTACTAAAAGTTTAAGCACAAATGTTAAAGATTGCGGTAGAATAAGCAAGTAAGTCTTAATATACCATAAAGAACAGTCTAAATTGATTTGGAAAACAACCATCACAATTATTTTGACATGGAAGCAAAAAACCTTTTGCTAAAATGTCCTTCACTAGCCACATTTTAGACCAGTTGCAGTTTCCAAAACAATGTCTAAGGCTACCACTTTGAAGCGAGCTTTGCAATAGTTTCACCTATATAATAAAATTATCTAGTATCAGCAATGGTTTTAAAATTATGTATCTCTGACCATTTCAATTATTACCTTCCAAAAGCCATAGCTGAGGTCATAGAACAACAAAGAATTATTATTGTTATTGTTATTATTATTCTTTATCGGCCAAGTGTGATTGGACACACAAGGAATTTGTCTTCGGTGGAGTGTACATAAAAGTGCTCCCAGTGTACATAAAAAATACATTAATCAAGAATCATAAGATACAATACTTATCTTAGGAAACTAAATAAGCAATCAAAAGCATACTAGGAAACTAAATAAAGCAATACAAATAATAAAGATACCAACAACAAGGTTATAATTGTAAGTAGAAGGAGATGGATAATAGGAAGGATGAGAAGTAAATCATTTGACAGTGTTGTGGGAATTAGTTATTTAGCAGAGTGATGGCATGTAGGAAAAATTGTCCTTGCATCTAGTTGTTCTGGTGTCCAATGCTCTATTATTTCCTTTTGAAGGAAGAAGTCATATAAAATGAAAATTTAGCTCCAGCTTCTTCTTTCGGATTCAGCCTATGATACTGGAAGAAATGTAAAAAGTCTTCAGATGTCAACCCTGACTTCAGGACAAAAAGAGAAATATAGCAGGTTATCATTAGTGTACTGAGGGCGTCAGGTCTATTATAAAATAATTGTCACGACTCCAAAGATGAATGACATGGAGCCGAGACACCTGAAGGCTGAGCTGGCGATGATTCCTTACCCTGGTGGACTCAACCGTATATTAAAGCCACTGCTCTGAACATGGACATTCAGGGATGTGGCTCTTACTGATGACCGCATGTCACATGACTCGAAGAAGACTATATATGGGGAGGGGAAACACCGGGGAAGCCGGCTACAAAGTGCAACTAATAGTTAATAAAAAGCACAAACAAACGGGCATAGTGACACACGGTGGTGGCACAGAGTGGGTGTATACAAAGGGTATTTGGAAGCACTGGTGTGGGACCTAGAATGGGTTGAATAGTATGGGATCGTTGCCTTGCTATTAACTGTAATTGTTCTGGATGTCAGGCAGCAGTGGTGTCCAGAAGACAGCGATAGTTAATGTAACATTATAATTAATAAACTAGAGTTAAATGTATAAATACAGCTCTGGGTTGCAAAGCAAGCCAGAGCTGACTTTAATGTATTTTGCTCGTTGTTACCCACGGCTTGGTGCATAAGATGAATAAACCCTCCATTGAAGTTATAGGAGTGAGTGGTACTCTCTTAACCTGCCCTAACGTCGGATGAACAACTGAGAATAATCCTCAACTGAGAAAGTAGTAGAGTAGGAAACCTGATAGTTTCACAAGGAGAGGACAAGTATAAAGACTGAATCAAAGAATGCTCCCAAATCATTATAATTACCACCACTACCTCCACGCCACCATTGTTGGATGACAGATTCTTCCTGCCTCCTCCCCTGAATGCTAGAGAATGCCAAGCAATTAAAGCATAAAGAAAAAAAAAACACAATGGCCAAATCAATAAAAATCAATTGGGACATTATTTCTTTACATGGTGACTCCTGCAAGGACCGCTGATGCTAAGTATTGGAAAGAAAAAGGGATGCCAACAGTTGAAGAATGAACTTCAAAATTGACTGAACTGGCAGAGATGGCGAAATTAACCGCATTGATTAGAGACAGTGGGTTAGATTAAGTTTATATGAGATTGAAAGGCTTGGGGGATTTTCTGCATTTTAAATAAAATAACAGAGGGTTTAGCTGATTTTTCATATAGTGAACAGGTAGTGGGTCGATTTGATGATAGATTTCCACATAAGTGACATCTTTCTATGCAACATCGTATTTGCAAAGAGGAATCTTCCCAAGAGGCAACAGAAGGGTGTGTGTGTGTGTGTGTGTGTGTGTGTGTGGAGTTTGCATCCCAAAATGTGATCCCATGTTTAAGCAGCACCTCCTGTATAGAATTCATATCCCCAAATAAGCAGAAGACAGAAGTTAGAAGCATGTCCTGTAGTGAAGAGCACAGGCCATTTCTTGTATGTTGCAAGAGTTTAATTCATTTATGTACAGCATATGTGTGCTTTTTTTCCCCCTCAGTAAAAACTAAAGCAAAAATGTGGAAAACATGTAGTGAGAGAAGGAATGTTGATGTATTTGGTTGAAATGAACCCGCTGTCCAGAAGTCTAATAAATAAGTGTAAGTGAAGGGCAGTGATGGGTTTCAAAATTTTTTACTATGGGTTCTGTGGGCGTGGCTTGGTGGCATGGTGTGGCGTGGCTTGGTGGGTGTGGCAGGGGAAGGGTACTATAAAATCTCCATTCCCTCCCCACTCCTGGGGGAAGGCTACTGCAAAGTCCCCTTCCCTCCCCACCCCACTAACCTGCTTTTCAGCTCCGTTCTCCTGTGCAGGACAACAAAAGAAGACCCAGCCAATCAGCTGGAACTTGGGAGGCAGAGAATAGATGGGGCGGGGCCAGTCAGAGGTAGTATTTGCTGGTTCTCTGAACTACTCAAAATTTCCGCTACCGGTTCTCCAGAACTGCTCAGAACCTGCTGAATACCACCTTTGGTAAAGGGGATCTGGTTGCTTATTGGCAGTAATGCCTTCCTTCTTTAATTTATTCAAACCAATTTGTTCTCTTATATCAGGAATCCAGGACATGTTTTTTGAATTCTTCTTCCATGCTGAAATGGTAGAGTTAGACAGTACTCTTCTTTTAATCAGGAAGAATTGTTTCCATTGTTATGTAAACAGGTGGGCTTTAATTTAATTTTAAACTAAACTTTTTACAGCAGATATGATAAGTACCATTGTGCAAATGGAGATCTTGGTTTAGGGTTGTTGTTGTTTTTAATTATCATTATCATATATCTGCTTTCTATGACTTGTTTTCAGGTATTCTGTGTATATTATTTTTGCTTAATGTACTGACTTACTGATTTATCCATCTTTAGCTCGACCATTGTTTGATTTCTTCTTTGGCTGATAAATGCTTTATTTCTGCTCCCAGCCATAAACCTGACAGATGGCAATTAGCCAATGGCTTGTTACCAGATGTTAAATATCATGAAAGAAGATAGTACCCTGGAGGACTGACCAAGGAATTCCGGGAGGGCTGAGCATATAAAGTACCTTGTGATAATTTACCTTAAATACAGGAGCAAGACCAGCACATAGTAGTACTTCCATCACTAACGAACAAACTTGGTTGACCTGTGCAGCCTCTCTGACTTGATTTTACAGATCAGAAAACCATTTTTGAATTAGCAGTATTGCTAAGATGTATAAATTGTATGTAGACTGTACGATTAAATGCACAAATTTTTTGAAGTAATATATATATTTGATCAATAGGAAAATACATGGAATAAAGATGCACATTTGCATTGAATTATACTTTGAAAGAGAATTTTTATAAGACAATGTATTTTTGGTATTTAACTTATCAAAGATGTATAAGGGTCTGTCAAACATATGTTGGAAAAGCATAAAGGTATTTTATATTATTTTGATGAACATGTAAGAAAGCTATGAAATATCAGGATCAGATACAATACTTTAATTCAGAGAATTGTTGGAACAGATGTAGAATTAAAACCAAAGGGTTTTTTATTTTTAGTTTTTGTGAATAAACATCTTGAAAAAGAACATGGGATTTTTATTGTTACACACGATAACAGAAGTAAGACTTTTCTTTATATAGAGATGGAAGGACTTGCAGATGCCCATAAAGGAGAAATGGATGGTGAAATTCATGGAGTTAGTTGGGATGGCAAAACTGACTATTCTGATTAAAGAAAATACTTTATCTAGCTACCAAAAAACCACTTTTGTATATTTTTGCTTAAAACTGAAAGAAACAAAACTTTAATTTTGGAATGTGACAATTAGTACTGCTTATGTTTATAGAAATACTGCATACTACTATTGTTAATCTTCAAGCAAAAGGTTAACGTATTTTATATTTGTAGCTATGTGCAGTAGAAGAAAGTTGGGAATCACTATTTTTTTAATCTTTTTTCTTTTTTGCACTTCTAACCTTGTTTCTTTCCTGATTTTTCTTTCTATTTCTTTCTATTTTTGTCTTCCTGTATTTTATTTTTTGCTGAAACTTAACAAAGTTTTTTTTAAAAAGAAAAAGAACCAGCACTTCTAACTGTTTCATTTCTTTGGTGACTCCAAAAAGTAATCACTAGAGTCAAATGAAGGATCCAGGAATATCTGAATAGCTACTCTTCTTCTGATCCCAATAATACAGATTGTCCATTAAGGCAATAAATGCTTGTGTCACCAAAGTCACATCTAAATTCATATCGGAAAAAATTTCTATTTAATACTTTTTTCTAATACTTCTAGGATCTGTAATGTTAACTTTTGTATGTACCATCTTGATATATACAGAATATGACAATTGACTCTTTTATTTCACCATGCTAGGATTCCATCTTATTTCCACTTTCCATCAATAATGTGACCTAAATATTCTTGTGAAATAGTAAGCTTGACAGCAATTTCCCTTTGAGTGGTCTGACAATTGCCCTTAATTATCATTAGTTAATTAATTATACTAGAATTAATTATTGATTCTCATATGAAGACCAACTTTTCCTGTCACAGGTCATCCATTTTATTATTAATCACACAGATCAAAATTTCCCAGTTCAACATCTTTACATATTTCAGCCCATTAATACATATTTGTCATGTCAATAGCCATCACCATAAACAACCTGCATTTAGTCATGAATTTCAATTGGAAGGACTCTTCAGCAGTCAGAAATTTAATCATGATGAGTTGATCAAAGGACACTGACAAAATACTGAATGAAGGCTTCAGTATCACAATCTTTTCTTATAGCAACTAGCAACTAAAGTGAAATATCTGTTTTGCTTTTGGTTTTCAGGTGTGGCTTGATAAAATAAAGAAAGAGTTCCAGTGTTTGCCATGACAAGTTATAAGTATTTAATCAGCTGAATAAAGATGGACCCCTAAAAGCAAGAGGGAATCCTGAACTCACTGTGACACTCATATTTATATGCTTGCTAAGTTGTTTACTTCATTATACAGAGAAGCTGGCACTTTATAGTAAGATAAAAAAAGCACAGGAATAGTCAACCTTCTCTCTTGGTGGTTTTCCAAGGACATTGGGTGGTACCTCGGGGACATTGGGTGTTTCATGGGGGACTTTCCATGATACTGAAGGTCTGTTAAGGTAATGGTGCCAACTATACATATGTCCCGTCAAGTCTGTTAGAATTCTTAGATACCTGATCAGGAGAACAGATGCTGAAGAATGTGTCAGATCTTTTAGCATATTAGTACTGCCATCTGTTAATGTTATAAAATGCAAGGCATTACTTTTCATTCAGCCCTTATACAATATACCCATCACTGTGCAACTTCATACTGTTCAATAAATCAGTGGCTCAAAACTTTTAATTGTTGTGCCGCACATAGAAAGCAAGAAACAATCTTATTTCTAAGTGGAGTTTAATGCTGCATTTACCTAGTTCTATAATTTTAACTCATCCATCCACTCAAAAGAATATTCATTTCCTAAATGTCAACTAGCTGTGTGTGTGTGTGTGTGTGTGTGTGTGTGTCTGTGAAAGAGAGAGAGAGAGAGGGAGAGAGAGGGAGGCAGGCAGGCAGGCAGGCAGGCAGGCATAAACTATCACATTTTTAAATTATAAGATATGATTATAACTTTTATTGCAACAATAATTTAATACTTCAATTATATGTGATCATTATTGTTTCTACAAGATGTCTCATTTCTCGGCATTATAATTTAATGAATCAATTTTCAGACACAATCAACAATATTGGCACATAACTATTAAAACTGTTTCTTTTGGTCATATCTTTTGGGTTACAGAAATAATTTGGACATATTTCTATGCAAACATAAAATTAATTTTCCTATTTTACCTTTCTGTGTGTATTACAAATAAAAGTTTCTAGAAAAATGAACATTTATATTTCTGATATGATAGGAACAATCAAGCAGAACGTGAACATATTCTACATTATGTCTAATTTATGGAAAAGCTATCAGATAACTAAATTGTTGGGTTTGACTCTTTCACTTTCTGAGGTTTAGATTCAGGTTTCAGTGTTAATTAGCTGAAGTGTAATATTTTATGTTTTAAAATTAATGCATTGGGAAAAAATAGGTAATATTTATTGTGCTATTTAGCAAGGTTTGACATTTCTTTTTGACAATTGCATGGACATGGTAAAATTAAGCAGTCTTGTCTATTCAAAACACCATGCTATTCAAAGTTTGTTACCTTTTCATTTGTAATTATTAAACATCAGTATTTTCAACCTTATAGGTGTGCTGGAAGAAATGTCCATCTGGGCTCAGTTCCAAGTGGGGAGAAAGATACTGAAAACATGGAGGCTGCTTGGAAAGCTGGTTTAATAGAGCAGAACATGGTCCATGGAGGCTGCTTGGAAAGCTGGTTTAATAGAGCAGAACATGGTCCTGGTGCAGCTGAAAACATGGAGTGGAGAGTGACTGTTATTTATACCCTGTCTTGGTCCCTGAACCCGAGCTTCCTGTTCCTGTGGCAAGGGCATATATCCTATTGGCTGCTATAGGGGTCATGTGCAAATCCTAGGAGTTTGTCTGAGATAAGCTTTGTTGAACTGTGCTGGGTGATGTAATGAAGAGGCTTGTGTTCTGAAAGGGGGTCGGGCAATTTCTATTATGGCTTAATGGCTTTGTCCTGGTTTGGGTCTTGAGTGAGGGCTAATCCTATCACCCTGGAGCTGAAGGCCTTTTGTCTTGTAGATAAGATGGCCCAGTCTTTTTGGGGATATTAACAAAGGTAGGAGCTGCTTTCCAAGAATATGTTTCTCCTTTTCTCATCCAGGGAAATATAATATTCTGTCTTTTTAATGTTTCCTAAAATATTTCATTCTTCTAAGAGGGGTGAGTGCTGGCTTTCTTCAGGTCCTCTACCAGAGACCTGGGAACTGTGCAGTATCTCAGTTGTTCCTAGCACTGCTGTCAGGTTCCCCTATATCTCTTTCGGGACGCTGCCATTCTGGCAGGGAGGGAAAGATCTTTTACAACCTTTTCCTGTTTGTGGTCTTTCTGACATTTCGATATACCTTCTTGGAAAAGGGAGAGGGAGGGATAGGCCTGGGGCCATCTGTTTTGTCTTAGCTCCAAAGAACCTGGCACAGCGGCACCTGAGAATAATTTCTTATCACCTTCTCAGCTCGAGGTTCTCACAACAACTTCACACCTGTGGATTGGACTGGACATAGGGGAGGAATTTCTGCAGCTTTTAATCTAATGATTCTGAGCGGGAGTTTGGTAGGATCTTGGTAGGCCCCTACTTCTAGGGTTTGGTGTTTAGTGCATGTTCTTGCTCTATTATGACCACTGCTGTCCAGGCCTTTCCATCCACTGAGGATTCTTCTGCTGGATCGTCTTCCCATGTCTATTGCTGCCTCAGGCATTCTCACAGCAGGTACTTTTTGGATGCCATGTTACTGATGCAATCTGGATGCTCTGGGTTTCATATATGACCGTGGCTTCTCATCAGACACTGACCTCTTTCTTTCCGGCTAATGTACAATCTCTGGGTATTGGACTTGAGTTGGAAACTTCCATACACTGTGAAAAACTTCCAAATCTTCACAATCGTTTTGTGAATTCCAGAACTGAAAAGTTAAGCAAATTGTACTTAGTTTAGTTTAGTTTACTTTATTGTCATTGCACGTCGTACAACGGAATTAAACATCTTCAGTGTACATTATGACTATGAAAATAAACACAAACACACATCCTTCATATTCCATACATTGAATTGAAAACCTTGGTGGTTAAACACCTAGCACTTAGCTCCAGCTGCCTGCAATTACTGCAGGCTCGAATCCCACCAGGCTCAAGGTTGACTCAGCTTTCCATCCTCCCGGGGTAGGTAAATTGAGGACCTAAGATTGTTGGGCTCAATAAGCTGTCTTTGTAAAAATGCCGCTTTGGGGGAGGGCAAAAAGCCCTAGTAATAAGCAGGCATAAACAATAGAATGAAGGCTATTGCTGAGCACATTGGGTTGTGCTCCAAAGATTGTAAGCCGCCCTGAGTCTCCGGAGAAGGGCGGCATATAAATGCGAATTTAAAAAAAAACACCTGATATTGCATTAATATTGCACTATACAGTAGAATTCAACAGAGCTACTGCTCTGGGATAGAAGCTGTTTTTCAGCCTATTTGTGCTTGTTTTCATTATCCTGTACTGTCTGCCAGATGGTAATAGTTTAAAAAAAGGCTCCCAGGATGAGATGGATCTTTGAGAACGTTTTGAACTTTGGGAGCTATAAAGCTCTTCCAAAGAGGGAAGAAGGCAACTCATGATCTTCTGGACAATGAGGTTAACCCTCTGGACTGCTGTCCTATCTACCACTGTGCAATTGGCAAACTATACACAGGTGCAGTAAGTTAAGAATACTCTCTATGCTGCAGGGGTAGGAGATCACCAGCAGTTTTTCATTCAGTTGTTTTCTGAAAAGTCTCAGGTAGTATAATCTCTGTGGGGCCCTTTTGACCAGGGCTGCAATGTGAACACCCCAGGTCTTATACTTTTTGTATTACATTCATTCTTTTCACAGTATACTCAAAGTTATAAACAAACACTTATTCAGCTGTACTGGCCCAAGGGAGAAAAAGTAGTTTTTTTCCCCTTCTTATCCTTTCATATGATATCTCTATGGTATTAAAAGCAGGGGAGATTATTCATTTGTGGCATTATACAAAGCTTTTCTGTGACTTACAGGTTGTATATGACATTGTCATAAATACAGACACATCCTTATTTGAATCAGAAAAATCCAAAACTGCATACTATATTAATTAACACTATAGAGTTTCCATTATCATGGCTGTCACAGTTTTTGTACTTGCTGTTCTCGGTGTGTTGTTCTTTTAGCTGCTTTCCATTATGTTTTGACAACTCTGTGAGTTTGCCAAGTTTCAGTAATAACAGTAAATGTTTCACAATAATCTATGGTGAGTTTCAGGATTAAACAGAGATTTAAACCATATCTCTAAAGTTCAGTTCAATATTTTATTCATACTACAAAACTCTTTACATAGTATTTTAAACATTACAAATACATATTTCATATTTGATGCCTCATCTGGAGTATCAAACAGCACCGAGACTCCATCCCATTTCAGAAGCTAGAGCCCTCACATTCATTTCTATGGCTGGTGTCTGTAGCAGTCATCATTAGTTTGGTCTTGTTTACATTTTTATTTATTTATTTATTTATTTATTTATTTATTTATTTATTTATTTATTTATTTATTTGACTTATATGCCGCCCCCTCTCTGAAAGGACTCGGGGCGGCTCACAGCTAAAATACAACAATAAGAATAAATTAATTAAAAACATATTAAACACTAATAAGCCAAATTAAAATTAAAAACCCAGTTAAAATAAACAACCCCAAAGAGTCAGCCGAGCCCAGATTGAAGAAACAGCCAGGTTTTTAGCTCACGGCGGAAGGTGCGGAGATCGGGAGCCAGCCGGAGCTCCGGCGGAAGAAGATTCCATAAAGTGGGGGCCGCCACAGAGTAGGCCCTCCCCCGGGTCACCACCAAGCGACATTGAGTCGTGGATGGCACCCCGAGGAGACCCCGTCTATGCGCCCATACACGGCGGTTGGTATTTGATGCTGGGAGGAGTCGTTCTCGTAAATATCCTGGACCCATGCCATGTAGGACTTTGAATGTTAACACAAAACCTTGAATCTCACCCGGAGGGCAACCGGAAGCCAATGCAGGTTGCGCAGGAGGGGTGTAATATGAGAGTATCTGGAGGCTCCCATCACTACCCACGTGGCCGCATTCTGCACCAGCTGAAGCCTCCGAGTGGTATGCAAGGGCAGTCCTAAATAGAGAGCGTTACAGTAGTCGAGTCGGGAGACAACGAGTGCCTGAGTGATCGTGCGCAGGGCATCTCGGTCCAGATATGGGCGCAACTGGTGTACCAGCCGGACCTGGGCAAAGTCCCCCCTGGCCATGGCTCCCACCTGCTCCTCCAACTTGAGCCGTGAGTCCAGGAGGACCCCCAGATTCATGCCCTGTCCACGGGGTAACACCTCCTCCCCATGACCAAAGATGGAACCTCCAAACTGGACCGAGATGTCGGTATGCACAACCACTCTGTCTTGGCTGGGTTGAGTCAAAGCATGTTCCTGTCCATCCAGATCCGCACCGCTTCCAAACAACGGGACATCACGGAGAGAGCATCACTGATGTGGCCCGGGGTGGAGATGTATAACTGCGTATCATCAGCGTACTGATGATAGCTCACTCCGAAGCCACAGATGATCTCACCCAGCGGCTTCATATAAATGTTGAACAAGAGGGGCGAGAAGACCGACCCCTGAGGTACCCCACAAGTGAGAGACCTCGGAGTCGACCTCTGCCCCCCTGCCAACACTGTTTGTGAACGTCCCAAGAGGTAGGAGGAGAACCACTGTAAAACAGTGCCTCCCACTCCCAACCCGCCGAGACGCCGCAACAGGATACCATGGTCGATGGTATCGAAAGCCGCTGAGGGATCTAACAGGACCAGGACAGAGGAAAAACCCCTGTCCCGAGCCCTAGAGAGATCATCCATCAGCGTGACCAATGCTGTCTCCATGCTGTACCCGGGTCGGAAGCCCGATTGGTGCGGATCCAGGTAGTCCGCTTCCTCCAGGAAAAGTGGCAATTGCTGCGCCACCACACTCTCAATAACCTTCGCTAGAAAGCGAAGGTTGGAGACTGGACAAAAGTTGTTCAACACGGCTGGGTCCAGGGCAAGCTTCTTCAGAAGGAGCCTCACCACTGCCTCTTTCAAGGCGGCAGGGAACAGCCCCTCCCTCAATGAAGCATTGACCACTGCCCGGAGCCAGCCGCACGTGACCTCCCTGGAGGCATAAACCAGCCAGAAAGGGCACGGGTCCAATAAACATGTGGTGGAACTCAGCCACCACATGATCCTGCCCACTTCCTCCTCAGAAACAGGATCGAACTCAGCCCAGATTACATTAGCCAGACCGCTCGCCTCCCCTTCCTCAGACCACTGCAAGTCCGAGCACAACCCTTCCCGGATCCGAGCAATTTTATCCTGCAGATACAGACCAAATTCCTCAGCTCTGCCCCACAGAGGGTCCACCCCCCCCAACTGTAAGAGGGAACGGGTGACCCCAAACAGGGCGGCTGGGCGGTTATCTGTGGATGCTATGAGGGCAGAGAAATAAGACCTTCTCGCACCCCCACAGCTACCAGGTAAGTCCTAATATGGGCTCTCAACTGGGCTCAGTCGGATCCGGAGCGGGTCGCCCTCCACCTACTCTCTAGTCCCCTTCTATGACGCTTCATCTCCCGGAGCTCCTCGGTATACCAAGGAGCTGACCTGGATCTGCGCCGAGTAAGGGGACGCATGGGGACAACCCTGTCAAGAGCCCCCATGGCCGACTGTTGCCAGGTAGCCGCAAGGACCTCAGCAGGGCTGTGGGTGAGGGATGCAGAAAAAAAACCCAGTTCTGCCTGGAACCTCTCAGGGTCCATCAGGCGCCTGGGCGGAACCATCTAGGTGGCTCCTCATCCCAGCGGTGTGGGGCGACTTGACAAAAGACCAGCCGTAGGAGATAGTGGTCTGACCATGGAACGGGGTGGATTGCTGTAACACCATCCCCCAGGCCACTACACCACCGCTCCAAGACAAAAGCCAGGTCGAGCATATTGCCCCTCTCGTGAGTCGGGCCATCTATTATCTGGGTCAGACCCATGGCCACCATGGAGGCCATAAATTCCTGAGCCAACCCCGACGCTGCCCCCAAGGAGGGCAGGTTGAAGTCACCCAGAACTATAAGCTCTGGGAACTCCATCGCCACCCCCGAGACGGCATCGAGCAGCCCAGGCAGGGCGGCTGATACACAGCTGGGGGACAGGTATGTAAGCAGCATGCCCATCCGACCCATAGGCCCAAACCTCAAGAGGAGGGACTCACACCCGCCTATCTCTGGAGCAGGGACCTCCCTTGGAAACAGGGTCTCCCGAATAACAGCAGCCACCCCTCCACACCTTCCCTGGGGTCGACACTGTGCATAACCCGAAAACCTGGGGGGCATATATTAACCAGAGGGACTCCCCCCCTCCGGCCCCAGCCAGGTCTCGGTGATGCAGGCCAGGTCCACAGCCTCCTCCTCAGTGACTTTGCGGAGGAGAGGTGCCTTATTCACCACGGACCTGGCATTAAAGTACACCAGCCGGAGCCCAGGGGTCCTAGATCCCAAAACCCCCAGGGATTGAGAAGAGGCTGAGGGGTCGGAGCACGCCACGGCTCGGATGCAGCGGAGACGCGCTCCCCTAACATGATACGGCCCCCCTCCTCGTCGGCTCCTACCCATTCCAACCACCCTGGGAATCGTAGCCCCCACTATTCCGCCCGGAGTCCCGCACCACCCCCCACGCACCCCCCAACCACAACCCTGACTCGGGCTGCACTGAACTCCTACAAAACCCCCTCCCTTCCCTAACCCCCATTTAATCTTAGTCCCAGTTTTTTTTTCCAATGTGTTCCTTGGCTTTTATTACTAGACCTTCTAAATCATTTGCATTTTCAGAGATCAGAGTAGCATCAGTAGCAAAGCATAAGTTATTGGTGGTTTTTTTTTCTTCCAGTTTATAACCAGGCTCATATTTTTAGATTCAGTTTGACTTAATTTAATTTTATCCTCAAATTAATCAAACTACTTTTCTTCTGCAACTGTGGTTGGATCATAAACCTGGTAGTGTTAGAAGGATGTCCAGAAAGTCTAATAGACATTACTTGATTATTGACAACTAATGTTCTATATCCTTGCTATATCACCATGGCTCCTTTGCAGTTCATGTCCTATGTAGTAAACGGTATGATTTTCTGAATGAAATTCTAGTCCATTTCTATTTGCTGATGCCTAGGGTGTCAGCCTGCAAAACTTTCATCTTTCACAGTTTTGAACTTTTTCATGTTTCTACTTCTTATATTTCATGTTCCCATGGGTTTTGGAGCTTCAGATTTTCTTTGCCTTCAGGGCAACTACTACTAGATATGCCAAAAGCTTTTACCTACACATGTTATAAACAACACTTGTATTTTCAAAAGTTCTCGGTTTTTTTCAATAGTATGTTGAGTGCTATTCAACTAGAGTAGCACATCACCTGCACTCTATCATCAATCATTTTATACTCTCTATCCATGTGGCTTTCTTGATAAAAATACTTGCTTTCTCCAGTGCAACATGAATTGATACTTAGGCCTGATACCTTTATCAATACAGTACAGGCTTTATTGATTAGCCCTTGGGCCATATCAAAGTGCAAAGTTCTAGCAATACATTGTTGTTAAAATTTGATAAAAACAATTCAAAGTGGAATTTAGTAAAATACAATTCAAAATTATACCTTTATCACTAAAGGTATCCCTGGCATTTTCCTACATCACTGCTGCCCAATATAGCTTGTTCTAGTTGGGCAGCTGGAATGACCTTCACACCTTGGATGTCTTGCTGCAAGTATTGTCATATATTCCCAGCATCCTACTCTAGTCTCTTTTAGGAGCACCCTTCACATCAATCACAGTGATTAAAATAGGTTTGGCATAGTTATAACAGAAATAGACCTTTCAAGATTCATTCATAATGCCTTCCTATATAAACTACACAGTATTGTGCATTATCACTCCCATATACTGCAATCTTACAAGCCCCGAAATAATCTTGCCATTTTGCCATAAAATAGTTATTCAGCTCTATTGTATATAGTGCATCCTTATTCAATGAAGTGACATTCAGTGAATCATCAATTTAGCCGAGTGGTAGTTGGTGTGCTTTTTTAAAAAAATTGGACCCTAAGAAAGGCTGAGTGCCAAAAAATGGAGGCCTTTGAACTATGGTGCTGGAGAAGACTCCTGCGAATCCCTTGAACTTCAAGACAATCAAATCAGTCAGTCTTAGAGGAGATCAACCCTGACTGCTCTTCAGAAGGCCAGATCCTGAAGATGAAACTCAAATACTTTGGCCACCTAATGAGAAGGAAGGACTCCTGGGAGAAGAGCCTAATGCTGGGAAAGATTGAGGGCAAAAGAAGAAGAAGGGACGGCAGAGAAGGAGGTGGCTTGATGGAATCACTGAAGCAGTAGGTGTGAGCTTACATGGACTCTGGAGGATGGTAGAGGACAGGAAGGTCTGGAGGAACCTTGTCCATGGGGTCGCGATGGGTCGGACACAACTTCGCAACTAATGACAGCAGATGGTGTGTTTTAGCTTTCAGTGCTTACACTAAAATTCAAACTGTGAATCTCATGCAATATGCAAATATGAAATATATAGTTCTGTACTTTCTTCCTGTTTTCCTTCCGGTAATGATTTCATGCCATAATTGCATCTATTTTGCAAAAAGAAATATTTAAAAACCAAGAGCCCATAATAGCTGACAGTATGAGGATTGTTACATTTTAATAGAATAGAGTAGAGTAGAGTAGAGTAGAGTAGAGTAGAATAGAATAGAATAGAATAGAATAGAATAGAATAGAATAGAATAGAATAGAATAGAATAGAAGAGTTGGAAGGGACCTTGGAGGTCTTCTAGTCCAACCCCCTGCTTAGGCAGGAAATTTTATTTTTATTTTCAGATAAATGGTTATGCAATCTCTTCTTAAAAACTTCCAATGTTGGAGCATTTATAACTTCTGGAGGCAAATTGTTCCACTGATTAATTGTTCTATCAGGAAATTTCTCCTTACTTCTAAGTTGCTTCTCTCCTTGATTAGCTTCCACCCATTGCTTCTTATCCTGCCCTCAGGTGCTTTGGAAAATAACTTGACTCCTTCTTCTTTGTGGCAGCCGCTGAGATATTGGAACACTGCTATCATGTCTCCTCTGGTCCTTCTTTTCATTAGACTAGACATACCCAGTTCCAGCAACTGTTCTTTATATGTTTAGCCTCCAGTCCCCTAATCATCTTTGTTGCTCTTCTCTGCACCCTTTCTAGAGTCTCAACATCTTTTTTTATTCTGTGGTGACCAAAACAGAATGCAGAATTCCAGTTATACATACCTGTATGTGTTTCTGTGTGTTGTTGGGTGTTGCTTTGGCAAGAAAAGATTGGAGCCTGCTTAATCGGTTGTGGAAGAAAAAAAATCAAACTCTGTGTACTTATTTGTGTACTCATGCACAATGATCCTAAACCTATTGATACTGATTGAAGAAAAGTGATCCGTATCTTCATTTGTAAAGCAATGTGATCACATGGAGGAAGATGAACCATTTTATCAAGAAAGAAGAACCTAATTGAAGTGGTCCAGATTGCCTTTTGAAATAGCCCACTGGTGGTTTTCAGCATTAAATTTGCTACAATAGCCAATGACAAACTATGAAATCTCATACTTTCAAGCCTTTTGGTAAAAAGAGTATTAACTGCCTGCCATATCTTGCTAAATGTTTTCTGACACCAAAACATAAAAGATTACTATCATTCTCAGTAAAACAAGTAGACCAAGTTCTGAGATGCTTAAGGTTTTGAACCAGATATTGATCTTGAGTGAGATTTTGTTTCTTTTCTGGCTGTTCCAATTTTCTGATCATTAAAAAGATGATCTTATCAGGCGGTAGAACAAGGCATTTGATTTTGGCTGGATTAAGTTGGGAACTGGGTTGAATATTGGAGGGGCCCTGTGTTTAAAATAAAGTGACATTTTATTCTAGCTATTATGTGAAAGAGTGAATTCAATATTTATAGTTGCATACTTCTATAGTGGGGAGTAAATAAGGTTTTTCATAACTTTATTATTTCCAACCAAATGAATTCTTACATAGCTAAAAATCATGCTGTAGGATATAAAAACATAATAATTTATCTAAGAGTTCTTTTTTTCAGTTCATCCAGCATTTGATGTACTGTATGTTCCTGATACCAGTGCTGATTGTGAAGTTCCACTTATAGATGCTCTGGAGGAATTGGCTGATGCTTATAAGCCTCAGGTACCAATTTTTATAAGAAACATATAAAATTGACATTGATTATGCTTATTTGAATTATTTTTCTGAAATATTTTAGTAAGGACTGGATGAAGCTTACAGGTTGGCACTGTATGAAATATTATTGCATAAGGTACTGATTTTTCCACATTGCCATTTTTGGGACTAAAACCTACAGGCTTATTAACATGCAAACCTTGGTTACTGAAAATGATAAAAACAATATATGATGTACATAGAAATGGAATGCTTAGCAAATGGTTCAATACCAAACAAAGACTAATAGAAGTATATGTAATATCCCATTGGTTGTATTTCTAGATAAATGTTATGTTAGAAGTGTTCAGACTACAGATATGGATGTTGTATGCAATTTTGCATTCAGATAATACAGCTTTGTTTCCTGAAAACATGAATGTGTTGCAATGAATGTTTAATTATATGATGGAAAAAAGAGTGTGAATATGAAAATTAATGTATCAAAGACCAAGGTAGAGAAAATGGAATGAATATTTGTTTGCATAAATGGATAAAAAATGCAACATACAAATTTATTGTACTTTGGAAGAATGTTTGCTAAAGATTGGAAGATGGATGGAGAAACTAAGAATACAAATGCTGATAGAAAAATATTCAGTAGTATATTGTTTGTCATAACCTAAGAGTGACTATATTGCTTGGCTCAAAATAAGCCCTGCAATCTGTAGCCTACTCTTAATGCTTTATTCATTCATGATTTTAAATTATACATTGGGGCATTCAACTTTTACATGTCCTACTATGTTCAAATTATATTAGTTATGTTTATCATTCCTATTCATAGATAAAATAAAAATCTACAAGGCTGAGTTTATTCCCTTTTAGTTCTGGAGGAGTGGAAGATTAAATTTTGAGTAAACATTTACATTGGTATATGTGTAATCACCTTTTTAGAAATGAAAGAACTAAACGGAACTAAAGCTAATTTAGTGTATGAGGAATTATGCTACAAATAAATTTTAGAAATTTTGTTGCTATTATTTCTTTTCCATTGTTAGGGAGGAATATTGATGGTACTGCAGACTTCATATTTTGATAATATATTTTGTTAATAATACATGGTATTTTCCTTTTTTTATGTATTCCTATTTTCCTAAGTATTCCTTTTCCTCTAAATTACAGGATCAGCATTAATTAAGATAGCTAGTTTTCTTTACAGTCTTATACCAAATCACTGTCATTACAATTCTATTCCTATGGAAATTTATTTTATTTTATTTTATTTATTTATTTAATTGGATTTATATGCCGCCCCATCTCCGGGGACTGCTTACACAGAAATATAGATACAATAAATACAACATTTATCAAATTAACTCTAATCCAATTATAATAAAATCTAATTAAAATACCCTTAATTAAAATTCCCAACCCTGCTCAGTCCAGGCCGGCCTGTGCAAACAGCCAAGTCTTGAGATCATGGTGGAAGGAGCGCAGGTCCGGGGCCAAATGCAGCTCTAGAGGTAGCTGATTCCAAAGGGTGGGTGCCCCCACAGAGAAGGCCCTCCTCTGGGGGACCGCCAATCGACATTGTCTGGCTGATGGCACCCCCAGGAGGGCTTGCCTGTGGAAGCGTACCGGGCGATCAGACCTCAATGCTGGTAGGAGGTGCTCCTGCAAGTACCCTGGACCTGAGCCATGCAGGGCTTTATAGGTTAATACCAGCACCTTGAATCTTACTATGAACATGAACTTATGTAATACTATTTTATGTTTTATTCCATGATGCATATCCTATCTTAGGCATGAAAGCCAGCTGGGTGATATTGGGTCTGTCATTCTCACCCATGCTAAGCCCCTCACAGGTTGGTGGTTGTGGGGAAAATAACAGTAGGAAAGAGGTAGTAGGTTTCTTGGCTGCCTTGAGTTAATTCTAAAAATATTTAAGGTGTGACATAACACAACACTACACAACATAACACCATAACACAGCACAACACAATATACCACACCGTATCAAACCACACAACACTGCCACACAACAAAGCAACATAACACAGTATGATTATTATAATGTTGCTATAGTATTAATTTTTAACAGTTAACACCACTAGCTTTTATTTTATTTTTAGATGCCTCTGAAGTTCTGGACTTGGTTGGGTTTTTTTTTTTATGATTGCATTCACCATTTATCAAATAATGAAGAAGTCTTTTCTCTGTCAGTTTAATTTGAATTAATTAATAATATACTTCATCATCCCAATGAGTTACTAATAAACAAGTATTAAAAAAATCTACTATGTGTGTCCTCTGGACTATTTGAACTTCTTATCATAGGGTATCAGTCAGCCAAATAATGTTGTGCTGTTTTGGACTCTTGGAAAACTTACATTTATCTTTGTTGTAGGAACTATATTTTTTGTAAAAACAGCCCTCAGTTTAATACAATGTGCCAATTATTTAGAAGAGTTTAGTGTGGAGGTTGCTACTATCTGAGTTGCATCAGGCAAAATGATACATGATTCTGGAGTCGGGGGAAACATCCCATAATAAGCTGTCAGAGAAAATGAGAGGCTATTAAAAATTAGTGAATAGGAAAAGAAGTTATTTTTGGTTGCACACATGCTTGGCTGTGTTCCATTTTAATTATTGCCCTCATCAGAGTGACAGGTGAAAGCAAGAAAATAAACCCTTCTGTTGGAAATGAAATTGTTGTGGCAGAATTTAAATGCCAGTATATTCTGATATGAGTATATAAAGTATATTCTGATATGAGATGTAAGCAATATGTAAAAGAAAGAAGCAGCACAACTCCAGCAATATAACCACCCCGGCATATTAAAAGATATAATCAGACTCAAAGTACAGGCAGTCTTAGATCATAACTCAGCCCAAAATTTCTGTTGTTAAGTAAGACATTTGTTAAGTGAGTTTTGTTCAGTGAATCACAGAAGTTGTTAAGTTAATAACACGTTTTTTACGTGAATCTGTCTCCCCATTGACTTTGCTTGGGTGACACTGGTGACACTGATTGACACCTGGACACAAGGAGAGATTCAACCTGGAAATAAGGAGAAACTTTCTGACAGTGAGAACAATCAACCAATGGAACAGAAGTTGCCCTCGGAAGTTGTGGGAGCGCCATCACTTGAGACTTTCAAGAAGAGATTGGACTGCCATTTGTCAGAAATGGTGTAGGGTCTCCCTCTTGGGCGGAGGGTTGGACTAGATGACCTATAAGGTCCCTTCCAAAACTGATTATCTGTTATTTGGTTCATCATAAATATGAACCAGTTGCCATGCATATGAATTTTGATCATGTGACTATGGGGATGCCACAACAGTCATAAGTGTGAAAAGTGTTTCTTTTTAAATGTTGCTGTAACTTTACTTAATGAACTATTGTAAGTCGAAGACTACCTATACTCAAAGATAATGCAACAAGCTGCTAAAAAATTTCAAATTGTATTTGTTTCACACTTTTTTGTCACTGTGGCATCCTTTGAGTAGCTGGTCTATAACACCTTGTCTAAATCCTTAACTCCTGTATAACGTGTTAAGTTTTTGCTAATTTATAACTGAAATAGTTATGAGCATAGGACTATGTAATTATTACTAATAGTTTACTATTACTAGCGATACTACTAACAGAACTTGCAGTAACAGGAATATTAATAATTATGTGGATAAAAATAATGAAGCCTTTAAATTAATGTTTGACATATATCCATCTGTAAAGGTATATGGTAAGAGGTGCTTTTATTAGGGCAGGACATAATAAGTCAAATAAGTCATCTCCTACGTGCTAGGTTGTCTAATGTTCCACTTGCAATTAGTATCCCTCATGTGCTCTCTAAACTTTGGATAATAAAAAAAATATTTTATTTTATTTATTAAGTTTATATATCAAAAGGTATTCTGTTCAACAGAGCAAGAAATAAAACAGAGAGAGAATCATTTATTCATCAAGCCCTCTCTCTCTCTCTCTCTCCTCTCCCTCCCTCCCTCCCTCCCTCCCTCTCTCTTCATTCTGCAATAGAAATGGATGATTTCTGCTGTATTTATTTGATTCTTATGGATTTAATATTATTATTTTAATGGGTAATTTAAATTTACATTGTGGCATTATGACTGGATCATTGGTAAATGGACCCCAATAACTGAACAATACAGGTAAGTCTGCCCAGAGCATTTTAGATTGATGTGCTCTAGAATGGGTAATTAAAAAGCATTACATAAGTCCTTCCCCTCAAGCTGAAGATGGCTAAGCTTTACTTATTGATTTTGAGATAATATATATATTTTCTTCTGTTTCCGAATCTTAATCTACGTATTTTGTGCTGATTAAGGACATTATCACACCCTTGTTGCTTTCTTTATCTTCCTGCAAACAAGAAAGAAAGACAAGTTTCTAGACAACCAATCTAAATTGTTCTTCACAGTAAAGTTACCCCTGATGATACAATACTGCTGGGAAAGTGCATTTTCTGCATAGCTACTACGAGCACTGCAATTGTGCACTGAGAGAGAAATGCAATTAGTGTACCTGTTCTGGTTTAAATATGCCTCATTTGCCTTTGGGGACACCTGTCTGCCACTATCTCTGGTTTCTTTTTCAGTCTTCTTCTTTACTCACAGTAAGAAATGATGGCTTAATACGAGGAAAATAGATGGATGGATAGATGGATGGATGGATAGATAGATAGATAGATAGATAGATAGATAGATAGATAGATAGATCTTAATTGCAACTGTAAGAAACTGAGGGAGATATTGCTGTTTTTGCAAAGAAAGCAATTTTTTTAAGAGTTATGGATATAAAAGTTCAGTAGTACATTGGGACATTAAAAGTAAAAAGTTGAAGACTGAAAAACAGTAACAGACTGCTATTCCAATAAGCGAGTCAGCTTGGTCAAGCAAGTTAGTTAACAATTTTAACTACACAGTCTAAATATAGTGGAGAAATTAATTAATCACTTGCCTCAATTTATTACAGTTATGCTGCAAGGAAACAAGAAATATAGGAAACAAGAAATATAGGTTAAGAAATAAAAAAGGGGCAAAAGGTAGCATGGAAAAAGGGGAACAGGGCAAAAGGTGGCAAAACAGGCTAAGCATGGGGAAATTCATGGAGAAACATGGCGTTCCAGGAAGATTGCAACTCTGTGGTTTTTATCAAAAGAGGCTGCAGAGAGGGATTTGTGATTTGAATGGAGGAAATAAAAAGTTGAAGAAATATATTCCTTGGTGTGTCTACCTGCAAGCCACTTGCAAGAACATAGTTTACATGCAATAAACTGCTTGCTGCTTCACTTTATGACTTGATGCTTCACTTTATGACTTCACCTTATGACTCTGACTGGTGAGCCTGTTTCTCACACAATTGAATGATTTTTTTTCGTGTTTTCACCACAAGTGGAAGTCTTTAGTATTGTCAGAAAATAGATCTTTCTGGTGTTGCTATGCAGTTTACAATCTGCCTGGATTTGGGGTAAGATCAAATCCACCAATGACAGGGTGGCACCACATACCCTGTACTGGCATCACAAGCCATGCATGCCCCTTAGTATAAAAGGGGCAGCCCAACTGCATTTTATCTCAGGGATGTCAGAGGCCTAAACAGAGGCCTAAAGGGAGGTCAGAGGCCTAAACAGAGGCCTAAACAGATGTCAGAGGCCTAAAGGGATATCAGAGGCCTAAAGGGGAGGTTAGAGGCCTAAACAGAGGTCGGAGGCCTAAACAGTTCTCTGTGGGGATAGACAGAGGTCTAAATTCAGGAAGAAGAAGAAAGAGATCTCAAGCCCCCAGAGAGAGAGGCCTCAGGAGAGAGGGAAAGCTCAAAAGCGAGGTCTGCAGTTCTTCAAGAGGTTTGTGTTTCTTAGAGAGTTGTAGAAACCAAGAGAGACCTGAGGAGAAGAAACTAAGAAAGAACAAAAGACATTGGTAATATTCTTTCTGTGAGCTTATTTGTTTGAGCTGCTTGTAATAATAAACATTGGTTTGAATACAGACTGGGCTCAGCATCTTTATACAGTTTAAATATATAGACAGAGTTTAAAAGATCCTCAAACATTAATCAGTCATAGGTCTGATTAATAAAAATATTAACAGGTATTCATCTGGCTAGCATGTGTGAGAGGGTTGAGGGCTGTTTGGAAACTGAAAGAGTATTTGCTGTGTGACAAGAAGCAGAGCAAGGAGCATGGGCGTGGCTTAGCTCAACTGTTCTGTACTAAAGCTGCTTGGTGCTCTGAAACTGAAACTCCTCTGCTTGTGTTTTGCATTTGGAACAGATTTCTTTTCAGGTGGGGAGGGGGAGCAGAACTCCTTAGCATCAGAGCATGTTAATAATAATAATAATATACGAAATACTAATGCTCTGATAGTCATTTGGAAAAATCCTTTCTTAGTGAGCACTTAGAAGCCAAGAGGAACATACGTGCCAAATTTCAAGTTTGTAGGCTTTACAAACTGGAGATTTTGTGATGATGCGTGAATGGTATTTTGCTTTTATATAGAGAGATATATTTGATTATCTGCTTCCATCATTCAGCAGACAGGCCAATTAAAATGAGGGTGCTTTGTTTAGCCACTTGATCTGGACTCAGATGAATCAAACGAAGACAATTGTGTCTCCAAGGAGACTGGACACCAGCCAAATACATTATGTAGTGAAAACTCTTGTCATTAGCAAATAACCTAATCTTGTTTTTTTCTCCCAATAGGACATAGCTGACGACTATTGTCTATATTATATTGTTCTGCCACATTAATATCCTCTGTATTTGCCAGATATCATGGTGATGGAGTTAGCATGAAGAGATGAAAACTGACTTTGCTATAGATTTATGCAGAATGTGGTGGCTAACTTTGCTCTGAATGGGGTATGTAATGAATGTATCATTGCAAAATCAAAGAAATAAAATCCATTATAGAGTTGAAATGAATCACAGAAATGGCAAATAATTTGCTAAGCTGCAGTATTTTCTCTGCTATTGTTTTGCTTTAAGCTTTGCTAAAATGCAATTGCTTTATTCTTTATCTTAGCTTTTATTACTGGTGACTCCTATGCTACCTTTTCTCCTCTTTATTTATTTTGCATTTGAAATGGAAAGTTAAACTGAAGTTTTCACCTCCAGTTCCATTTCTCTCCTAATTCAGTGAAGATTTTGAAAGGAACTGTTTCAGCTTTCTAATGACCTCCCCCATCCCCTGCCTTTCTGAACTAGGAAACCAGATAATACAATGTCCAAAATATTAAAACAATCAACTTGAACATTATTCTAAAGAAACAGCCTGTTACTCAAAATTAAAGGTATGACTGTCTTGAGAAAGAATATTGTCTGAAGAGCCCCTGTCAACTAGCATAACTAAAATAAAATAACTTGGCAAAAGGCAGTTTTCTATAAAAATAACAATAGCAATAGACTTATACACCACTTCGTAGTTCTTCTCAGCTCTTTCCACAACCCAACAGGACAGACACAGACTTCAGAGGATAATTAGGACTGCAGAAAAAACAATTACTACTAACCTCCCTTCCATCAAGGACCTGTATACTGCACAAGTCAAAAAGAGGGCTGTGAAAATATCTACAGACCCCTCACATCCTGGACATAAACTGTTTCAACTCCTTCCAGTGGTGGGATTCAAATTTTTTTTACTACCGGCTCTGTGGGCATAGCTTGGTGGGCGTGGCAGGGGAAGGATTCTGTAAAATCTCCAGTCAGAGGTGGGATTTGCCGGTTCTCTGAACTACTCAAAATTTCTGCTACCGGTTCTCCAGAACTGGTCAGAACCTGCTGAATACCACCTCTGACTGCTTCCCTCAAAATGATGCTATAGAGAACTGCACACCAGAACAACTAGACACAAGGACAGTTTTCCCCCGAACGCCATCACTCTGCTAAACAAATAATTCCCTCAACACTGCTCAACCAAAGTCTGCACTACTATTACTGTTAATCTTCTCATCACTCCTTATCACCCATCCCCTCCCACTTGTGACTGTATGACTGTAACTTTGTCGCTTGTATCCTTAGGATTTATATTGACTGTTTCCTAGTATGATTTGATTGCTTGTTGTACCCTATGACTATCATTAAGTGTTGTACCTGATGATTCTTGACTCTTGACGAATGGATCTTTTCTTTTATGTATACTGAGAGCATTTGCACCAAGACAAATTCCTTGTGTGTCCAATCATACTTGGCCAATAAAGAATTCTATTCCATTCTGTTCTATTCTGTTCTGTTCTATTCTATTCTATTCTATTCTATTCTATTCTATTCTATTCTGTCCTATTCTATTCATATTCTGTTCCCATTCTCTAATCAATTCAATTCAATTCTATCATTCTATTCCCATTCCCATTCCCTATTCTATTCTATTCCCATCCCATTCTTTTTCTCTATTCTATTCTATTCTACATTCCTCCGTTCTATTCTATTCTATTCCCATTCTCTAATCAATTCAATTCAATTCTATCATTCTATTCCCATTCCCTATTCTATTCCCATCCCATTCTTTTTCTCTATTCTATTCTATTCTATTCTATTCTATTCTATTCTATTCTATTCTATTCGGTTTACAGAGTCAGCATATTGCCCTCCACCATCTGGATCCTAATCTTACCAACCTCGGAAGGATGGAAAGCTGGGTCAACCATGAGCCCGGCAGAATCGAACTCCAGGCAGTGAGCAGTGAATTAACCTTCAATACTGCATTCTAACCACTGTGCCACCACAGCTCATCAAAATATATGATGTGACATCAATACTATCCAAAATGATTTATTACAGCTTGGTAACTAGGAAAAATAAGAATGGCATGTTCACTCACATATTTTTATAGTTGGAAACGTTGTGATCCATAACTCTTATATGCATTTTAGTCAAAACAAGTCATTTTACAACTGCCTTAAACCCAAAAATATCATCTTACATTATCTAGCTGATATATTTCTGTGAATCCTAAATAAAAACAAAGAGTTGTCTTTGGGAGCATGTTTCTTCTTCCAGCCATTATATTTGCTAAGGATTGCAATTGATCTGTTACTTAATTGTTACTTGCATTGTCATTTAACTAATTTCTACAATTCTATTAATTACCAGGCATAGCCTTGCTTGTATTTTTCTTTTGTGTGCAAGTATATATTAACTAAGTATGCATTTTCTTTTATTATGAAACAGCTGTAATAAATTCAGTTTTTATTTATAAATACAAATTATTATTCACATTTTTTGGTAAGAAATTTGTCAGACAAATCTGACTCAAATTATTAATTTGGTTTTGGGATGCAATTTAATTCACAGTTCCACTTTGCTATAGAAAGTACTTCATTAAAATGTATTAGGAACATAAATATATGAAGAATCTACTTCAAGAGATTCAGTTTAGTTCAACAATTAGAACTGACTTGATTAAATTAAATATGTCCTATTTTATTTGATGATGTAGCTTGATCTGACAATTTGGTGCAAAAATGATTCAGTTTATAGATTTGACAGAAATACGTTTAAATAAATTTTCATTAAATATCATGTACAAACACACTACCAACTGTATTTAATCTTATACATAATCCAAGATTTAAAGAAATAATACATTTTGTTTTTAAAATTTTATTGGGAACACTGGTTGTTTGGTTAGAAGTGTGGAAATCATACCTTATTTGAGTAGCATTTTCAACAATTATGGAAGGATAGAGCTTAAAAAGCTACCAAATACTGGAGATTAGGGATACCAGTGATTTGGCTGCAATGGCCATTCCGTTACTACATGCTTTATAAATAGAACCAAGAATGACCGAAGATTGAAGCTATGTTTTTTTTCCAAGGAAATACGATTTGCCTTTTTTCCTCCTGGAGATTTACTGCATGAGTGATGGAAATGACATTAAATCAACATATGTGATGATTCTTAAAGAATTCTTAGTTCTTGTTTGTTTCTTAGCCTTGTTTCTTAGCCTTTTTTGGGAGGGCAATTTATTTGTTGGGTGGAAGGAGAAAAGTGAATAGAAGGATCAGTAGAAACAAAAGAAATATGCGGAAGAAATGGAACTCTAGCCAAATTGACTAAATCATAAACAATTTCCATCCCTAATGTCGTGCATCATTAATCTTTCCGGAAAAAAAATCCTATTATTTGGACAAGAAAACTTTGATTAACATTAGAAAGAATTGTGATACACCTAAGCTCTCTTGATTCACTTAAACTTTAAGCAGCTTGAAATAACAGTCCCAGTGCCAATATTCTTTCTATCTTTCTTGTTTAGTCCCAGATGACTTCCTTTGCCAACTCTTTTATTTCTGTGGCAACATGAACATTTACCAACAGTTAATTTTATTCTTTAGTTACCTTTGGGTCATCTTCTCTGACAGTGAATTGAGTATACCTGTGGAATACTTAACTGTCTTTCTAAATATATATTTTGCTGGGTCAGCCACATGTTAACACAAACCATGTAATGTGGAAGCTTTTGCATCTCCAGCTATGACTTGGATTATTGAGTGAACAATATGTTATACACAGGACATTCAAACAACAAGCTAACTTCTTTCTATATTTCACATAGACAGAGATGGCATCTGCTGTGGGTGTTCTCGTTCCCCCTTTTTTTCTCCACTTTTCCCCACCCACAAAGTTGTCAATTCTTAATGAATAATGTGTGATCCTTAAGTTAATGTAGCTTCTCCTTCTTTGGTGATAATTAGCTTGTTATGTATTTTTGTAGAACATTTTTTTTAAATCAAAGTGTGAAGAATGTTTTTAATTTACTGCTGAAAATATCATTTATAGAAATACAGATAAACATTTTTTCTTATTGATTTGAAACATTTTGCTGCTTATCCAAGTAGCTTCTTCAGCCCGTTCAGGTTGGTTGGGGGAAATCCATATATGTCCCCCAGGGAGGTATCCTTTCTCTTCTAATCTGAAAAGGCTTATTAGATGAGTAGCAGAGAGTCTTTGGGGTGTAAATGTTCTAATTCCTACATCCTTTACTTCAGGTCGGTCATTAAGTATGGCCTCCCTGGTGAACCTATGAAGTGGTCTTAATCTTCCTGGGGACTGATGCAGTAGTGGGATTCAAAATTTTTGACTACTGGTTCTGTGGGCATGGCTTGGTGGGTGTGGTGTGGTGTGTCTTGATGGGCGTGGCAGAGGAAGGATACTGTAAAATCTCCATTCCCTCCCCACTCCTGGAGGAAGGTTACTGCAAAATTCCATTCCCTTCCCACCCCACTAACCTGTTTTCCAGCTCTGTTCTCCTGTGCAGGGCAACAAAAGAAGACCTAGCCGATCAGCTGGGACTCGGGAGGCGGAAAATATATGGGGACGGGGCCAGTCAGAGGTGGTATTTGCCGGTTCTCCAAACTACTCAAAATTTCTGCTACCAGTTCTCCAGAACTGGTCAGAACCTGCTGAATACCACCTCTGGACTGATGAAATAACAGCTTAAAAATGTGGGACAGGTTATTTCTGAGGCCTCCACTTCGGACGGAAAATATTGAAGGAAGGATTTTCCATTCTGGCATAAATTGATTCCTTCTCTCTCGAACCATCTATCTTTCCTGTCCAAAATGTGAATATTATGGTCCTCAAAATAGTATCTCTTTTCTGATAAATGAAGTTAAATGATTCTGGTCCTGTGGTATTTCTTCTCCTGTGCTGGGCCATCCTCTTGTGTAGAAACCAAGCAGCCTTTACACAATAGCCTTCTATAATGTAACATTCAATTTAATTTCTAGAATTAATAAAGATATGGAACATTAATGCTATTTTTTAAAGAAAAATATTAAATAAAATCCACATAAAATCAGCAAAGGAAAGATATCCAAAAAATAAACCATTCATGCTGACAGAAAATCAAATGCAAGTTCAAGGAAATCAGGGAAGTCCTCCTTAAGAACCTTATATTTTTCTGTGTCTTGTCATTTACCTTAGGGAGTGCTGATCAAAATAATTTTACAATTAATATTTATTTAAACAAAATTGGATAATATTTTTTATCAACTTTAATTATTTAGGTACAGTGAGTGAGCATTATTTTGCACCTTGATGACTGATTCTGTACCTTAATGGACAAAAAATTAGTTTTAATAACCTCCTGACAATTATAGAAAACCTGGTGCATTAATAATAAATGCATTTTGCTTGATTGTTATTAGTAATGTGTCATTATGTTAATATCACTCATTAAGAAGACAGCAAGCAAATGATGGCATTGTCTGAGTTCTCTAATTAGCCAAAAATTATAATCTGTAAAACAAACATTTCAGAATTTCATGCATGACAGCATAGCCTTATACTTGCCCAAGTACTATGGAGTTCAGTGAGTTCAGAACTGAAATTTAAATGAGATATTACTCTAATGAGGAATGATGTAGTCATTAGTTCATAAATATTGGTTTTGTCATTAACTTGACAATTTAATTGTTTACAATATTATACTGGTGTTAGTTTATAGTATTACAAACAAACATCTTTTTTCTGACAAAACTAGGGGAACTACAATCTAATAAGAGACATTCTTGATTATTTTTAAGGATAATTTTAAAAGATTAAAATAGTTATGAATCTTGTATAAGTATGTATGAAAAAAAGAAATCAACCAAATACATTTAACACAATGGGATCTAAATAAAATATAACGAAAATTATAATTAAAATATAATGAAATATTTCCCATTGCAAGTATGTTTGTTGTATGCCTTATATTTACCAGTATTTTCTTTTTCTTTTTTGGAATATAGAATATTATACAAGTTCTCTTGTTGTTAATCCTTACAATATTGTAGGCATCAATTTCTCAACACAATTAACCTCACAGTTGACCTTATTGTTCATTACTTTGAAGTGTAGTTTTGTGTTTTCCACTTGAAGGATTTCTTTCTGATGGTTCAGATAAAAGTGTTACCTTGACAAAGCTAATGAATACTAGCAGTGAATATATATGGCTCTCAAATATATATCGGAAGAATATTGTGCATAAGTGCACAATCATGCCTACCGTCCCTGTCCTATTGTCCCCATTTATTCGTACCTATTTCCTATTGTTACTCATGTTTATATTTATACCTATTATCTTGTAAGCGCTTGACAAATCAAATCAATCAATAAATAAATAATGCTGAGAGAAAGCAACCCTAATAGGCATACTGGTGTTTTTCAGATAGATAATTTGGTCCAATGGATCCTTAATGTTTAAGTCAGTATGAAAATTTTGTATGAGAGCAATTGCATTAGTCAAAACACATATGCTAACATTGCAGCCTGATATCAATGAAATTGTACACCAAACATATTTCAAGAGTAAGAAGTAACATTTATGGAAAGTGGCAAATCATTTCCATTCAATATAAGAGATAGTATCAACAACTGATTTAGTTACTTCAAAGCTTTCACAATTTCTGGCATGCTACTTCTAGATTCTATGGTACAATGCCTGTTGATACTAAACAACATGATATCAATAATATTGGACAATAAAGTATAGCACCCTGGCTGTGGGAACTGACAACTCAACAAACAAATTTAAATTGTATGGCCACACAAATCATCTACTTCAATTCTCACTTCTTCCTCATAGATGATATTTTAAAATGCCCCTAATTAAAACTAGCTTAAGACCAAAATGAGTGTCTTATATTTTTGTTACCTTCTTGATGATTTTTGAGCCAGTTTATTATTAATTAGAAGGAAATTATAATTATGAAAGGGATTAAATACTAAATAATTAATCAAGAGTGCATCACCATTTCCCCCTCTACAACAGCAGTCATTTCAGACAGGTGAGACTGAATGATAGTGCTTTGATGCAAACCACTCTGTAAAATTGTGGATAGACTTCAACCTGAGTATCTCCCAGGGGTGGGCTCCAAAATTTTTAGCAAAGGGTTCTATGCCTGGTTGCTGTCTGGGTGTGGCCATAGTGGGCGTGGCCTAGTCAGCCTCCTGCACCACAGGGGGGGGCGTTTTTGCCTTCCGCAGGGCGAAAATGGCCTCCTTGGGCTCTGAAGGCTCTCTGGAAGCTGGAAACAGGCCTATTTCCAGCCTTCCCAAACTTCCAGGAGCCCCATTTTTCTCCCTCCCCAAGCCTCCGTGTACGCCCTGCAGTTATCTGCAACCAAAACAGACTGTGCGGGAATCCTGGGAGCAAAGGGGAAGAGTGGGCGGGGCCAGCCAGGAGTGGGATTTGGGAGTTCTCCGAACTGCACAGAATCTGCTAACCGCAAGCAGTTCACTCCTAGTCTCTCCAATCCAAACCCTTACCTGCCAAATCATACACTGATGCTTATACATTTATATGTTCGAAGTAGTTAGGATCATGACAAAAATGGGTAAGGCTAGAACATTCATAATTAAGATGATTAAATACACTAATAGTTTCCTTTCCTGGAACATCTGATTAACAAAGTCAAAGAAGAAAGTGAGAATTTTGGTCTTTTTCTATACATCATAAAAGACCAAGCTCAGGATCACTTCAAGGAATGGAAACATCAAAATAGAAATGGATGGTGAAGAAATAAAATGCATGGAAAAAATCACTTTCTAGGATCCTAAATAGCTCAAAGCAATGAACGCAGCACAGGAATAAAATGTCAGACTGCATTGCGTCATATAGCAATGAAGAATATCAGCTGAATACTACTGTAGGAAGTTAGCACCCAACCCTCTCCTAGAAAATTGAAATATCCTAGGAAATATTAAAAAGGCAGAACATTTCCCCTAAAAAGAGTAGAAACTCAAAAGCAAAAACTCACCTCAGAAGCAGAAGCTCACCCCCACCTTTGTTAATGGGTGGGCCATTAAGGCCTGGGCCAGAATACTTTACATAACAAAGATCTCCAGGTAAAACTATAGCAATTGCCCAAGAGCCCTTTCAGTGCATCATCATCCAGCAAGGCTCAACCAAGCCTGGAACTCAGGAAAGCCTACAAAGTTAGCTAAGACCCCTGCCCCTGGGACTGACAGCCAATGGGATACATTTCTTGCACAGGAACAGGAAATAGTAAGGTAGGGCCCCACAGAGGGTATATAAGGGTCTCTCAGCATCTTGGCCGGCCCTTTTTTTCTCTTTTCCTTCATCTTGAAGCATGTGATCCTTCCTTTTTTGGAGCTTCGAGCCATGTGGTCCTGTCTACCATTAAACCATCTTTCCAAATAGCCTCCATATTTCCAGTGTCTTTTTCCCCACTTGGGACTGAACCCAGAAGGATATTTCTACCAACACTACAAAAGCAAAATAATGAAACTGCACCTCACTTACTTTGACCATGTCATGTGGAGGGATTCAATGGAGAAAGCAATTATGTTTGGAAGAGTTAGAAGTAAAAGCAAACCAAGCCATCAAAGAAGATAGTGTCTGGACACTATCAAAGCTGACACCAGCCAGAGCATAGAAAAAGCAAGAACAGAAGCTATGGAGAGATCTGGTCCACAGAATTGCTAAGAGTTGGATTCGGGACTCAACTACATGGTTATCACCATCATTATCATTATGTTTCCTATGTATTATTTTCTTTAATTGTTGTCATTTTAAGATCAGTATTGAATAGCAAATTTTGGAGGATCTGAAACTCGTGAAACCAACTACAATTTCATGCAAAGAAAGACCCATTGAAAATGGAATCTGATAAAAAGGAATGACAAGCTTTTACCTAACTTCCGGAATGGAGAACCCAATGGTCAAAGATAGGCAACATGATTTTATAATAGAGTACAAGAAGAGGGAAGAAATGTTTTTGCTTATTGATGGAAGTTATTTGGGGAAATAATGTCTGAAAAGACAGCAGCTAATGCACACACACACACACACACACACACACACAAATACACACATCATAGAGCAAGGAATGTTTTTCAGAGCTGGCTGGATACTAAAGTAGCAAAGAATACTGATTTAATGATTTTGAATAGGCATGCAACAAGATAGGCTCGTGGGATGCCATTGCTGAAAGAAGCAATGCCAAAGGCTTGTGAAAGGTTAGAGTGAAAGCAGCTATAACTCTTTTGCAAATGTCCATGTGATTCTGCTGCCTCTGTTTATGTATTATATTGTTTACCTCTGGCATCTGTCAATTTACAAGAGCACCATTCTTGACCCTTAATCCTTCATTTGTAGTAAACTAATCTTAATAGTTACCTAAACAAGCCTGAGTGAAAGCAGGAAAAGGAGGCCAACAAGAAAAGTATATTTTAAAGTAAAAATTAATAATGTTTTGCTTTCAATCTCTCTGAATTTTCAGAAGGTATTGAAACTAGGCCTTACACAAGGAATCTGCTTTGCAGTTTTCTGTAAGTCAATACTGAGAATGTAGTTTTACTAAAAGCAGATCTGTTTGACATTCTTAGGCCCTTTATTTAATAAGCCATTACTTTATAAAAACATTGAGTGATTGAATGTTTATGAATATTTCATAAATTAATTGAATTAATTTCATTAACTACCTTTAATTAACCTTTAATTTCATTAAATATGTATAAGTGGGATGATTCATATGAATATGAAAGACAATGAGTACAGTCATTTATCATAATGTTTGCAGCAGTCTCACTGCAAGAAGGACAAATGCTTTCATTTTTTAAGACACAGAGAGAGAGAGAGAGGGAGGGAGGGAGGGCGGGAGGGAGGGAGGGGGAGAGAGAGAGAGAATGAATGATGAAATTATTTAATCCAGACTTTTGCAGGCTTCTGCATTACAGTGGAGCCCATAATACATTATGGTGACTTGGAGAATGCTGACTTTGTGTGTGTGTTTCTTTTCATTAAAATTTTAGGAATCCACGCCGACCTCAAATAAATTCAGAATATTTATATAAGCCTTGAAAAATATGATATAAAAAGCCTTTGAATTATATTTTTATGCATTTGTAGCATTTTGTATCCTGTTGGAATAAATATCTCTACAAGAAGATAATAAATTGAGTGATAGTTTAATTTTTCTATAGGTAATTCGCCTACATAACATGAGAATTATTTGTTTTGACCATTTTGTAAGCTGCCCAGAGAAAAAAGTGGATGGATGGATGTTTTTTTAATAAGGTATAAATAATAGGTTTTCTGTAATTAATACAAACAACACACTGCTAAACTAAAGTCTGAAATACACACATGTCATTTAAAAACTTAAGTGTCGTTGTCTTCAGCTAGAAAAATTTCCTATTAGTGAAACTTTTTCTACAAAAGTTTGATGCCTTTATCAGATGAAACAGTAGTAATATAATATTCAATCCCAAGGTATTTTTTTTAACTGACAGCTCACTCATACTCAGGCTAAGCAGAATGCTTTGGAATATTTTAAATAAACCCATATTTCCAGAAACATAGTAGAAATATTTAATTTTAAATATGTAATTTTAATTTAATGCTATTTTTTGGGATACAGATCTTCATTCTCCTCCTTATAGACTTTAGTTCTAAGTATGTCCTTCTTCTTCTATTTTGGGGGATGCCTTTTCTGTCTGATGAATTAATTAGTTGACATTTAAGTAATTTTGTTTTACATTAAAACATTTTTTGGCTAGCTGACCTCTTGGAGTAGGGAGGTGAGAAAACTTCTGCCCAAGGTTGCCATCTGAACCTGTTTTCATATTCTAACAGGAGACATGGTATTGCTAGACGAATTACCTTTGCCTGCACATTGTGGAAATTAGTTATGATATAAACAATCATGATAATTAGAATAATGGTACATAAGCCTCAAAAACCATCTTCAGATACTGAAACTCAGCAAAGACCAAAGGACCAGGAAAAATGGTATACTCAAGTAGTCCTTCTGGGTATATCTAATCAGTAAATGGGACATAAGATTCTTTATTCCATCTTTATACTGCATTTATTCTACAATATTTAATTTTCAAATACTCAACAAATCTTCTAGCACTTTTCTAGATCTATATTCATTGTTTTCAAAACTTAAACAAAAAATTATGGAATCTCCCTGCTATTTTAGTTACCCTTTTTTGAAATATTTTCTTATGTTCTTAACTGCTGGATGGCATCTAATACTTATGACCATCATAATAGAGCCTTGGTGGTGCAGGCTATTAAACGCCTAGCACTTAGTTCCAGCTGCCTGCAGTTACTGCAGGCTCGAATCCCACCAGGCTCAAGGTTGACTCAGCCTTCCATCCTCTCGGGGTAGGTAAAGTGAGGACCCAAGATTGTTGGGGGCAATAAGCTGACTTTGTAAAAATGCCACTTAGTAATAAGCAGGCATATACAATGGAATGAAGGCTATTGCTGAGCGCATTGGGTTGTGCTCCAAACATTGTAAGCTGCCCTGAGTCTCCGGAGAAGGGCGGCATATAAATATGAATAACAAATAAAATAAAAAATAAAAAAAATAATAAGCAAAAAGGCATGATCATTAGAAAACATAGAACATTCATTAGGACCATATGTCTTATTTAACAGATAATAATTTACTGTATAAAAGACAACTGGAAGATAGTTAACTATCTCAAATATGTTTAGTCTGTGTCCAAAGGTAGAATGAGAAAAATCAGGGTTTTGAATCCACCTGGCAATAGTTGGCATGCAGACTGCTAAACTGTTCTCTCGTTGTGGTAAGGTGCATTGTATTAAATGATGCAAATTATTTCTAATCACTTGATGACAGGCACTTAAATCAAATAAATAAATGAATTTGCATCAATACATCTTTGTTGAAGTATTACAAGGGAATACATATTGAAATAGGCTAAAGGCATAGATACATGCTTTTGAATGCTGAATGTATTTTTTAATCTTTTCAATTCATTTTCATACCAGGTTGAACATCTTGTCTTAAGACGCACAATTCTTCTTAATATTGTTTATAAGAGGGCTGAATTAACGAAATATCTCCTGGGGGAAAAAGTTTGTATTAAAATGTTTGCAAAATGGAACATCTAAATATATGGCTAAACTGTGCTTTTGAAACAATGCTGCATGCTGGCAGCTAAGATTGTCATAAAATATATGGATATCCAATTTATTTGGGGTAGATTAAAATCATACACTCATAGCATATCAGTGACAGCTTTATACTTATATGGCTAGTCTGTGGAGTAAAGATAGAAAATGCAATTTAGCTGACTCCCGCTTACTTAATTAAATAAAAGAAAAAAGCAAACCTAGTCAACCCTCAGAATATCAATCTCACTCGATTTACAAAACTCCTAATATGACTTAACCCCCAGTGTTAAATATATTAGAAATTCTTAAATAATGGGAGAACTCAAATTACATGATCATTATCTTAATGGGCAAAATTAATCTGTATGAGCCCAGCTGTTGAATCCTTGTCACTCAGTGCCCTTTAAATATTAATATTTATGTTATGATAAACCATATAAATGTTTTAATAATTACAAGGGGTTTGGTAAAATTGGCCTTATTGGGGCCCCCTTGCTAGTTAAAGAAACACTATATTTTTCTTTTGTTTTGTTTGGAAAAATTATCCTTCAGGGTTCAATTCCAAGTGGGGAAAAAGACACTGGAAACATGGAGGCTGTTTGGAAAGGTGGTTTAATGGTGGACAGGGTTATGTATGCAGGTTTGAATGTCATTGATTTAGTTTGAACTGTTCTTGTAAAATGTCAGAAATGATTGGTTTAAAAAGTGCGGGAAAATCCTGCACTCTGATTGGCTGGCAACTGCGGCTGCTGGCTATAAGTAGCAGCCGCAGCCCAGCCAAATCGGGTCTGTTATGAGCTGTAGTCACTAATAAACTCTTCACTGAAGCACTTCGCGTCTGACTCTTCCTGCAAACTTAACAGACAGGACCACATGGCTTGGAGCTCCAAAGAAGGAAGACTGAGATGCTGAGGGTGCCTGAGAGTACCCTCTTTTGGGATTTGAATTTGAGCTTGTATTCTGATTGGTTGTCAGACTCCCATGGGGCCATGCAGGGCCAACTCTGTAGGCTGTCCTGAGTCCCAGGCTTGGTTGAGCCTTGCTGGGTAACGATGTAATGAAAGGGCTTTGGGCAATTCCTATAGCTCTACCTGGATGTCTTTGTTATGTGAAATAGGCTGGCCTAGGCCAGAGTAATGACTGTTAAAAAATTAATTGAATTTGTATTGGATCTTTAAACCTATATCTATTTCACAGAGTCATTCAATAAGTTGCAATGCCAAGTTGTGTCAGATTAAAACAGATTTATAACAGAGTAGAACAATCAATAAATATATTATTCTTAAATATATACAGAGTCTTCTCTTCTTTCGTTCCTCTTAACTAGTCCTTCAAGGAACTAGAAGTTACTATGAGAGATTCACAGTTCTTCTTCTCATAGATCTTCTCTCAGATCCCTTTGCTATATCTTCTCATACACAGACCTCAGTCTGTCAGATCCCAATATCTCCTCAGAGTCTTGGATCTTCTCAGTATCTCCTCAGAGAGCTGTTTAGGCCTTTGACCTCTGTTTAGGCCTCTGACCTCTGTTTAGGCCTCTAACCTCTGTTTAGGCCTCTGACATCCCTTTAGGCCTCTGACATCCCTTTATGCCTCTAACTTGCCTTTAGGCCTCTGTTTAGGCCTTTGACCTCCCTCCAGGCCTCTGATCTCCCTCCTGAGGTAAATTGTCTGTTGGCAGACCCTTTTATACCAAGGGGCGTGGCTTGTGATGCCACTCCAGGGCATCTGGTATTATCCTGTGATTGGTAGAGTTGGTTTACCTCCAAATTCCCACAAGTTTGTAAACTACATAGCAACACCAGAAAGTTCCACTTTCTGACAATGACCCATTAGCAAAGGTGGGGGGGTGAGTTTCTGACTCTGAGTTTTTACTCTTTTTAGGGGAAATATTCTGCCTTTTTAATATTCCCTAGGATATTTCAATTTTCTAGAAGAGGGGTGGTTTTTAAACTTCCAACAGTTTATTTACATTTCTTATAGATTTTGTATTTTCTTTTCCTCCCAACCAATTTGTGTATATTAAGGCAGGAGCAAGTGCATTTTAAATATAATTAATAAGTAAATTGCACATGGAGATAGAGGTGATAATCATAGATAGCATGTAAGAATTGTCAGCTGAGTTAAATTATCATAGACTGGAAGCAACTTAATTGGAAGCTGTTAGGCCAATCAAGGACGACAGAGTCACAGGTAATTGATAAAATCAGCTGTAGAAACAGCTGTGGCATTCACTGTGGAACTTTGAAATTATCAATCAAATTAGCAGGAAGAGAAATTTTTGAAGAGTTTATCAAGGATGGGGCCATCATCCCTTTTACTGGTGACAGTGGCAGCTCTGTTAAGAAACCCAGTAAGAAATGTTCACTTGGAATTTAATGCAAGCATAGGACACTGGTAGGCCTTCAAAAATCAGGAGAGAAGCCTACAGATTGAAAGAGTTAACATTCATGTATGTCTCTTGGCCATCATGAATACCACTCTTGGCCTTGAGGCTTTCTTCAAAATTCTCTTTTCAGCCATTCCAGTTAGATGCTCTAAGCCTGTTCTGCATTTTTGTTTGAAATAACTGGTTCCTATATGATATGTGTATTCTGCTGACGAGGCACCAATGTGTACCAATGTGCAATATCACAATGTTTATGGCAATAATACAAACAGATCTCATGCATTTCTATTAATAATAGAATCATCTGTTTCTGAGGGTTTCTGCCTGTTCCACAGATACACAGAGCTGTCATGTTCCATGTTCTTCTGTTAAAAAATGAGGCCTACTTGTGAGGCCAAGGAGGAGTGCCTTTTTCTGTTGAGCACCTGCCAAATGGAGATGAGAGGAGTGCATAACCTCTTGACAATTTGAGGCTATTAAAGCCTGGTTTTTCTCCAAGCATTGGGGCTAGGATATGAGAGAAGTCTAATATATATGGGTCAGCATTCCAACTAACCAGCTCCAAACCAATAAACTCCAAGACAAACATTTCCTCAAAGTTCCATTTTATTAGAATTGTCATATTGGCACATCTGAAAAAACCCAAATCTGAGAATTCCAGGTTTTCCCTTCCCAAAATAAAAAAACAAAGACCCATCCCCTGAACCCATCAGTCTATCACAAGGCCCAATCAAATCTTCATCCCAACTGGAGACATCTCTCCAGTCACTCCTCTCTAGGTGCAGGGCAACATGTCCTTGACTCTCTGAGAAAGAATGTTGTTGAGTCTAATCTTCTACCTCCCAAATTCCCAGGCACTGAATGTGGCAGCCTTGAAGCTTCTAAGTAAAAAAAATGGCTTCTAAGGCTGACAATATGTATGTGTGTGGCCTTGGTTTTATTTTTTGTATAGGGCTATTTTTAAATTCAATTTGGGATTTTTACATGCTTTTGTACTGATCGTTTACTGCTCTAAATTACATATTTAAGATGAGAGGTTATATAAATTCTGCAAGATCCTATCTGGCTCGGACACCAGGACCAGAGATTTACTCCTCCAAGCTTTTGGATTCATGCTGAAGTTGATCCTCAGGGAACTTATCTCTACCAGAATGTGTGCTTTAGGCTATTCTATGTGTAGTATTTATGTGGTGCCTGGTTGGGTGTGCTTCTTCTTAGCTGATTGGTTGATAGCCAGCTATTCTGTGATTGGCTGTTGTTTCCTTGTGCTTCCAAGTCCTGGACTCCTAAATACCTGATAAGCTGGTGGTAAATCAGCACTCCTTTTGACTTACAGGGGGCTTCAATCATTTCCCAGGTTTCAATCATCTCCCTGGCGATTTTTGTATCTGCATGGCAACAATCTTGGTAGCTGCAAAATTGAATGTCCTTGTTCATTGTAATGTCAGGCTATCCATGAATTCAGCTCTCCTGGTCTGACCACACACTTGTATTCTTGCATTCTGGTGATCAGCTTCCTCCCATCTGTCCAACATAGGCACAGGTGCAATCCATGCAGGGAATCTAGTAGATTACATTAGAAGTATCTCCCACCTCCAAGCGATCTTTGCAATGCATGCTTTTTTCCTCATAGGGTGTTGTGCAATGCCCAATTGCAGATTTTGGAAGAAGCTGTGTTCTACTGCTTCTGAAATGTTTTTGAGGTATGGCAGGGTGTGCCATTAAGCTGGCCTTATACCTTCTTCTTTTATCTCCTTTGTGTATTGCATAGGCATCTTGTAATAAATGCTTAGCTTTCCATGTACTACAGTGGGTTCTCACTCTGCCATATAGTGTTATGATACATCTTTTTGTATGTGACAGTGGATGGTTACTGTTGAAACTAAGAATGTATTGGCTCCTAATATTGGAAATCCCCTGGGCATTTATTTGCTCATACATTTCCCTTTTGAACATGAAGTCATTGCAGAAACTATCCTGCACAAACTAGAACACCCTGCATTTCAAAACTACACATCTAAATTTTGGTGCCATTATGTGGACAATATGTTTGTCATCATCAAAAGAAATGCCCTGAAAGACTCTTGTAGCCTACTGAACTCCATCTTCCCAGACATACAATTAACAGTGTAAGGAAGAAATGGCTAGACAATGTCCATTTTTATATGTGCTTGTCAACAGGCAGGAAGATGGAAGCCTAAAAATGATGGTTTATCTCAAGGCCATCAACATTCCACACATTCTTAGTTAATTGTATAGGGGGTTGGACCAAGGTCCCTTCCAATGCTGTTACTCTGTTATTCTGTTATTCTTTAGTGGACTTCATCCACCGAATGGCCAAGTTCCAACAATCTTATCTCAAATGTTAGTGTCTGCTGTCAGTTCTTCCTTTGAACCTCTCTGAAATTGTTGCTTAGTTTCTATAATATTATACATCATTTCTATGTGCTTCTTTCTTACCACAATGAAGAAAGGATCTTCTTCATTCTTCACAACAGGGGAAAGAAATTCAATACAGTATTTTACTTTTATTACCCAAGTAACTCTCATCAGCTAGATCTATTTATCTAAAATTATTTTGTGGGTTGAAAGACATCCCGTAAATGAAACCATCCTTTTATTTCTGGTTTAATAAAGAATTTGGCTCCCCATTGAGGCTATTTGACAGAAGCATACAATTGCTTTTGTTTGCCATTTAATTTGCAACCTGATCAATAGAATTTGATGTAAGCACTATTGGCATTAAAGCTCTCAAATTCTAGGGGAAATAGAGGTTACAATGTAAACAAAATATTTCATTGGCATTGATTTCCAAAGCAGTCTGGCAGTGCTCCTGAAAAATTATCAGCATTCAGAAATGACTTTGATTATTTTGCTTTTAAAGAGTTATTCTATAAAGAATTTATATAATGCTAAATGAACTATGCTGTTGTTTTAAGTTTTCCTCAACTATTTGGGGTGATTATCTAGGGTTAATCCAGGTTATAGGAATTAATTGACTCCTGTTTTAAAAGAATAAGGTAAGATTTACAGGTGCACTTAAATAATCTTACAAATATAGAGAAAATCTAAATAATCCTTCAATGGAGAAAAATTAAGGAAAATCCCTTTTGGAACATTACAATTGTCATTATTTTTTGGTGCTCAATACTACTGATCTTTTTTTAGCTAGCTTCTAAATATGTAGCACTGATGAAACCTTTGGCTTTAGTATTCCCAGAGGGCTCAAAGTTGGGCATTTTCAGTCTTGCACCCAGAATTGCAGGAGAAGATTTCTCTTCACCTTCTCCTCACTGCTCCCCACAAAAAGTCTTTTAATCTTTGAATGATTGTCTCTTTGTGACAGGAATCCTTTTACCTGTCAAAAAAACTCAGCAGCTAAGCAGTTGGTAAAAAAATTGGGACAGCCTAAATGAGTGGAACAAGCATTTCAAGATTCCTGTCTTCTGTCATCCACTAACAGCAGTAAGAGCAAAAACAGTATAGTGCAAGGAAGCATTATTTCAAATTGCTATTTATCAACTGATGAGCAGGTGGCAAACTGAGCAGTGCCTGAGTTCTTGTTCAACTTCCTGGCTTTAAGATGAAGACACAAACTAGACAGCTTCAGCACAGGCTGCAAGAAACCCTACAACACATCATGTTTTTCTATTGATGGTTGTTTCAGCTCTCCCCATTAAATCTAGGAAGTGGGTTTTGAGGAGGCTGGTAGCCCACTGCATGTCACTGGTGAAAGCTGGCTTACTGGCTAAGATCATTGGACTCTGACAACCAGGTAGCAGTCTCGAAAAGAGTTCTCCACAGATGTACTGATGCTGTCTAGCTTGGAGACCAAATGATTAGCATTGCAGAGCCATCTTTCTTCCAGCCTTCCCTCACAATGTCACTTTATGTCTTAGAACAGGGGTTGCCAACCTTTTGGACCTCAGGGATCGCCAAACTCATAATTTTAGATCCCAGGGACCACTAACTGGTTCTGTGGGTGTGGCCTAATTTGTGGGTGTGGCTTGGTGGTCATGTGACTGGCTGGGCATGGCTTGTATGTAAATATTATAAATATTTATATAAATATTGAATTTTTTATTAAAAAAGAGCAACTTTTACCCCAAATCAGGCAAAGCAGGCAGGCAGATTGAGTTGCTCACAGAATCACAGATTCATTCAGAGATCTATCTATCTGCCATCAGCTAGCTCAGGCAGTCACATAAAATTTGCTTGCAAGCAAACTCATAAAATTTGCTGGCAAGCAAACTCACAAAATTAACTCACAACACACCATGTATGTAAATATTGAATTTTTTATAAAAAAGCAACTTTTACCCAAAATCAGGCAAAGCAGGCAGATTGAGTTGCTCACAGAATCATTCAGTGATCTATCTATCTGCCATCGGCTAGCTCAGTCTCTCAAATTTGCTTGTCGTGAGTCTGCACTGAATTTGCTTGCAAGCAAACCTTCAGTCCTAAGGGAGGTTCGGCTGTACTTAAAAGCAGAGCCGAAGATCTAAAGACTAGCTAGAAAGCAAGAAATCCAACAATTTCCTGCTTCCTAGCTAACTTAAATCTCCCAGCACAGCAGAACAGATGATGGTCAGAAAAAGGAAAAATAGCAATTTAGCAGGCAAGTTTGCCGGGTAAGGAGTGAGTGGGCAGGGAGGGTTCCTGCGGGCCATGTGGGCGGCGCAGCTGTGTGTTTCTGAGCAGCCTGGATTAATTGCTTTGGGGGCGTGCTCTGGGGGTGAGATTTCTCTGTGGCCCACCAAAATTTTCTCATGGCCCACCACTGGGCCATGGCCCACCAGTTGGCAACCACTGTCTTAGAACTCAACATCTTAGAAATGGAGTCGATGGAGATTCTCAGTCATCCAGGTCATGATTGTTCTAAAGATGCTTTTTCAAGAAGCAACTGGACTTTCTGGTTTTCTTTGAAGATGCTTCTCATCCAGGAAGCTTCTTCAGCTCTGACTGGATGGTGGGGAATGGAAGGATTTATACTCCCTGCAAACAGCTGGTCATTTGCATCCTTTTAGAGGGACCTTGAGGCCACCTGGAGGTTCATCTGTGTCATCAGGGTCACCCGTATAGTGCAAATGGGTGTGGAGCCTTCTTGGAACTGTTGAAAGGACTGTGTTGCAGACTGGAGATAGATAACTATGTTCAATGTTCAATGTTGGAGATAACTATGTTCAATGTTGACATAGTTGGCCTGGTTTGGAATATTTTGAAGCTTTATAAAAGCAATATACACTGAAACTTTGCATAGCCCTAAAATGGAAAGATCTAATAGAGTGTACAATGCAAAAATGAACTATAGATTTCAAGGTGCCTGTAAATGGAAATATGGGGATGCGTTCAGAGTATTGCAGCATAAATTCAGCACCAGAAAAGTAAACACAGATGGTTGAGGCTTCATTTAACTTTTTTATAAACACATAAAGTAAATTTTACAATACCAGTTGTAGATTTCTCCAACATGGAGCAAACTCAAACAGAAGCAGACATGTTACAGGTTCAGAGCAGAATAACAACTCAGGAGCTCAGAAACAGACATCAGTTTCACTTTAGTTCAGCAGTCAAGCAAACAAGCAAGTTAGTTTCTGTTTCACTTTAGAGCTGAGCACAGAACAAAGATAAATCGCACCCAGATTCTCTCTTTAAGTTTCAATCCTCAATTCAGCTCTCATTGGCTGACCTTGTTACTATGCTCTATTCCAGTTCATGAATATACTCTGACAGGATGTACTTGCTTGAGGTAAAGGATTAGATGCCCAGACATTGTATTGTCTAAGAGCAATAGCCTATGACCGATGAGTTCTTTTTTCCCTTACTATTACAAATTCAAAAATATGAAGTAATTATTTTATAACAAGTTCTTAAAAATAAGTTTAAAAATGCAAAGGAAAAATATGTAGAGCAGAGGTGGTATTCAGCCGATTTGGACTGGTTCTGGCATACCGGTAGCAGAAATTTCGGCCAGTTCAGAGAACTGGCTAATACTACCTCTGGCTTGCCCTGTGCCTGCTCTTTCCTGTCCTTTATTTCACTGATTTTTAGCTCAGCTGATTCACATGGCAGAGTGGATTGCCGCACCTCAGCTGAGGTAAAAAAAACAGCTCAACTCACCGAGGGCGATCTTTGAGTGCTGCCGCATGTGTGAAGTGCGCTCTAGGTGCACACGTCCTTTATTTCATTGATCCTTAGCTCAGCTGATCTGCATGGCAGAGTGGATTACCATGCCTCTGCTGAGCTAAAAAAACAGCTCAAGTGATCTTGGAGTGCTGCGCACATGCATGAAGCCTGCAGAAATGGTAGCGCACAATTTGGAATCCCATCACTGATGTAGAACAGGGGTGGGATTCTACCAGTTCGCACCTATTCGTTAGAACTGGTTGTTAATATTCTAAATAGTTTGGAGAACCAGTTGTTAGAAGAAATTACTGGCCTAATCCTGTAAGGAAGGCAGGAAGGAAACATTCTGGTGTTGCTTACAGAAACTGCCCCTCCATTAACCCTTATTACATTCTTGGCAGGACTAGACTTCCTGTCTAAGGACTTCTCTGGAGTTTTTTTCCCCTCCTTTGCTGGTATTTTGCTTGTGTGGAGTGACCATTCAAAGTTACAATGGCACTGAAAAAAGTGACTTATGACCATTTTTCACACTTACAACTGTTGCAGCATCCCCACAGTCATGAGAGGCCATGCGAGGAGATGCATGCCTCGATGTGAGTGATATTGAGTTGGCCATGCCCAGTCAATAACATGACCACCAAGCCACGCCCACCAACTAAGCCATGCCCACAGAACTGGTTGTTAAAAAATTTGAATCCCACCTCTGATGTAGAGGATATATTTCCTTTTTGTTTTTGTTTTTCTGCTATCATTTTAAAAGGAATAAGTAAGGTTTTTTTTTCTTTTTTGAAGTTTGAGCATGATTCTAATTTTAAAAGAGGCATCCCAAAATCTGATTCTCTGCCAGTATCCAGAACTAATGTCTACAATATTAAAAATCTTCATCTTGAGAAATATAGTATGGATTCACTATGGGCTAGACAGGAAGAGAAGAAAGGCTAGGAAGATTGAGAGCCCAGAATCTTAAACATTCCCATAGTGTCATTATGCTGTCAGCTTTGGAAGCCATATTAGCACCAGAAGCTTCCACACTGCCACATTCTTGAGCCTGGGAAAATGGGAGGGGGGAATTTGTTGGAGTGTATGTGGTTAGACACAATAGCATCCTTCTTCTAAGTCAAGGTCATGTTATTTCTGCACCTGGTTGAGAGGAAGTCTCAGGCTGAGGCGAATGGTGATTGGAACATGTGATGCAATGAGGGATGTACGGCGTGGATTTGTAGCTTTTACTTATTGCAAGGAAATCTGGAACTTTCAAATTCGGGATTTACCAGATGTGCCAGTTTACTACCCAAATAAAAAAGAACTTTGGAGAAGATGTCTGTTTTGGAGTTGTTTGTTGGATGGAGGTTTTATGGAATGCTTTCACAGTAAAAATTTAGTCGGCATTTATCTTGTTAAAATATTTAAATAATATACTTTCCATAGTATATCTGCGTATGTGAATGTACAGTATGCACATGATTTTTGTTAGATCTCAATCAGAATTCCATTAAGAAGAGTGTTCATGATCATGTTTATAGGGTAACAGATACTCTATAAAATGTGTTTAATCTTGAATCAGATTCGATGTTTCTAATTCATTCACTGCATTTTTCCTTTAACCTGAAACTAAGAATAGAATTGCAAAATGTACTTGAGTACAATGTAGGTTCAACTAAAATTAAATTGATATTTGGGGAGTATTCCTGAGTGCTACTTATTTTATTGACAGTGCCCAGAGAATTGTCTTTTTCTGAAGTTCAAAAATTTGGAGAAAGGTAAATGAATTTTTAGTAATGCTGAGTAAGTCGATGTAATGAGAAATCATCCACGAATAAGAGAAAAGGTCAACAATCAAGAAGGTCATACTGGTTACAGAAGGCTTATCATATGTTCCTTCAATTATGAAAGGAATGCATCACATATTTTTTGAGAAGTGTGCTCCTAATATCTTTTGGTTGTGTTTATATTTATTTTAAAATGAAAAGCCAGGGTTTATATAGTGCATGTATCTTTCCTACACATATTTATACACACATTTATTGCCTGTTCACCTATATATCACAAAAGTTTCTGATGGAATTTTATTAAAACGTATAGCTTATTTTATTGCAGATTTTACAGTGTATGTTTATAATATAATATTCCGTCATTTTAAGTAAATTACATAGAACTTTGTTGTTGTTTTGCATTAATTTTGGTTTTGTTTTGTTTTCCTGAGCACAGCATCAACTTAATTTATATCACTTTGTAAATTCAGAGAAAAAAGATTCCCTAAACATTCTTACAATTACATGCAGATATTTTCTAAATAGACATTTTAACAATTTTCCATTTACTAATTCCATAACAAAACTCTGAAAAGTTCAGATTTTATTGTTTCAGAATATTCCAGTTTATAGTTAACTACAATAGGTAAACACTGAGTAAAATCATATGCAACTCTGCAACTGATTATCATTTGTTATCCATTGCTATTTATTGCTATTTAGAAGTTAAAAGTGTATTCTGATTTATAATAGAGACATGTCAGAAAATGTAAGAGGATAATTTGTCATCAGAAGGCAAATTGTTAAGTTATATATTATCATTATTGCACATCATCTCTGATGCAAGTGTTAGAGGATAAGCAGAAGGAAATGAAAAAGAAAGTTACTTGTTCAAAGCCAAGTAAATGGCTTTAATCTTATTTTTTAACTATACAACAAGCCTGGGAAGCTGAAACATCTTAGTTTTAATTTAGAAATGAGAGATGAGCACATAATGAGGGGATAGATTAGGTGACACAGCTCTCTGTGTTGTAAAAAAAATAACAAGCTGAAATCTCAAATATAATTGATGGTGCTATAAATTCCCTTTAGATTTTGGATATGAAATCGGAATATGGAATTTCCACTTGTTAGGATTTGGCCCAAGCTTTCCCTCCTTTCATGATTATTAAAAACCTACTTCTTTCTTTGCCCAATAAGCCAACAGCAAACTTGATCCAAAAATAACTGTGATGAAAATCCAATATAGTTTTTCTTGTATATGTTTCAATATGTTTTCTTTTTTGGTGTTTTGGTTTTGATTGACAAAGCAATGCTAATGGAAGGATTTCAATACTTTACTAGGAGTTTCTCCAATGTCTTTAAAAATGATTGACACGTATAAACTCATTCTATACAACTTCTGGAAACCTTTTTGTTTTCCAAGTGGGAAGATACAAAACAAATAAGCAAACTGGTGGGAAGGTTGATTGGTATCTGTATTGCTTCCAAAGCAATAAATATACATTTCTTTTCACAAACACCTATGGTATGTTGTCAACCAGCTTCAAAGGCCATCATGCTCATTGGTTATAACCTTAACATTCAGGTAAAACAAAACAACACATAGTACAACGAAAGTCTTGCTTAGATCTTCATTAATTTGATAAATAAATAAAATGAATAAAAGAAGCAAGGATTTATTATTAAGTGCATTTCTTATATTTTTTAAATTGATTGTTCATACTTTGAGATCATTACTAACCACCCTATTTTCACGTTGGCATTTTGCTATCTTCAATATTCAAAAGCTGTCTGTACAAATGATACGTTGTGGTATATCATTGATTTTTTTTTGACGGGATGGTTTTTCTTTGGTCTCTTCCCATCACTCCAACTATAATTATCTGCCCGAGGCTACAGTTCAGAACTTTGCAATTTTAATGCATGCTTCAGCATCTTTTTCCCCCCTGCTTTTCTTTGGATGGAAAACGTCTAGTTAGCTGTGTCTCCTTTTATAACATTGTTGAGTCATTTTGGAGCCATTTTACATGGCTTTTGCACACACTTATAGTGGAATAGTCACCACCATAATTCTTGTCAGTCAAGGCCCAGCAAATGAAACCTTTTCACTGATAGGACTAAGTACCCCTAAAAACCCTGATTTTTTTTCACTTAAATGAAGTTGAAAAGATCCTGTTTACCCAGAAAATTATGGAAATAGCACTCCATAAGGGTGCTTGGGGGGAGGGGGGGAATGCAGTGTTTTGGGGGGTGGGGAATCTCATTTACAACCTATTTTCCCAATTCGAGATGTTAATGGGTAAAATTGAGTGTTTTATCCAAAGGGGGTATTCAGCAGATTCTGACCAGTTCTGCAGAACCAGTAGTGGAAATTTTGAGCAGTTCGGAGAACCGGCAAAAACCACCTCTGACTGGCCCCGCCCCTATCTATTCTTTGCCTCCCGAGTCCCAGCTGATCGGCTGGGTCTTCTTTTGTTGCCCTGCACAGGGGAACAGAGCTGGAAAGCAGGTTAGTGGGGTGGGGAGGGAATGGGATTTTGCAGTAACCTTCCCCTCAGGAGTAGGGTGGGAATTTGAGATTGTACAGTATCCTTCCCAGGGGTGGGATTCTACCAGTTCGCACCTATTCGCTAGAACCGGTTGTTAACATTCTAAGCAGTTCAGAGAACCGGTTGTTAGAAGAAATTACTGGCCTAATCCTGTAAGGAAGGCAGGAAGGAAACATTCTGGTGTTGCTTACAGAAACTGTCTCTCTGTTAACCCTTATTGCATTCTTGGCAGGACTAGACTTCCTGTCTCAGGAACTTCTCTGGAGTTTTTTCCCCCCTCCTTTGCTGGTACTTCGTTTGTACGGAGTGACCATTCAAAGTTACAATAGCACTGAAAAAAGTGACTTATGACCGTTTTTCACACTTACGACTGTTGCAGCATCCCCACGGTCATGAGGGGCCAGGCGAGGAGATGTGTGCCTCGATGTGAGTGATATTGAGTTGGCCACACCCAGCCAATAACATGACCACCAAGCCATGTCCACCCAGGCACATGACCACCAAGCCACGCCCACCACCTAATCCACACCCACAAACCGGTTGTTAAAATTTTTGAATTCCTCCCCTGATCCTTCCCCTGCCATGCCCACCAAGCCATGCCCACCAAGCCAAGCCATGCCCCTCCCACCAAGCCATCTCCACAGAACTGGTAGTAAAAAAAATTTGAATCCCACCATTGGTTTTATCTGGCAGATAAATTAATGCTCTCAATTGTTTCTCCCTGCCACCCTTTTATTTCCCCCCCTTATTTGTGGCTGCTTTACTTTGCCAATGTCTAAATGGTTCTTTGAGATTACATGCCATTATTGATAGAAGTGAATTTCAAAATAGTATAGAAAGATATTATTGATGGTACTAATGGGGAATATAAATTGAGATGTCTTAAGTTTGCAACAGATTTTAAAATTAATATATATAAATTGTAGAATTTGTGTCTCTGGAATGTTTAAGTCAGAGAGTTAGCTGAGCAATAGATAGTACATTGGTACAACATAAATACTTTTCCATATTTATAGATAAGTTTTTTAGGAAAAAAAACAGCTATGTCAAAAATGACTTATTATACTTTTGTATAATTGTGGTTTAATAATCAATTACATCCTCAAAGCCTTAGGAAATGTTTTGATTAAGCTTTATGCCTGATGGTTAATAAGCATAGAAATAACTGTGTTTGTGTCAGTGATTTAGGCTGCATTTTCCCTTTGTCATCTCCTTCGAGGAAATATATCCAGATTAGAGGTAGATATCAGCATACATTGTCATAGCTGCAGCATGAAATTAGAGTATATTTATGAGCACATTGTAAAATTCATAAAACTAATTTGTTAGATTTGGAATTAAAAAGTGTTCTAGGTTTTGAAAGCAATAGGCAATCTGAATTATAACCTCATATAATTGTTATCTTTCACTCAGCTTTATTTCTAAGCCACTTGGGTTTTCCATTGCAATAAACAAACAAACAAAAAAATCCAGAGCTTTTGGATAAATTGCAAATCACTTCTTAGTTTAACCCATTTTTAGGATTTGACATGCACAAATTTTCCCTTCACAAGACATTTAGTAAACTTCATCTAGATCCATGATGGTGAACCTATGTCATGCATATGCCAGAGGTGCCATGAAGAGTCCTCTATCTGGGCATGCGACCCATTGCCCCAGCTCAGCTTTGCTGTGCATGTGCACGCATACCTCCCACAAGCCAGCTGGTCTTCGGGTCTCTGCCACGCATGAGCAGGGGGCGGGACTTATGCAGGAGTAATGTGCACATGCACAAGGGAGTGGGTTGCATGCGTGCATGCATGGGGGTGGGGCACATGCAGAGGGGTCACACATACACGCACATGCGTGTGAGCGGGGTGCATGCGCAGGGCATGCATACACTGCATTTTGGGGATGCGTGTGCGCGTGCTTTGGGCACTTGGTGCCAAAAAGGTTAACCATCACTGGTCTAGATCCTCCACTTGTAATGGGGATGAGCCCATGTATGTGTGGCATTGGGACTAGATTGATTTTAAACTGAGGAAAGCAACGTCTTTAGCAGCCTTGTAAAATGTGCATGCATGTATGTGAGTTCTCATGTGTCCACACAGATGCGTATACACACATAATCTGAGATGGATTATTCATTGTGTTTGATGACTACCATCTGGCACAACTATTTACGCTTCTAATATACATGACCAAAAAAGAAATTGAAATAAGATTTTAAAAAATATAGTATGCATGAGCTGGGCTTATTTTGCTGTTATTGCTTACAATCTTAGTAAACAGCTTAGAATATAAGATTGACTTTTTATTTTCAAAAAATTGAAGCCATCTGTCATTTTATATTAATGCTAAGCTCTGAATTTACAAGTGGAAAGAAGATCAATAAAAATAAATGAATATTGATATTGCAAGACCTTAGCAGTACTATCTTTATAGCACTGCAGCCTGTTAGGCTTTGCATTAAGAAATCAATACTACAGTGGAATGACCAACATTTTTATATAAAACTATCAGTATTTTGCGGGAGACAGAGAAAAGTTTGTACTGTTCTGAGTAGTTTAGTTTAAATGTAAAAGTACATGAAAGTTTTCCAGTTTCATCAATGGTTTTTGAGTAAATAAAATGAAATATTTAATTAACCGTAGAGTTTCAATAGTCACATTTTAATTTTGGAAATATCATCTGCTTTGGTAGAAATGATTGGTGTTTGAAAGCGCAGCTTTGCATGGAATTGGGATTATTTTTGTAAATTAGAATGTATTTAAGATGGCACCTGAAAAATAGAAATCATAAATATCAAGGAATAGATCAAGGATGGACAAACCTTGCAGATGATAGAAATTAGACAATGTGCAATGGCAATCATACTTACATGCACCATGAAATACAAGTGTGTGTGTGTGTGTATATGTAGACATATATAATACATATGTAATACTTAAAGATATTTTATTTTCTTGCCTAAGATTCAACCAAGAAGAAAATGGATATAAGTATTTAAATACTTATATGTACTTATACTTATGGATGTAAGTATATAAGTAGTTGGCTATAAGTACAAGTAGTTTTACTTTCTTACATCATCAACCATCACATAATATACAAACTTGCCTGATTTTGCATGGTGGCAAATTAAGAGTAATTAAAGAATTAAGAGTAATTAAACCTGCCTGAATATAAATAGGCAGACATGGCTCAGGGTCAGCATTAACCATTGGTTTCGGATGAACATGCTGTATCAGCTAGTTTTTCTCTGGTTTCTCAGGAAAACAAGACACTTATAATTCCTAAGTCCCTTTCGGATAATTTGATTTACTTCTGAATATACATGTCCCCCTCCCCCTCTCTCTCTGTATGAGAGAGAGAGAGAGAGAGATCAAAATTTGGGCACTTGGCAATTGGCATGTATTTCTGATATTTTGGAATCACATGATCTCAATTTGCAACCTTCCTTACAAGCAAAGTCAACATAGGAAGCCAGATTCACTTAACAAATACATGATTAATTTAATGGCCATGGCAATTCACTTAAAAAAAATAAAATCCACTTTTTTTAGAGGATATTAATTTGGAAGGAAGTATTAATTTGAAAATACCAGTGTGGTATTTTCCTACATGTAGCCAGGTATCATAGCAACCAAAGCTAAAATGGCGAGATATTTTGTTCATATAATACAATACTTGAGTAATTCATCTATCCAACAGAAAGAGAGAGACTCTGTTCAGAATTAACCAATCAAATTTAAAATGATGTTAAATAGTAGTCAGAACACACTTGCCATCAAGTAAAGTTACTGATCAAGCAAAAAGAAAATTCAACTGTTCTAGTTGGATTTTTCTGATGTTTAGTCAGATGCCTCTTACACAGGGGTGGGATTCATCCGGTACAGACTGGTTTGGGCAAACCGGTAGTTCCAGCGATTAGTTGGCCCACCCACTCGCCCTGCCCTATATTTCCATGTTTTGCAGCCCAGCTGATTCATGTGGCACAATGGATTGCGGTGGATCAGCTGTTTCATTCATCAGGGCTGCAGGAATAGGTTTTAGAGAAAAGTTTTCAAAATTTTGGAAAGGCCAGCCAGAGCCAAAACTGGAATCCAATTGAAAATCTGAAAATTTTTAAATTTCATAATTTATCGTATATGTGTAGCCTAAGCAAGCTGTTTAACATATTCTGATTTGATTTATCTTTTAGATCAGGGGTCTCCAAGTTTGGCAACTTTAAGACTTGTGGCTTTTCTGGCTGAGGAATTCTGGGAGTTTAATTTAATTTAATTTAATAATGGGATTTATATGCCGCCCTATCTCCCAAAGGACTCAGGGCGGCTCACAACAGTAAAAACATACAATACAAAAGTTTAAAATATAAAAATATTAAACAAGAATCCCAATAATTATAATTCAAACCGATAGTAACCAATAAAAACCATTAAAAAACCCCCTCAGTCCAGGTTGACCTGTTGGAAGAGCCATGTCTTCAGGTTGCAACGGAAGGATCGAAGGTCAGGAGCCATCTGCAACTCCAAGGACATTTGATTCCACAGGGTGGGCATGCCAACAGAGAAGGCTCTCCCCCTGGGGGTCACCAGCTGACACTGTCTGGCTGATGGCACCCTGAGGAGGCCCTGTCTGTGGGAGCACACAAGGGGCTGGAAAGTTGTTGCTGGCAGTAGATGGTCCCGCAAATACCCCGGCCCTAAATCATATAGGGCTTTATAGGTGATTACCAGCACCTTGAATCCACAAGTCTTAAAGTTGAAGTCTACAAGTCTTAAAGTTGCCAAGGTTGGAGACCCGTTTACACAACGTATTTGTCTGAATGTACATCTTGACAATGTCAATTTAATTTTGGATATTCTGAATATTTGATGATAATTCTGTTCTGGTTAATGACTGCATGTCAGACCTGTTCCAGTCAGATCCCTTAGGGTCAGATAACAGAGGGTCAGACCTCTTCAGCCCTTATTCTTAACACTGGTACACCAAAGGGTTGCATGTTGAGTCCCTTACTCTATAGTCTTTATGTGCATGACTGCATTCCCACTCACGCCAGTAATGCTAAATTTGCAGATGATACAACAGTGGTGGAACTCATCTCTGGGTGGTGGGGATGAGTCTGCCTACCGAGATGAGGTGGACAGGTTGATTTCGTGATGTTGAGACAATAACTTGGTCCTCAACACCAATAAGACCAAGGAGCTGATAGTGGACTATAGAAGGAACAGATCAGACATCCAACCCTTGCTTATCAATGGAGACCGAGTGGAAAATGTGGCCAGTTTTAAATTTCTGGGTGTTACCATAAAAGAGGACCTGACCTGGGGTGCTCACGTTGCAGCCCTGGTCAAAAGGGCCCAGCAGAAATTATACTACTTGAGACTTCTCAGAAATCAACAACTGAATGAAAAATTGCTGGTGACCTTCTACTGCTGCACCATAGAGAGTATCTTAACTTACTGCAACCTGTGTATGGTTTGCCAATTGCACAGTGGCAAATAGGACAGCGCTCCAGAGGGTTAACATCATTGCCCAGATGATCATTGTTTGCCCTCTCCCTCTTTGAAGAGCTTTATAGCTCCTGCTGCCTTAAGAAAGTTCAAAACATTCTCAAAGATCCATCTCATCATGGGCTCCCTTTTTTGAACTATTACCATCTGGCAGATGGTACAGGATAATAAAAACAAAGACAAATAGGCTGAAAAACAGCTTCTATCCCAGGGCAGTAGCTCTTTTGAATTCTACTGTATAGTGCAGTATTGGTGCAGTGTCAGGGGTTTTCGGTTCAATGTGTGTAATGTGAAGGATGTGTGCTTGTGTTTATTTTCATGGTCATGATATGCACTGAAGATGGTGTTTGATTTTGTTGTATGAGGTGCAATGACAATAAACTAAACTAAGAAAGACTCTTGACTCTATTTGGGTGAAGGGATATGTTCTTTTACTAAAGGTTGCTGGCTGCAGTAAAGTCAGGCTAGAACTAAGATTCCTGCAGGAAAGGTTACAAATTTTCCCCCTCATCCCAGTTCTTTCCCCCCACCTTGACCAGTTCATCTGTAGCCAGTGGAAAGCTGCACAGGTGTTTTGAGAATTAAGGATACAGAAGCTGGCAACTTTACCAGGGACTGAATTGTGCAGAGAATCAGCAGGAGAAAATTAAGTCTTGAAAGCCAAAAGCAGATGCAGTCTGTCTGAGAAGCCAGATGGAGCAGATCCAGCAAAGAAGAATGATGAAACAAGCAGACGGACAAAAAAATGCTTTAGAGCTGGTTTATTTAAATATGGTATTGTGTGCTTGAAATGTACCAATTGATTTATTTAAAAAAACATTTCTAAGATAAACCTGTTTGTTCCCAATGATTCTGGGTGATTAGTTGGAGGAAAAAGAAACCGAATGAGTCTAGCAGCTGCAGATGACTGCATAGGGCTCTTCACTCTGTTTACTTTCACCACTAATGAGCAATTATAGGTGGACAAGAAGAACTTACTGTTAGTTATAACTATTGCAACTTCCAGGCTCAGAAAAAAACAGTAATATTTATTAATTGCCAGAGCGTTGTGCAAGAGGCTGTTGCTTTAGTCTATTATATTTGGGGTTTCACGAAGTACCATCTGGTTGCTACTATGAAAGTTAGAAAACTTGATTAAACAGAATGTTTGCCTAAGCTAACAAATCTTTCAAAATTATGTTCCTTTTTAAGCATTGCCAAAATATTCCTAGGGGAAAAAAAGTTTGAGGTTAACTGGATATATTTCCTAGCAGCCATTAAATTTCTGCAGTCTTCGCATGCATATGGAATCAAATATAATTCTTTTTTTGTTTTGAAAAAGTTTTTATTTTTTAAGACAAACATATACAGACAAAACATAAAAACATAAAAACCACCTTCCATTTTATATACATACAGTGTGTCAGTTGGTTACACATCTTTTGTGTTATCCTTTTGTAGTCATTTCTCAATTTATATAAATTTTCACATTATCAAGCTAACATATGCTTATATATTTATCAATTATTAATCATCCATGACTAAACTATTTGTTCTATCACTTTATACGAGATATTTCAAATTTTATTTTAAAATTTATGTTATACTTTCATCCAATGGTTTTTTTTTAATTGCATTTATATGCCTCCCTTCTCCGAAGACTCAGGGTGGCTTACAATTTTTGGGATACAATCCAATGCGCTCATCAATAGCCTTCATTCCATCGTATATGCCTGCTTATTACTAAGCAGCATTTTTACAAAGTCAGCTTATTGCCCCCAACAATCTTGGGTCCTCAATTTACCTACCCCGAGAGGATGGAAGGCTGAGTCAACCTTGAGCCTGGTGGGATTCGAGCCTGCACTAATTGCAGGCAGCTGGAACTTAAGTGCTAGGCATTTAACAGCCTGCACCACCAAGGCTCTTTTATATGTCTATATCATATTTTATATCTATCTATTAAACTTATTACAAAATTATCAAATCTATTACATTACCATGCCTTTTTGTCCAACCATTGATAAAACAAATCCCATATCATATAAAATTGTTTATCTTCTTTTTCTCTAATTTCAAATGTTAATTTACTCATTTCAGCACAGTCCATAATTTTCTTAATATCTTCCTCCTGCATAGGTATTTTATCATTTTTCCAATTCTTAGTAAACACAATTCTAGTTGCTGTTAAAACATTTACAATCAAATACTTGTATATTTCCAGTATAATTCCCAATAAAAAAATCTCTGGTTTAAAGTCTATATGTTGTTTTGTCATTTTTTCCAACCATGTGTGGATTTTAGTCCAACATTTTTTTGCATCCGAACACATCCACCATATATGGTAATATGAGCCAGGTATCTGATGACATTTCCAACATTTATCCAGTTTATTCTTAAACATTCTCGCAATTCTCGTTGGGGGTAGATGCCACCTGTAAAACATCTGATACAAATTTTCTTTATATGCAGTTGACATTGTCATTTTATAATTTTGAGACCACAATTTTTGCCACTTCTCTAAATCAATCCCATATCCAAAATTTCCCCCCCAAGCAATCATCATTTCTTTAACTTGTTTTCTTCCAATTTAAATTCGAATAAATGTCCATAAAGTTTTTTAATTACCTTTTCATCAGTACCCATCAAAATTTTATCTAAATCAGTCAACTTATCATAAATACCTTCTGTTTTAAAATCTTTATCAAATCTAGATTGTATTTGCAAATATGAAAACCAATTCATTTTTACACCTTGTTCTTCCAACGCTTGCATAGATTTAAGTTCACCCTTTTCATTCAATATCTCACCATATCCAACTGGGAATGAAGAATTTGTATTCTTTGTGGTCATCTGGTCATTAGCACTCTTAGGGTCAATCATTAGCTCTCTAACATGCATTGAGGCCATTTGGATATATGAAAGTCATATGAAAAAGAGTGTAAATGGGTGTGGGATCTTCTTGGAATTGCTGAAAGGACTGTATTATAAACATGAGATAAGCGATGTCATATCCCTTCTTTTCTGCTGAGGAATGGCTGTTCAATTTTTACAGAGATTGAGTCCATTTTCAATCCAGAGGTCCTCTCTGTCTAGAATATGAACTTCAAAAGAGAGACCCTTTTCTTTCAGATGCAGATAGACTGTGAATCCTGTCCTTATGAGTTTGTTCTCCTGTGTTGTGTCATGAGTTTGTGAAGTGGATGTTTTGTTTCCCCAATGTACAGGTCTGCACATGTTTCACTGCATTGCACTGCATATTCCACATTGCTCTTTTTTGGTGTCCTTGGGGTGGACAAGCTTCTGTCTTAATGTATTCCTGGGTTTAAAATGTGCATGTATGTTGTGTTCGTTGAAAATCCCCCTGAGCTTTTCCAATATTCCTGCGATGTATGGACTTTCAATGTTGCTCCATTTGTTATCTTTTTTGTCTCTTATGGAGAAGCTCCTGCTGTATCTTTTTGAAGATTTGATGAAGGCTTAGTTAGGATAATCACAAGCTCTGAGGGCTTCCTTGTTTTTGTTCTTTTTCCTTTCCCCCTTTGCTGGTAGGCAAACCTTCAGCCTGATAGTATAAGGTTCTGATTACTCCCAATTTGTGCTCCAGTGGTGGTGAGAATCAAAATGGAAGCCTTCACCAAACACATCAATACCTTCTCTTGGAAGGTGACTAATAAAGGTATTTGGAAATCCTTACCTTGCTTTCTTGCTAAGGTTGGAACTAATTAATAAATTATCTTGTCCCCAACACTGCATAGTTTAATTCTTCTGGCAAACTTATCCAATCTATATATAATTAAATCTGTATTACTGATACTAGAATTTGCACCTTCTCATCAAACAGAATAGAAAAATCATTTGTTTAGAGTTGAGTAACAAGTTTCTTATGACTGCTAATCAGAGAAAAATGTGTCATTTAGCTATATTGTGGCAAACCATGCTTGAAAAGATTACTAGAAGTTCTCTTATGAAGTCTTACAACTTTATTTTCTCATCTTTATTTAACATTTTAATTTTTTGAAGGATGGGAAGAATATCTTAAGGGTTTTCATTCCCTCACTTGCTTTATTTATCATATTTGGATACTGCCAATTTTCCAGGATGTCTACAACAATGCTGACAATTGAAATAATATAGTAAAATATCCTTGATGAGAAGATTCCAGTAATTTAGCACACTGAACATTCAGTCCACCTATTAATAATAATATTAAGTTAAAATTTAAATAATAACACAATAAATCATGCTCTTTATCTGCATAGTGATGTTGACAGATTCTACTTACATTGACAGGCTTTGCTGTGAAACCTTATTTTAATGGTGGAGGGAGGGAGTTCCATTGGAGAGTAAGGCATTGCAGGGATTTACTGTACATATGACCTTGTCACACAATAATTACACAAATCAAAAGGTAAATCTAATCTGCGGCATGCAAAATTCATAGAATATAAAATACCGATTTGGGGTTCATCCTTTCATTTTAGTTATAATAGCAGAAACAGTATTGCCAGAATAATATCATTGTTAAATAACTGTAGTATCTTTAGATGATTCAAATTTGAGGGATTATGTTGCAATTATTGATGTTTTATCTGGTTTTGACCTAAGTTATATTTGTTCTATAAATCTGAAATGTTGGAGGGGGGCTGTTTGAAACATTTGTTTCTTTTTATAGATAAATTCTAGTTTTCCTGGTACAGTTCTATTGGGGTGAGCCTACAGCCTTTCCATGACATTATATTTATCTTTATTAATATGATTGTTCACAAAATAACCCCAATAGTATATTAAATAAAGAACACATATTTTTCCACTCTGTCAATCTTTGGCTCATCCACAAATCTTTTCAGTAGTAGTTTTGTGTTTTCTTCCAGATCAATGATCATTGATAACTGCTATTTACTCTTGGGGGGGATTTTGCTATAGTCCTGTAAAGCTCCTTTCTGGACTTCTCTGATAACCTCTAAGCTTCAGTGCCCTGGAGGTGCTTAGAATCGGCTGATAGGCGGATCTTATTTGATTCGCATGACAGCAGAGCACAGACATGCTTATCACTGAGGGAAAATGTCTGACTCCTTATTATGTAAAATGAGAGCTTTCTCCTAGTGCAATGAGAAATAATTTTAAACTTCATTTTGAACTAAAATTGCTTTTTCAGCTTTTATACATATAGATATCCAATTAGAAGCATTGTTTGATCAGGGAAAACAATATATTTACACAACTGCTCTAATTTCACACATAGTTCTCTCTTAGGTGAGATTAAATGCCTATATCTAATTTGCACCATTTCAGATTTCAGATGAAAATTGCATATTTGAACTAATGTATGTCTAGATAAAAACATACCGTACAGAAAAAAATATTGATAAAGAGATTTGATAAACAGACTTATCCTTTCCATCCCAATGTTTTATTAACAGTGTAATAAATCAGTCTTTGAATGTGCCTTGAATGAGGGACCAGCAGGGAAGTCCAGACTGAGAAAAGGAAGAAGAAAAGGGAAAAGAAGGGAAGGGAAAGGAAGGGAAGGGAAAGGAGAAAACTGAATTTGACCTGAAAGGATTTTTTCTTTTTATCTAACTAAAAATGAGAGGATAAAAATCAAACTGAGTTCTGAGAAAATAGTCTGTCTGAACCTTGTAAATGGTTGCATATCTCAAATTCACACCGCTTCTTTATTTTCTCAGGTCTTCTGCTGTATCAGTGAATGACAAGAAAGTGCAACAGATTGAAAAGAATAAAAATATCAGAAAGCTGAATCCCTTTTAAAAACTTGAGCAAGGAGATTCTAGTGGCATCCCGCAGATCCATCAGATATCTTTTTTTCTAGCTATGAATAGATGACATTTATCACACCTCTCAGAAATGGGGGAAATATTTGTAAAGGAAGGGGGAAAATTAGAGCTTTGCAGCTAAGAATGACTACCCACCAGAGTGTTCATAATTTATTTTAAGATTGTTCAAAGTCATGTGCCAAGATGGACAGGCATAGAAGTCAGATAAATAATGATTTTGTGGACAAACCATATCATGTTCTTGGCAATACTGTGGAAGTGGCTTGCCATTACTACTTCTACAATGTTCATTTTTTACTTTAATTACCCAGACTAGCCTAAAGCAAGGTGTTTTCTTCCATCCATGAAGTAATTGGTGTCAATCCTGTTTAGATTCCAAGCCTGGAACTACTTAGCCTGCAGATGCTGCCATTGCAGAGAAAAAAGATAAATATGTAATTATTTAAAGTTGCTTAAAGACATGTGAGGCATGTTACTTGGAATATAAATAGCAAAATAGGACGTTAATTGGTTCATCTACCATGGCCTATATTGTGAAGACAGCCTTTAGCACTTCAATTATCTCATGCGTAAAATCTTGCATTCAGATAATTACACACTGATTCAGCCTGAATATAATGCATAAGCATTTTATAACTAACTTGTAGGAACAGATTAATTGTGAAATTTAAACTTTTAAAGATAGGATCTAGTATGCTTGGACCATTATTTCATATTTAAGAATTGTAATGAGCATTTTTGTTTCCTTTAATGAGAAATACGTTATTACCATTTGTAATCAGTCCTTGGCCTTGGTATAATCAGTTCATTTCACCAATTTATAAACTGAGCATAAACATGAGCATACACTGTGAAGAAATAACTAAGAAATTGAAGTCCAGTGGGCAGCCCCTTTATTGTGGATTTTAGACCAGAAAGTGATTTGAAGGCAACTGTATTTTCATTGAAATATGAAACTGTAAAGATGTATATTATTACTAATCCTCATTCAATATTTAGAGGTTCATGTTATGCAGAAAATAAAATGTTCTCCTATGGCCCAAATCTGTAATCAATCAATCAATCAATCAATCAATCAATTAATTAAACAAAACTTACCTTGCATGAAATAATTTTTGCTATGTACAATTATGTTACAATAATTCTGTACATATTCATTTAGGGCACAATATTTTCTTCACATAGCACTGATAATATTATCATTATTATAGAATTAATATTATTGTGATGAATATTATTGTAACATTTTGATTATCATTTCCTAAAAATAATTGTACCCAGACAACACACTGTTTGATTGAAATTGAATTTTTACATGTTATATAAATAAAACAAAAAACTTGAAAAAATATTTTCTTCACATAGTATTGGACCACGGGTGGGCTTCCAAAACTGCTAGGGTTTTGGTGCTATTGAGGTCGATGCTATGACCTGTGGCTTTCATGTGTTGGACTAGAGAGGAAGTGTGTTCCAGCTTTTTTACTGCATTTTTGTGTTCATCAAGGTGGGTACTTATTCTTCTATTGGTCTGTCCGATGTATGTGGCAGGGCATGATGCACAGGGGACAAGGCATATATGAAGTCCTCTGTGCATCATGCTCTGCCACATACATCGGACAGACCAATAGAAGAATAAGTACCCGCCTTGATGAACACAAAAATGCAGCAAAAAATCTGGAACACACTTCCTCTCTAGTCCAACACATGAAAGCCACAGGTCATAGCATCAACTTCAATGGCACCAAAACCCTAGCCACTATAGAAAACCCCAGCTACAGAATTATCAGAGAAGCCATAGAGATTGAAAAAAGACCTGAAAGCATGAATAGAAGAGAAATTGACACCAGACTGTCAATTATCTGGAAGCCTGCACTCACAAACAAAAAAAATCTCCACACCACAAGCCAAACAAACACCTGGACACAAACAGACCCACCCCCTCCAATACCTCCAGCCCAAACACACCCCAGTCAGCCACCCAGATGAAACCTAGCTTCCTAATAAATGATAGCTGGCCATTCACCCAAAGCCAAGCGGCACTGAAAACCCCCAATGCACAAAACACAAGGTTGCTAGCTAATCAAGATAAAAAAATGCTACAAAACAGACAGAAGACATTAGAAACACCAATCAAGCAGAACACAACAAACTCCAAGACCAATAAAAACAGACCAAGACTCCCAACCAATCAGGATGAAGAAAAAACCATTCTAACAAAGCATGGGGCTAGCACCAAATTTAAAACAGAAACGGCTGTGAAAGCCTGACACACAGAAGAACCCAATACACAAGCCTGATGATGGCAGATGCGATTCTGCCGAAATGTTGCTACAACTTTAAAAGCACAACTATAAAGACATTGGAAAACACCCAAACAAAGCTGAATACCATACATATAAATACCAGTGAAAACATAAGAAAATGTGTGTGTGTGTGTGTTTGTTTACAATTTAACCTTAACCCTAACCCTAGCCTTTGGGACCTCCCAAAATATAAAACCAAAATATATAATAACTTTAAAAAATAAACAGAAGATTATGGAAAATAAGAAAAGTATTGGGCATCTGGTTGAAAGTTTATTCTTGAGGCTAATAATTTCCTGGTATGATGTCCATGATAAACATGGCATGGAATAGTTGCTGGTCAGTTTTGTTTTCATGCTTAATCCAGATGAAGAAAACTGCAAGGTTATCAAATCCAACAAGATGTTAAAGACAATGAAAGAAATTCCATCTCTAATTTTAGAACTGCTGTCAGCAAAATTAGAACTACTCAGTAGGGCTGAGCAAAGGAGATGTCACAGTTTGTAATGTGAGGCAGCACATCCAGCCCAGCAGAAATATTAGTTCATTTTGCTTTCAAAAATTGAAGATAATACTTTTACATTTTCCTAAGGGTCATGACTAGCCCAATTGTGCAGGAAGCACATAGCTAAGCTGGAATGTTTCAAGAAATTCTGCTTTCTTATCTTTTTTTTTTTAGAATAAAACTGCATACTATTAAAAATGTATAGCTGGCACCAAGGCTTTAATAGATTCAGAAGTAAGCATAGGAAAATACAATTTAAATTTGCAACCTGCTGTGGACAAATAGAGACATTTTAGCTCTCCTGTACTTTTCATCTTATTTCCAATCCTAATAATTCTTCTGTCTGCGCCAACCTTGTTTTATTTGAATTATGAAATCATATGCAAATATTTAAAAGGCAAGTTTTTGCTTAGACATCACAGCATACTTTTTCATCATATTTTAACATAGACGCCTCTGAAAGGATGTTTCTACCTAAAGTCTACATCTACATATTTTAAATAAATGTAATACATATAATGAAGAAACACTATTTCATGGCATGTGACAAGCTTTGCTTGAGTAACAACTAGAGAGACATCAATTATTACATTTCAACTTCTTTCTTTCCAAAAGATAGCAATGGAACAAAAACAGATCCAATGGACTGTGAATGATAGATTTCTATTTCAGTAAAAAGTGACTGAAAGATTTCCCAGTCTAAGACTAGTTTAAAGGTAAAAAATTATAAGAAGGATATTTTATCTGTCAACAACTAGGCAATACTCTCAGAAAGTCCAAAAACATAAGTCATAACATTTAGTCATTTCAAATTAAAATAAAACATATGGCACTTCTACCAAAATTAAAGCAATTGTTTCTAAATTTGATTATTTTTCATCATTCATAACTTTTTAGATGGTTTTTGAAGAAATTTCATTGGTACAAAAGGAAAACTTCTTTGATGCTTATTCTATTCTCCAGGATTTTTCTTTCTTGAACACCTTTAAATCACTTTGTAAATGTTTTATATACTATTATTTATTTATTGAGTTTGATTTGCTATTTTACTTCGCTGTTTTTAGATTAAGTTTACAAATGCAGCAAACACACACAGTCAATGTATGTTCTTCTATATATCAGCAATGGTTCAGAATGTTGCCCTGCCACAATCAAGAAAATTGTTATTCTGCTTAACATTATCGTTACCACCCCTACAAGGATTGGAGGTGTGTGTGTGGGGCTGGGCGATGTTTCTGATTTCTTTTTAACAGTTTTGATTTTTAAATCCCTTTTATAGCTGACATTTTTGAAATTTAGGAAGTTGCATAAAGTGGCTGTGACAGGTATACTGGTTTGTATTTTCTATTAAATATGTGAATAGCGTGACAGTTAAATTAAGTTGGTTTTAGTTGATAGCAGAAAAGCTCATTTTCTTGCTGGATTGGGTTGACTTTTATTCCGTGGAACCTATGTACTGCTCAATCAGATGGAGGACATCTTATTTATTTTTCAACAATTTGCAAACATGATAAATATGATGATCATTTTCTGTAGGATGACTAGATCTAGTTGCTTGAATGAGATAAGATGGAGTATGAAAAAGGTAAAATACTTAGGCATTTGGTTAACAGCAAGATGCTCTTCAATCAAAAAAGATAATTATGACAAATTAATAATACAAATTAAAAAAGAATTAGAAATGTGGGGGAAATTACAGCTATCATTACTGGGGAAAATCATGGCAATTAAAATGTCTGCTCTACCAAAAAATACTATATATTTTTCAAACTGTACCAATAAGTTTGGATAAAACCTTTTTTAAAGAATTAGATCGAATAATAAGTAAATTTGTTTGGGATGGGAAAAAAGCCAGGATAAAAATGAAACTATTACAGGACAAAATAGAAAGGGGTGGCTTTGGACTCCCTGACTGGGAAATGTATTACCAGGTTGTGGCTATGGTATGGATTAAAGATTGGATCAACCTGGAAAATAGAAGAGTACTGTCGATAGAGGGTCATGACTTGCAGAGAGGGTGGCATAGTTTTCTATGGGATGGGAAATGTAAACAGCATGCATATTTTCAGAGACATATGATTAGAGATTCATTAATTCAGACATGGAACAAGATTAAAAAGAATCATTATACTAAAATACCGAACTGGTTGTCAACTATGGAAGCACAAATCTACCCAAACGCAATGGATCTGGGGAAAAAGAAGAATTATAAAGACTTATTAGACACACAAGGAAGATTACAAGAATTACAGCAACAAAATATAAAGATAGATTGGTGGCCATACATGCAAATTCAGGTGAGATACAAAAAGGACAAAGAACAATTTGGTTTCTGCATGGAAAAGCATCAATTAGATAAAATTCTACAAGAAATGGAAAAGAAAATGATCTCAAGAATACATAATTTTCTACTAGATTTTAAAATGGAAGAGGAGGTGGTCAAAGAGATGATGGTGGTATGGGCGAAAAACTTTTGCCATAATATAGACCTGGAAAATTGGGAGAGAATGTGGGGATTAAATTACAAATTAATTACATCTACAGCATACAGGGAAAATCAATATAAAATGTTCTACAGATGGCACCTTCCTCCCGCTAGACTGGCAAAAATGTTTAACTGAGACCCAAACTGTTGGAAATGTGGAAAAGAAAAAGGCACTTATTTCCATACCTGGTGGACATGCCAGGAGGTGAAAAAATATTGGAATACAATTAGACAATGGCTAGAAGAAATCATGAATCAGAAAATTGAATTTAATCTGGAAACTTTTTTATTAGGTATAATAACACAAAAATGCAATAAAACAGATAGATATATCATGTTACACATATTAACAGCTGCAATGATTTCATACGCACAACTCTGGAAAGAAAAAGGGGTTCCACCAGAAGGCATGGTTATAAAAACAATAATAGATTATATAGAGATGGACAGGCTAACAATGAAAATAAAAGACAGAGAAGATTCAATTTACTATAGGGTCTAGGATGCCTGGTATGAGTGGTTTAGAAATAAAAAGAAAATAAAATGGCAATTAGGAAAAGAATGAGAGAATATGTAAACATGTAAATATACCATAGAGAATATTGATGTGTAAGGATAAAAGATATTGATTTACAGCAAGAGTAAGATGTAATGGTAAAGGAATAAGTAAATATATATACTGAAAAATGTAAGGAGATGCAAAAGATGTCTTGATGTTGATAACAATGTATAAAGTTTTATGTTTTTTAAAATTTGAAAACTTAAAATTTATTTTTTAAAAAAGAGATAAGATGGAGTTGAATGGCAAAATTATTATTATTGTACACAAAAATGACAGCGTACACAGCAAACGAGATAACTATGCTGGGTTTTTGTATCACAAATCACTAGTCGAACACTTCCCAAGTGTTTAGGACTGTGTGATGTATCGGCAGATTATGCAAGCAGATCCCAATAAGGTGGCCTTCTGCAGCTGACCAATGGTGATTTGGTCAGTGCCAATTGTTTTTAAGTGCTTGCCTAGGTCTTTAGGCACAGCACCCAGTGTGCCGAGTACCACTGGAAGCACCTGCACTGGTTTATGCCAGAGTGTCTGTAGTTCAATTCTCAAGTCTTGATATCTGGTCGATTCTGCTGTCATCAGGTATGGCAATGTCAATGATCCACACTTTTTTCTTCTCCACAATTATGGTATCCGGGGTGTTCCAAAACTTTGTCAGTCTGTATTCAAAAGTCCCACAGTAGTAGTAGCAGTAGTAGTAGTAGTAGTAGTAGTAGTAGTAGTAGTAGTAGTTATTATTATTATTATTATTATTATTTAATCTTTAGTGAGATTCAGAGCCTTTGGGGCTGGTTGGTAGCTCAACAGTTTGAGTCCTAACCAAAGACCTAGGAACTGTTCAGGTAGCATCGGAGGATATAAGCTGTTCCAAGTAGGGTGTTTTGTAGAATCAGGGTATTTAAGTCTGATAAATTCAGGATTTCCAAATAGTGAGGCAGCCATTTAGATATTGCTCCAAGGGCTCCAATTACAATTGGGATAACACACAATTTCTTTTTCCAAAGTCTCTCAATTTCAATTTGTAATTCCTGATAGTTTGTGATTTTTTTTTGCTGTGTGTCTACAATTCGTGCATCACCAGGTATTGCAATGTCAATAAACCAAACCCTTTTCTTCTCAACTATTATTATGTCAGGTGTGTTGTGGGCCATTATTATGATTATGATTATGACTATGACGATGATTATGATGATGATGATGATGATTATTGTCTAACCATTTTTCCCAACAATTAGCATGTAGATTTTTGTAGCCCTAATTATAAATAAATGCCCAGACAACAGAGCCTGCTTACTTTACTTGCTGTGGTAATTATCTGCCAGAATCTGTATTAAAGACCAGTAGGTTTTTGTTTAATGGATTAAAAATGTTTTACTTCTTAATGGGTACCACAAAAATAGGAAATGCTGTATCCCTATAAGTATTGTAATGTCTGGTGCTGCAAAGTGATATTATTAAGAGTAATTACTTTAAAGATTTAAAGAAGTATCCCATTAATTAATTTCCAATTTTTAATGGTCTTCTCTGCATTTTAAACCAACATGCCTAATCAGACAGCAACAAAATGCAATTAGAACCAACTCAAACATAATATTCATCTTTATACTTGCACTTTTTATAAGCCCAATATAAAGCAAATTTGGCTGTAATTGCAATGTTTTTCATTTATTTATCATAAAGTTAGAGCTTCACATTCCTATTAATATAATTGAAAAAAATAACAGGCCTTGTTATTTTATAGGAATGTTGAGCTCTAACTTTATTATAAATGTTAAATAATTGATAAACATAGCAATTACAAGCAAAATGGCTTCATATTCTTTCTCTCTCTCTCTCTTTAAAATATATATGAAATTTGCCTTCTCCAAATGTGTGACCTGGAGAATTTTAAGTCATTTTTTTTTGTCATTTCAGGGCTGATAATTTTCATTTTCAATGAAAATTCCTGTCTCATTTTTCCCCGTTATACTTTTCCTGTTATACTGCAAACAGAACCATTTGAATACTCTCAATACGCATGTAAGCAACAATATTAATAGTTGGATAATTATTTAATTAGGATTAAGTAAATAATGTAAAAGTGTTTGCAAGCTTTTGAGTTTTTCATAATTCTGAAGCAAGCAAGATGTTACAAAACTTCTTTTTAAAAAAAAATTGTTTTTATTTTTTAAGACAAACATATACAAACAAAACAAAAAAATCTTCCATTTTATATACATACAGTGTGTCAGTTGATTACAAATCTTTCGTGCTATCCTTTTGTAGTCATTACTCACCATTTATATAAATTTTCACATTGTCAAGCTAACATATGCTTATCTATTTATCAGTTATTAATCATCCATGACTAAACTATTTATTCCATCATTTTATACAAGATATTCCAAATTTTATTTTAAAATTTATATTATACTTTCATCCAATGGTTATATATGTCTATATTATATTTTATATCAATCTGTTAAACTTCTATTACAAAATTATCTAATCTATTACATTACAATGTCTTTTTGTCCAACCATTGATAAAATAAATCCTATATCATATAACATTGTTTATCTTCTTGTTCTCTAATTTCAAATGTTAATTTATTCATTTCAGCACAGTCCATAATTTTCTTAATAACTTCCTCCTGCATAGGTATTTTATCGCTTTTCCAATTCTTAGCAAATACAATTCTAGCTGCTGTTAAAACATTTACAGTCAAATATTTCAACTCTTTATTGTATATTTTCAGTATAATTCCCAATAAAAAGATCTCTGGTTTAAAGTCTATGTGTTATTTTATCATTTTTTCTAACCATGTGTGGATTTTAGTCCAATATTTTTTTGCATCCAAACATGTCCACCACATATGGTAATATGAACCAGGTATCTGATGACATTTCCAACATTTATCCGATTTATTCTTAAACATTCCCATGATTCTCGTTGGGGGTAAATACCACCTGCAAAACATCTTATACAAATTTTCTTTATATGCAGTCGACATTGTCATTTTATAATTTTGAGACCACAATTTTTGCCACTTCTCTAAATCAATCCCATATCCAAAAATTTTCCCCCAAGCAATCATCGTTTCTTTAACTTGTTCTTCTTCCAGTTTAAATTCTAATAAATGTTCCAGTTTAAATTCTAATAAATGTTACCTTTTCATCAGTACCCATCAAAATTTTATCTAAATCAGTCAACTTATCATAAATACCTTCTGTTTTAAAATCTTTATCAAATCTAGATTGTACTTGCAAATATGAAAACCAATTCATTTTTACACCTTGTTCTTCCAATGCTTGCATAGATTTAAGTTCACCCTTTTCATTCAATATCTCACCATATCTAACTGTTTGTTCCTTTTTATATATTACTGGGTAGGAAAAAGCTTCAATGGTAGATATCCATAATGGAATTTTTAAGTAATATTGTCTTTTTGTCTTCTCCCAGTTCAAAAACAGTGCCTCTCGAATGTAATGTCTTCTAAAGTACCCCTGTGTTTTAGTTCCCTTATACCAGAAGAAAGCATGCCATCCCAGCAGCAAGTCATCCCCTTCTAAAGTCAATAGTCTATTGTTCCTTAATGTTATCCATTCCTTTACCCACATCAAACTTGTTGCCTGGTAATATAACTCCCAATTGCGAGTTATATTCTTGCATCTTGTAACAGTTTAAGTTTTATTCTTGCTTTCTTACCCTGCCAAATATATTTCAGCACAATTCTGTTTAAATCTTCAAAAAACTCTTTCCCTAATCGGACTGGAATTGTCTGGAATAGTTATAAAATTCTAGGCAATACATGTCAAGCGCAGTTCGCCAAACGCCAAAAGTAAGAGAACTATGATCCTCCGAAGCTTGTCAAAGATCCATTTATTTCTCTACTACAGGGGGGTAATGACCATATACATACACTCAAAGTCAGCTCTGGCTGGCTCTACAGCTCAGAGCTGTATTTATACAATCATAGACATACTCGGTTAGGTTAATTAAGCGCTCATTACATAACCGACTTCCAGACATTCTCACTGGCCACCATCCAGATGAGTTATGGCTAACAGACTTTTGCATCCCCTCTATGTTGCTACTATATGTACTGTTTGGGGATTATATATGAGTGGATTACGTGTTCATCCTTGACTTGGCTTCCAGGTATCATGGCTCCATGTCTGTCAGCCCTGGAGTCATGACAATACATTCATCTTAATTGTTGATATTCTCCCAATCAATGATAATTGTAAATTTTTTCCATTTTGCCAAGTCTGTCGCAATCTGCTGTTTGAGTTTAAGATAATTATCCTCTTTTAGTGTACTACATCTTGATGTAACATATATCTCTAAGTACTTAACCTTATTCATGACCTGAATTTCTAAGACTTCTTCCAACTCTTTCTTTTGTCTTGCTAACATATTCTTTGTTAATATCTTTATTTTATCCTTATTAATTTTCAAACCTGCTACTTTTCCATATTCTTCTATCTTTTCTATTAATTTAGGTACTTTTCCAACATTCTGTTTTTTTAAAGCTTCTGTTAGTTCCATCATCGTTATGTTCCCTTCTAGCATTGTTTCAATGTCTTTGGATATCTGAGGTAAGTTCGCTTTCTGTAAGTATCGCTTAACTTTTTCTTCTTGAATATTCTCTTGAAAATACAGTTTTCCATAGTAATCTTGTATAATTTTTTTCTTCTCCTCATTTCCATAACAAACATGTCCTTCTTCATTTATTAATTGACTAATCCTTCTTGATTCTCTTTCCTTTCTCAATTTATAGGCTAGCCATCTGCCTGGTTTGTTTGCATCTTCAAAGTAATTCTGTTTAGCATTTTTAATTTTTTGTGCTAGTTCCTCTTTTTCCATTATTCCCATTTTATGTTTAATTATATCCATTTTATTCTTAATGTCTTTTTTTGTGGGGACTTCCATAATTCTTTTTCCAGGCTTTTATAGTCATGCTCCAATGTTTTATATTTCTTTTCCTTGTGTAGTTTATTATCAAATATCTTGTGTAGGCCTTCATCGTGTCCCAGAGATTCTGTAAAGATGTATCCTGTTTTCTATTCTCTTTAAAAAAGAAAACCAGTTCTTTTTCTGTTTAAAGTCTTTTTCCTTTAGTATCGTATTATTTAAAGTCCATCTAGATCTCCTCTTATATCCTTTCCAGGTAACTGTCAAGTGCTTGTTTCTATTTCAATTTCTCGTATGTTGGTAAGTAATTCTGCTGACATCCATATCATGTCTCTCCTAGACCATGATGTATGTCTGTTTAAGTAAAAATATATTGCTTACTTTCCACATTTCTCTCTCTCCATGCATCTTTTAAATTTAATTCTTCTATCATTCGAAAGAAAGCTTTTGGTAATAACTTTCTAGCTTTCTTTGTTGATTTCTGCATTTTATAGTCCAACTGATCATTAATTATTCCATTAAGATCTCCCATCATACAAATATTAACATAGTCCAATTCAATTATTTTCATATGTAATTTCCTGTAGAATTCTTCTTGGTTATCATTTGGAGCACAGATTGCAATTAAAAGTGTTTTAACATTGTTGTCCATTATTTCCACCATCAAAATCCTTCTGTCATCATCTGTATAAATTAGTTCTGCCAAACTTGTATCTCTAATATATAAGACCATGCCTCTTTTTTTTGATTGCGTCAATGATGTGAATAATTTCCCTAGTTTTTTTGTTTCAATATATATTCATGTTGTTTTTTAATATGTACTTCTTGTAAACAAATTATATCAAATTTTAATTTCTCTAATTTATGGAATACTTTTCTTCTTTTAGTAGCCAAATTAAGTCCATTTATGTTAATCATAATTAATTTTCTTTCATCCATGTTAAGCTTTATAAGAGGGTTTTATTGCTCTAGTAGATCTTAATTCTCGTTGATCTCTGGGTACACCACCTACATCACCTTCTTCTTTTTCTTTTTCAATTATTGCTATACACTCCTCTTGAAATTAGTGACTCTTCTTTTTTTGCTTCTTCCTCCTTTCCTCTAAAATATTCTAAGTAAAATAGCTCAACTTTTTCAACTATATCAATTCTGTGTCTTTGTTCCTGTCAAGTGAACAAGAGGCCTTCTGGCATCAACCATCTGTAGTTTATTCCTCTTTTAAGTAACTCTTTAGTCAAAAATAGATATTCTCTTCTCATCTCTCTTACTCTTCTTGATACCTGTTTCAGCACTACAATTTCTTTGTCTTTATACTTTAATGTTTTCTCTCTTGCCACCTGCAGTATCTATGTTTTGATAATCTTCTTGGTAAATCTGATGTGGACTTCTTTTGGTAACCTGTTTCTCACTGCATATCTTGTATAGACATGGAACACTTCATCCATCCCATCCATCATCTTCTCTTTGGTTATCTCTAATGCTTCTGCCAGTATTTCTGTCGTTATTTCAGCAAGGTTTTCACCTTTTCCTTCTTCCACGTTTTGAAATCTCAGATAAAATTCTGATCTATCAATTTCCCATCCTAATGGTTCACTCCTGCCCTTCTCAACATCGCTCAATCGAGTATTAAATCTCCAATTTTCTTATCTCTTTGTATATCTTCTTCTTCAATTTTTTTGAATCTGTCTTCATATTTCATCATCATCTGTTGAATATTTTCTACTTTCTCATCTGTCTTTTCAGTTCTTTGCTCAATATTCTCTATTCTCTTTTCAATCTTCTGAATTCCTTGCATGATCATCTGCAATGTCACTTCCTTCTCTTTCTCCTGCTGTAACATTGTCTGTATAGATCATTGTCCTCCAGATGGTGAAGAGGTTGGTATTGAGGAAGCTGGGGCTGTTGTCTTTTTGCTCATCTTATAGTACTTATCTGTAAAGAAAGAGAGAGAGAGAAAAGAAAAAAAAGGAAAAAGAAAAAGCGAAGGCAGACAGTTACCACTCCAAAAAGAAAAAGGGGAAAAAAATCTTCAGGCACTTGTATACCTTAATCCAATTAGTTGCAATAATATGCAAAAAAACAAAAACAAGAGAAGATATGGAAAAAGGGATAAAAAAGTTTTTTCTTTTGGAGAAAAAGAGGGTAAGGAAAGGAAAAATAAAAATAAACAGTCTATGAATTTCTCTTAATAAAAATAAAAAAAGAGCAAAAATAAAAAAAATTACATTCTAGTTCCTGGGTTAAAAGGTTGAAATCCAAATTTAAAAAAACCCAAATAGAGGGGAAGTAGAGAAGAAGGTAAAAAGTAACAAACAATTCTAATGTAAAGCAAGCCTCTGCCACTAAATATCCAAGGCTTTTTAATAAATCAACTCAAAATTTTGAGTTCCAGTGTTTTCAAGGTCACTTCAATCTTCTTTCTTTCAACTTCAACTCCAGACTCCAACTATCTATAATTTCACAGATGAGCATCTGTGTAAACAATTTGCCATGCCCATCCCATTATCTTTTCCAGTGCAAAGCTCAGAGTCCTTGAATATAACACGAATACATAAACAAGTAAAAGAAAAAAGAAAACAATATATCCAAGCCTCTAGATGACAGTGCTACTTATTTTCCTTCACGTTCACTTCCCTCTCATATATCCAAAGCCAGGAACATAAAAAAAAGTAAAATCTTTTCTTTTAAAAAGTAAATCTCAAATCAGAAAGAAGAGTCTTAATCAAAACAAACTTTCAAGAGAATTGTTAAAAAAATAAAAACAAGAATAGGGAATTTTAAAAAGTCTAGTCCAGTTTAAAATTTTACCAAATTCAAAGTTCCAATAAAAAGGGGAAAAAAACTTTCACTTTAGCTAGCTTAATCTCACTGCTTAAACTCTTTTCTCTTCACTTTTAATTCCACTTTGAGTCTTTCAGGGTGTTCTCTTCAAGAAACAATAAGTAAAAGTTCATCTCACCAAGCTGACACACTTTCTTTCAATCTCTTCCATTCCAGAGCTGTCCCAGCTTCAGCAGCTTGAATAGCTGCCTCTCCACTACTGTGGTAGCCACTGAGATTCCCTGGATGACACTAGAAGCTAGCAGCACACTGCAGCCTGGTGGCTGCTTTTGCTACCCCATGATCTCATCCTGTATCTGTTGGGTTGGAAAGTCCCTGATTTTCCAGGTATATAGGTGATCTCATTTACTAACATCACCACTAATCTTAAGGATTGGTTGAGGGGTTATACCAATGTGATTGAAGGGTTTCACCCATGTGGGATCTATTGTCCAATCCAAATGCTGTATCTATGCTACTCTTCTTTGCTTGTAAAAATGGTATAAAGAGAATAAACACTGCCCAGGCAGTCAGACATCTTTGGACACTGAAATGACTGGTTATTGAATCCCCACACACCACCAGCAAAAAGGGCTTTTCCTGGATCAACCAGGGACTTTGTGATGTCCATGGGATCAGCGGGACGTGCTCTTGTTGATCACTGTCTCTACGGGATGGTTTAGGTCCGTCGGGACCATCCAGCGGCGGAGATACCGACGACAATCTTGGAGAATTAAGATCACACGTCATACCAACGCGATGCCAGCTCCGCCCTCTAGATGTTACAAAACTTCTTATGGTACAGGAAAAAGATAGATTTTTCTTCAGTGGAAAATTAATTTCAAACAGAGATTACACACTGAATGATAGACGTCACTGTTAAATGATTGGCATCAAATTACACTTAGCATTCATGGCAATAAAATGCTTCTGTTTCGCAACTCTGAATGTATAATGGTTCTAATAAAGGTATTGCTCAGATAAAGATACTGAAAGATTTTTTAAAATTTGTTTTAATGAACGAACATAATTGTGGCTGTATTTTATTTGCCAGTATAAAGTATAATTCTTAATCGTGCGTAAAATAATTTAGACCCTCCATGGGACATTTGTAGCCTTCAGTATCCTACTGGATGTTACTGTTTGTCATTCAGCATAGCCAGCGGTCAAGAATGATGGTGTCATAATAAATCTAGAGATATACAAAGTCTTCTGTTTATTTATTCATTTGTTGCTTTCAGATGACATTAACTGGTTTATACTTCAACACATAGACCATAAATATAATGGTCTAAGACAAGGGTCTTCAAACTTGGCAACTTTAAGACTTGTGGACTTCAACTCCCAGAATTCCTAAGCTAACATGACTGGAGGAGGAATTCTGAGACTTAAAGTCCACAAGTCTTAAATCTGTCAAGTTTGAAGATCCCTGATCTAAGATAATAGAGTAATCATAAAATAATCAAACTAATACAATATAATGATTTACCATCATTGCACTCTTAACTAATGGGCTCCCGAAATGATGATCTGGAAGAATTTGCTTAACTCTCTGGAATACCACAAAGGACTGCTCCATCACCGAAAAGCTTCTCACAGAGATTCTTACCTCTTTCTACTTTCTACTCTTCTGATATTTATTTATTTTATTTATTTATAACTTGTCAAACAAAAACAAAAACCCAAATAATAAAAATAAAACGACAGGGACGATAGGCACGTTGATGCACTTATGCACGCCCCCTTTATAGATCTCTTAAATATGAAATGAATATGTGTGAACTTTTTGCAGGCACTCTCATTTTTGTCCACAATGGATAGACAAATTCCATCTGTACAGAGTACAGAGAAGAGCAACTAGGATGATTAGGGGACTGGAGGCTAAAACATACAATGAACGGTTGCAGAAACTGGGCTTGGCAAGTCTAGTAAAAAGAAGGACCAGGGGAGACATGATAGCAGTCTTCCAATATTTGAGGGGCTGCCACAGAAAGGAAGGGGTCAAGCTATTTTCTAAAGCAGTGATTCTTAACCTTTTTGAAAGAATCGCCCCCTTGAGCCATTGAGGAAGTTGTCATTGCCCCCTCCCCCAACATAACCGCCCCCCTGCCACCTCTTAGTGTCCCCAAGGGGGCTGGCAGAGGGGCGCTAAGAGGTGGGGGGCGTGTCAAACGCGGCCGTGGCGGCACATAATGTGCCACTGCTTCCGCATTGGAGGCGCCGGCTCCAGAGCAGTGCTAGTCAATGGGTGAACCTGCAGGGCCGGCTGGCACCTCGAACGCCCCCCTGTCGCCTCTTAGTGCCCCTCTGCCAGCCCCCTTGGGGATGCTAAGAGGCGGCAGGGGGGCGTTCGAGGCGCTGGCCCTGCAGGCTCACCCCATTGACTGTTGTACCACACCTGAACCGGCACATCGAATGCGGCAGCATGTTGGGAAAAGCTGCCGCCACCGCTTTCCCAAAGTGCTGCTGCTCTCGCATTCTTTCTGTCTGTCCATCCGTCCATCCATCATCCATCCATCCATCCATCCAAAAGGTCTGTCTGTTTGCCTGCCTATCTACCTACCTGTCTGTCTTTTTGTCTACCTACCTATCTACCAATATAGATCTCTCTCTCTCTCTCCCAATATATCTCGCTCCACTGCCCCATATCACCCCCTTCCATTCCTTCGCCTCCACATCGCCCCTTTTCGTTCCATCGCCCCCCTGAAAAACAAAATCGCCCCTTGGGGGGCAATATTGCCCAGGTTAAGAACCACTGTTCTAAAGCATCTGAAGGCCAGACAAGGAATAATGGATGGAAACTGACCAAGGAGAGATTTAACCTGGAAATAAGGAGAAACTTTCTGACAGTGAGAACAATCAACCAATGGAACAGAAGTTGCCCTTGGAAGTTGTGGGAGCGCCATCACTTGAGACTTTCAAGAAGAGATTGGAGTGCCATTTGTCAGAAATGGTGTAGGGTCTCCTGCTTGGGTGGGGGGTTGGACTAGATGATCTACAAGGTCCCTTCCAACTCTGATTATCTGTTATCTATCTGTTATCTGTTATCTGGAATAAAGAACCTTCAAAATTACCAGGAGGACATAAAAGCATAAGAAACTGCTCTCTGCATAAGGGGTACTAGTGAAAGCTGGATAAAAATCCTTCTAGTCACTTATTTATTTATTTATTTATTTATTATTTGAACTTATATGCCGCCCCATCTCTGAAGACTCGGGGCGGCTTACAACTAAAAACAAGGAACAATAAATACATTAAAAAACAATTAGATTAAATTATAAGTCCAAACGTTTATAAAATAATTAAAAACAGCCCTCCCCAAAGGGTCACAGCCCGGGTTGGTCAAATAACCAGGTCTTCAACTCACGGCGAAAGGTGCGGAGGTCAGGGGCCAGGCGGAGCTCCAAAGGCAGTTGATTCCAAAGGTCAGGGGCGCGACAGAAAAGGCTGTCGTCAGGGAACCGCCAGCCGGCATTGGCCGACGGGACCTCGAGGAGTCCTTGCCTATGAGCTCGCACAGGCGTCGGTATTCGACATTGGAAGAAGCGCTCCTTAAATATTGAGGACCCATGTCGTGAAGGACTTTGTATGTTAACACTAAAACCTTGAATCTCACCCGGAGCGCAACCGGCAACCAATGCAGGCCGTGCAGGAGGGGGGTCACATGGGAGAACCGGGTAACTCCCATCACCACCCGTGCCGCCGCATTCTGCACCAGCTGCAATCTCCGGATGGTATGCAAGGGCAGTCCCAAATAGAGAGCGTTGCAGTAGTCGAGCCTAGAGGTAACAAGGGCATGAGTGACCATGCGCAGGGCGTCCCGGTCCAGAAAAGGGCAAAGTTGTTGAACAAGGCGGAGCTGGGCAAAGGCCCCCTGGCGGCCCCCACCTGCTCCTCCAACGGAGCCGTACATCCAGGAGGACCCCAGATTCTGCGCCCTATCCACAGGGGGCAACACCTCTCCCCCTATGGCCAAAGATGGATAATCTTGACTGGGTCGGGACGCCGGTATGCACAGCCACTCAGTCTTGGCTGGGTTGAGTCGAAGCATGTTCCCGCTCATCCAGTTCCGTACCGCATCCAAACACTGGGTCATCAGGGAGAGGGCATCACTGATCTGGCCTGGGGTGGAAATGTACAGCTGAGTATCATCAGCGTACTGATGGAATTTCACCCCAAAACCACGGATGATCTCACCCAGCAGCTTCATGTAGATGTTAAATAAAGGGAAAGGACCGACCCTGAGGGATCCCACAAGAGAGCACCCTAGGGGCGACCTGACCCCCCGCCAACACCGATTGCGACCACCCCGAGAGGTAGGAGGAGAACCACCGAAGAATGGTGCGCCCCACTCCCAACCCCCAAGGCACAAAGGATACCATGGTCGATGGTATCGAAAGCCGCTGAGAGGTCTAATAGGACAAGGACAGAGGAAAAACCCCTATCCCGAGCCCTCCAGAGATCATCCATCAGCACGACCAATGCCGTCTCCGTGCTGTACCCAGGTCGGAAGCCCGATTGATCTGGGATCTAGGTAGTCCGCTTCATCCAGGAAAAGCGGAACCTGTTGAGCCACCACACTCTCAACAACCTTCGCCAAACGAAGGTTGGAGGGACAGTTGTCTAACACAGTCGGGGTCCAGGGCAGGCTTCTTCAGGAGGGGTCTCACCACCGCCTCTTTCAAGGCAGCGGAAGAACACCCTCCCTTAAAGAAGCGTTGATAACTGCCTGGAGCCAACCGCATGGTGGCCTCCCTGGCGGCATAAGCCAGCCAGGAGGGACACGGGTCCAACAAACATGTGGTGGAACTCATTCGCCGCATAATCCTGTCCACTTCATCCTCGGAAACGGATCGAACTCATCCCAGATAACAATAGCCAGACTCCTGCACCCCTTCCTCAGACCACTGCAAATCAGAGGATAACCCGTCCCGAATACGAGCAATCTTATCCGACAGATATTGAACAAATTCCTCAGCCTTACCCCGCAATGGGTCCGATCCCCACTCTAACCGAAGGAGGGAGCAGTAACCCGAAACAAGGCGGCGGGCGATTATCTGCGGGCGCTATGAGAGTGGAGAGATAAGATCTTCTCGCCTCTCTCATAGCTACCAGGTAAGTCCTAATAAAGGTTCTCAGCTGGGCTCGGTCGGATTGGGACGGGTAGACCTCCACCTGCTCTCTAAACCCCTTGATGGCGCTTCATCCCCGGAGCTCCTCAGTATACCAAGGAGCTAACCGGGATCCACGGCACAAGGGGACATGGGGACAACCCTGTCGAGGGCCTCCAACGCAGCCCGTTGCCAGGCTATTGCCAGATCCTCGGCAGAGCTGTGAGCAAGGGAAGAAGGAAAAACCCCAGTTCTGCCTGGAACCTCTCAGGGTCCATTAGGGGCAGAACCATCTAGGTGGCTCCTCATCCCAGCAGTGGGGGACGGCCTGTTGGAAGACCAGCCGTAGGAGATAGTGATCAGACCATGGAACAGGCAAAGTCGTAATAGTGACCTGCCCTCTGTCACTCCGCCACTGCTCAGAGACAAAAACTAGGTCAGAGTATTTCCCCTCCATGAGTAGGGCCTTGAATCAATGGGTCAGGCCCATGGCGTCCATAGAAGCCATGAATTCCTGGGCCAAACCGACCCCCCCCAAGGAAGGCAAGTTGAAGTCCCCAAGACCATAAGGTCCGGGAGCTCCACCGCCACCCGGAGAGGAGATCGAGAAGCCCAGGCAGGGCGCTGCCACACAGCTGGGGAAAGGTATGCTAGCAGCAAGCCCACCCGCCCATTAGGCCCCCATCTCAGGAGGAGGATCTCACTCCCGCCTATCTCTGCAACAGAGACCTCCCTGAAACAAGGTCTCCCGAATAACCACGGCCACCCCACCATCCCTACCCTGGGCTCGTGGCCGGTGCAAAACCTGAAAACCTGGTGGGCATAAATCAACCAGAGGGACACCCCCCTCTGGGCCCAACCAGGTCTCAGTGATGCAAGCCAGGTCCGCAGCCTCCTCCTCAATGATCTCCCGGAGGAGGGAAGACTTATTAGCCACAGACCTGGCATTAAAATACACCAACCTAAGCCCAGGGATCCTGGTTCCGTTGCCCCCTTGGGAGGAGGCCATAGGGTTGGAGCGTGCAACTGGCCTTAAATGTCGGGTGCGCGCTCCCCTAACCTGATATGGCCCTATGCCTCATCGTCCTCTTCCAATCCCGATCACCCTGGGAATCGCAGCCCCCACCCCAGGGCCCAGAGCCCCGCCGTCCCCCAACCCCCGCACACTCCTGCCACCCCCCAGGCTGCAAGGTGACCCCTGCACCCCCCTCCCCCTCCCTAACCCTTTAAAACAATGAATTAAAAATTTTAAGATTCGACCCTTAACTCTTAATTTAAAATTTGGCCCATTGATTGCAGCATGCCACCTCTCGGGATCCCAAGATCCGTCATCAAGGCAAGCTGTTGATAGTCCCCTGGGCCAACTCAAGGACAAGGGCGCAGTCCTGAGCCCATTCCGGCGAGTAAGGTCCCATAAAACAGTTGACAAAAATTTATAAGGGGTCAGAGTAAAGTATGGCAATACATAACCAGGTGAAGATGTTAAAAAATCCGAATGGAGAAAAGAGGGATACAGGTTACAGTAGTCAAGAATTTCAGTCTCAAACTGGTCTCTCACACCCGTTCCGAGACTGAAGATGATAATAAATGGCAGCCGCTCTCTCACTGCGGGAAACCAAAAAATCTCGAAAACTGTAGGGTCGGATGTTGAATCTCTCCACTCTCCCACAGTAGAGAGGTAGTCCTCCCATCGTCCTCCCACAACAATGGGACCTGTCCAATCAGAGTCCTGGTAAAAAGGAGAGGTCCAGATGGTGATTAAGGACCATGGTCGTTGGATAGGGGTGATGGATATCTCCACAGAAATCCGTAGAAATAGAGAAAAGAGCCAGGCGGTCAAGTATACATTAGATACGGCAGGGTGACTCAGCGTAACGCCATCCAGTTCGATAGGCGGGAGATCCAAAGGAACCCAAACATCGGGCTCTTCGCAGGCAGGGTCCAGGGCCACAGAAAATTGCCAACCACAGGGGAGTATATATTCCATCCCCCGCTAGGCGAGTCACAGCCCACCCGACCCGGTCAAGTTCAGTCCAGCCATTGGAAGAGGAGGAACGTTCAAGGGCCTGGGCCTGGACCACCAGAAAACGCCCCCCAAACAGTCCAGGGGCTCGCCGGTTGGCCCAGAATCCAAAGCGGTAGCCAACAAACTTGCCACCACCTCTGTCATGGTTCCGGCCGGTGCAGCCTCCGTGGCCCCAAAAACAGTCAGGCCACCAAGGCCACAGGACTCACCATCACGGCCGGAAACCACTTGCTTCTTGAGTAACAGCTATCACTGTAGGAGAACCCACAATTTATGAATATGCTCTTTTCTAGAAACAGATATCCAATCCAGAGTCAAAATTGGTATAAACTTAGAATTTATTGATTTTTAAGACGAAGCTGGGGAAGGTTGTTATCTATGCACCTTCATAATACCTAAGTATATACATGTACTTCATAACAACATAACAACAACTTGGTGAGTTTTCAAAGCATGGGTAGGACTTAGTCATACAGAAAAAAATAAAGAACATTTTGGACATGAACAAATCTTGAACACATTCCTATATTTAATAGAAGATACAAACCCTAAATTTGACCTTAAATACAAAGCAAAAAATAAATACATTTACATTTAAGAGCCCATAATAATAATATTTTCAACCCAAAATAAGTTAATTAAGTCAAATTTAAAAAAAATAAGCAAAAAGCTCTGTGGAATTGGCCAAGATGCATATCTATTAACTCTTTAAAAGAATCATTCATTGTGTACAACTAGCAGCTGATGCCATTTCTGTTAACTTTCTTTTCTATAGGAAGAATAATATATTGTCTAATTATTTGTTAGAGATTCTTACATTTGGACTTTGCTATCCATGCTCAAAAGCAACCTGTGAAAATTCATAGAGTCCTCTAATGAGTTTCTTTCTTTACGATATCCTAAACAAAGAGTGTGTCCTCTATTTGCAAATGTAAAGAAACTGACAGTTTTTTTTTTTAAAACTGCTCCTTATTTCTATTCTTACTACAGTCTGCAAGAATGATGTTCATGAACCTCAGAGAGAAAACGATTGATCGGTGACCATCCATTTCGGCTAATGCACTTTGGTACTTTTCATAATACTGTTTTTTAAAATTTGCCTCAGCAACCATCTGATTTGAAAATCAAAACTGTCACTACCAACTTGATTCTTCCAGATGTGTTAAAGTGCAATCAATATGGTCCTTCGCTGTGGTAGAGAGATGTGAGGCAAGTGGCCATTTTGACACTGTTATCTTTAGCCCCTCAAGGGCAACAGAATACACTGAGCAAGCTGCTCTTCTCCTTTGCCTTTCCTTTCTTCCTTTGGCATTTAATGGATTTAACTTTGTGTAAAAAAGAAAAAGGATACCACAAGTTGATAAAATATTTAGATGGTAAATTATACCAGCTTTGCCTCCAGGGAATGGAATGAACTGAAATCACTCTGAAAATACTTTCAAAAGACATTAAGTATTCTGCTGTCAGACAGAGAGGCCTGGAGGATGGAGAAACACATTTTTTTCGTCCATCTGTATGCAACAACCAGTGAGTGCCATAAATCGAAGACAGCTAAAAGAGAGGCAACCCTACGTCTAACGCCACACTTATGCAAATAGTACATCTGGCGCCATCTGAGGGAAAGCCAAAAACTGTTTCAGAGAAAGTTTAGACACTTGCTATATAGTCTGCAATGCCACAGCCGGACAAGGAAGTTTATAATTGGATCTGCTGGATATAATATTCAAGATTGGTGATAGTCCTGAAGGTAGCATTGCTTTTTAATGATACCTCAGCTTACAGAAATTGTTATTCTTACTCCTTTCAAAAACTTGCCATATCAGTTAATGAGTTTAGGTGCAGATTTGACAAGTTTCATGGCCTCTATGCTTTAGAACACCTGATATATATATATATATATATATATATATATATATATATATATGTGTGTGTGTGTGTGTGTGTGTGTGTGTGTGTGTGTGTGTGTGTGTGTTCTAAAGCGTAGAGGCCATAAATTACATGAAACTCATCAAATCTGCACCTAAACTCATATATATAACAGGTATATATATATATATAAACATCCCTTCATTTTTCTTCTTGGTATAATGCCCTTCACTTTCAGATTTCAGATTTTTTGGAAACATTTTGTTTCCTCTCTGTACAAGGGAAGTCAATAACTAATTTGTGGAATGGGCACAAAATTATTTGAGTATGATAAACTTATTGATAAATGTTCTGTCCTCACTACACGTTAGTCTGTGTGCAGCTCAACATAAACCTAACTATTCTCCAGTAAAACAGACCATGTGTGTAGATCTGTATGCTTTATTGAAAGAACAGGATATGGTGAAACTGGGGGAAATAGGAATTTATACAATGAGAACCAAATACAAGATAGGCAGTATTGAGTTACTGCTGAACATAACAATTAATAAATACAAGAAATTTAAATCACACCAGCGATGCTCTGTGTGTGGGATGTGGGTTTGTCTTTGGATGACCATGTGCTACAGATTAAGATGGATTCTTCTTTGTGCTTCTGCCTTCTCCAAATGCTAAAGGAAATGGAGTCTGGCTTCAGAGCAGGCCTAGTTTTCAGAGTGCAGACTGATGGATAAAGAGGTTGGGTCAGCTTCAAACAATAGAATTGGTATTTGTCTCTCCGGCCACTAGATGGGGCTAGAGAGCAACAACAGTATATAAAATTTATATGCTGGGGTATGACAATAAAGATGGTTCAAATATTTTGGGGGCAAAGACTAAAATATTTCTGAGGCTTTTAGAACTTTCTAGACACTTTCAGGGAAGTTCCCAACTTTTAGGAAAGCTGGCTGAAAGTCAGATTGATCCATCACACTGCCAGCAAACTCTGTTTTTTTTTTCCTAAAAAAAGAGGGCCACCTGGAATGGAATAATTGGGAAGTGAACCTCAGTTCTTATTTATTGAATAAGAAGAGCAATCTCTACTGAATGGTTATTTATTTTAAAATATTTTGTGTTGTTTCACTAAAGCTACACAATTAGGGGGATGATGCCAGCAGCAGGTGCAGATGGCTGAGGTCTCGGAGAGCGAGGACGCAGATGAGGGGCCTTCGTGTGACGCAGGGATGGGGCCAGGACCATCAGGGAGTGGAATGCTGCCTTCGGAGATTGTGAAGGCTGGCAGCAGTGATGAAGAGGTCCAAGAGGAGCCTGTGCCCAGTGTATGTGCACGCAGGGCTGCTCATAGGAAAGAGCAGCTGCAGCAGCACGAGCAACTCAGGAGTAAGGCTGCAAGGTAATGGCCCCTCTTTTAAGAGATAAAAGCCAGCCTGAGAGACCGGTATTCTTTGCAGGAAGCAAAGAAGTTCTTGCACTTCAAGCCTTGTGGAAGTTCGAACTGTCCTGATTGGTGTTTGAAGACTTTTTGTTTGTAATATTTCTTGGCAACTTAATCTAGCATCAATCTTAATCTAGTAGCACAATCTTGGCAAGGCTCATTTTTATCAGAGACAATTAGTTTTAATAGCCTTTTAACTGTGAATTAATAGAATTTGCAGAGAAGCATTAAAAGGTTTTGCTTTTATCTCTGTTTGGTGTTTGTTTACCTGAAACAAGGTTTGGGTCAGAACACATCACAATCTGGCAGAGTCCAGAAAAAGAGCCTTTTTTTGATGTGGCCCCACCCTCTGGAATATTCTCCAGTTAGATGTGAGGTCTGCCCCCACACTCCTAGCCTTCCAGGACAGCCTTAAAACCCAGCTCTGCTGGATGGCCTGGGGCCTGATATGGTTGCTCCATGCTGAGAGTGGATTTTTCCCTTCTCTCCTAGAAGCAAATTTCATGTTGAATTGGAACACAGTCCTCGTATATGACTGTTATATTCTTAGACATGCAATTAAAGCTGAATAGTTCAGTTTCTTTTCTCTTTATTATTTTGTTTGGCAAAGTATTCAGCTCTTACATGCAATGTGTACTGAGACCAATCTAAATTGAATATTAGAATCTTGTTTGTAGCTGCCTCTTAAATTCTGTAATATTCAAAAGCCAGATGGTAACACATCTTGCATGTCTTGTAGACACAAAACCAGATCCCAATGGAAACATTTTGGTGCTTTTGCTTGGGTAGAATCCATATCTCTTCTTCCAATAACCTTGTCGTTCTCCTGCTTTCTTTTTTTCATTAGGGACACATTTGTTTTGATTTCCAGAAGTCTTAATAGAAACACCTGCAAGCAATACTATTAACACTTTCTGTCCCTTTAAATATATGCACTTTGCATATTAAAGTTTATGTCCATATCAGTGTAATTAGGGAAAAAAATAAAAAAATGGAGAACTTGCCAGCTCTACCAACATTTCTTCTGAAATATACCAACTAATTCCCAGAGAACAAATCCACAATACTTATGATTGGACTTAAGAAAGCTTGCTAATAACAAATACATTTGGTCATGATTTTATTTCTGTTTCATTAATGTATATTGTAATATTGTTTTAATCAAGTTGTAACTCCACTTTTTAAGTTTTGTTTTTAACTCATAACACTTTTATACTATCATACATTTTTATTGCAAGCTGCTCAGAGTCACTTAGGTGAGATGGGTGGTGCAGAAATAGGACAAATGAATAAACACATATTTTTGCTCCGTTTTTCTTTTTGCTTTCAAATTAATTTTTAGTTTCAGTCATGAATTTGTCTCATATTCTCATGCACTCGTTACCTCCCGTGTTGACTGCTGCAATGCTCTCTATATGGGGCTGCCCTTGCGGGACCACTTGGAGGCTTCAACTGGTGCAGAATGCGGCCATGCGGGTTTTGATGGGAGTATCCCGATACTCCCATGTTACACCCCTCCTGCGTGAACTGCATTGGTTGCTGGTTGCCCTCTGGGTGAGATTCAAGGTGCTGGTACTTACCTATAAAGCCCTACATGGCTTAGGACCAGGGTATTTGCAAGAACATCTCCTGCCAGCAACGCCTGCCCATCGCCCCATGCGCTCCCATAGACAGGGCCTCTTTGGGGTGCCGTTGGCTAGACAGTGTCGGCTGGTGACCCCCAGGGGTAGGGCCTTCTCTGTGGGAGCGCCCACCCTGTGGAACCAGTTACCCCTGGAGCTACGTTTGGCCCCTGACCTTCGTTTCTTCCGTCACGACCTGAAGATGTGGTTTTTCCAACAGGCTGGCCTGGATTGAGGGGTTGGGTTTTTTACGGGTGTTATCAGTTGTTCCGTTGGGGTTTTAGACATTTGTTTGGGTTTGTTATTTAATACCTTTTAAATAATTTTTAAATTTTGTATTGTGTGTTTTTATTGTTGTGAGCCTCACTGAGTCCTTCGGGAGATAGGGCAGCATAAAAATCCAAATAAATAAATAAATAAATAAATAAATAAATAAATAAATAAATATTACAAATTATTTTGTATGAATTGTTAACTGACTTATCAATTCTCATACAAAATGGAGATCCTTGTTATGAAAGGCTATAATTCTGGAGAGGGGGTATATGGGATAACTCTTTCCACAAAGGAGCTGGAGCTAAAATTGTCTTTGAAGAATTGGCAAAGGGCAATGCATGTTCCATGGAACTATTTACTTTAAAATGTTAGTTCATGTTCTAGTAACCTTCAGATTTGACAATAGTAATGCATTCTATATAGAGATCTCTTTGTGTTTAGTCCCAAAGTGTCAGATAGAACATAACTGCATCCAGATTGGCCGTAGAAGAATACTAAGGTACGTATTATTTGCCACACCTTTTACTTGCAATGCACCTTCTGTGGTGTTGTGGAATCTAATATCTTTATTAACTTTTAAATAGCCTTACCACATCATCTTATACAGGTTTTAACTGTTGGTTTTAACTGTTGATTTTTGTTATTCATTCCACTTATTTTACATGTTCAAACTGCTATTTTAGTTGTTGTTAATGGCACATTTTTATATATTATTTTTATGGTGAACTGTTGTGAAGATTTCAGTACTTGATAGTGTACTAAATCAAAATGTTTCCTTGTAGCCTTTTGTTATAGAGAATTCCTAATGTGTTCTTTTTCTAAGGTCATGTAACATCCCAAATTTTTATCCTGCTTTTAGCACCCTCAAATGCTCTTTTGTAGACTGATAATAATTGCTCTTGGTTAGAAGTCAGGTCAGAACTTCTTTTAATTTACTAATTTACTATAATGTATGGCAGTAGAGGTTCATTTGGGGGCAAGAGCTTTCTGGTGTGTATAAATCTCGTATGATTAAGATTATTATTATTAGCACATTATTAAAAATGTTTTTTATTAGTGTTGTATATAAGTGACTAGCTGGATACCCGTGCTTCATGATGAATCTATGTGATCAGGCTTTTCAGGAGAAATTTGGTTCACAATCGTTGGCTCATTGGTGGTCAGTGATTGAAACACATAATTGCCTTCACCCATTCCTTTCCTTTCTTCCTTTCCTTTTTCCTTCCTTTCCTTTCTTCCTTTTTCCCTTCCTTTCCTTTCCTTTTTCATCCTTTTTTCCTTCCTTCCTCCTTTTTCCTTTCCTTTCCTTGCCTTGCCTTTCCTTTCCTTGCCTTGCCTTACCTTTTCATCTTTTCCCTTCCTTTACTCCTTTCCTTTCCTTTCTTTCCTTTCCTTTCCATCCATCCATCTATCCATCCATCCATCTATCTATGTATCTATGTATCTATCTATCTATCTATCTATCTATCTATCTATCTATCTATCTATCATCTATCCATCTTTTCAGCAAAATATTGTAAAAATGTAAAATATAATCCTCCAACGGTTGTCCCAAAGGTGCTTTTTTTCAGGAGACAATGGGACTTTCTGGTTTTTCTTTGATGATGTTTTGCTTGTCATCCAAGGAGTTTCTTGAGCTGTGACTGGATGGTGGGTAATAAAAATACTATAATCTTTGATGCCAAAGTAGCTTCCTGTTTGGAAGTGTACTTTGCATCCTTTTAGAGAGTCATGGAGTTTAATGGCTGTGGAGTTACTAAGGTAACAGAATGTGAGGTAACGAAATGTGAGGCAACTGGCAGTTGGAACAGAGTCCTTTTCAGGTTGCGGGGTGGAGTAAAACTCTGTAGCATCAGAGCATGTTAATTACTGTATTAAGAAATACTAATGATCTGATAGTCGTTTTGAAAAATCCATTCTTAGCGAGCACCTAGAAGCCAAGAGGAACATACATGCCAAATTCCAAGCTTGTAGGCTTTATGGTTCTGGAGATTTCGTGATGGTGCATGAGTGATATTTCATTTATATATATATAGATTGCATGACTTTTGTAGATACTATACGCTAAATAAATACAATAAATAAATTAGGAGATTTCAGATTTTTATTTTAAGGTTTGAACTAGAAAAGTTCCATGCAAAATTTTCTGCCAAAATATTTTGAAGAATCACATATAATGAATGTGGTTCTTCAAAATAAGAATAATAGATTAAGGTTAATTAGATAACCTTAAGCTAATTTAATGGGAATGGGTGGGAAACATATATCTTAATCAACTATTCATTTTAAGCCTTCAGAAACAGAAGTTTTCTTTAAAGAATGAGAAAATGAATTTTAAATTATATCACTTCATCATTTTAATTTCTATAATTACCATTGTTTCATCACATATTCTATTAAGAGCAATTCCAAATAATAAAATGCAAATATTGGATAATTATTAGTTATCATCTGTGTGAGAAAAGTGTTAATAGATATGGGAGGTGACAACACTGGTGCTTAATTTGGTAATTTAATTTTAATTATTTTAATAATTAATTTTTAATTATTGTAATAATTAAAAGGTTTTGCTGCTTTATGGCCGTGATCCATGAGAAGTGTACATTATATGCTATTTCAGCCTGAAAAGTTCTCTTTCCCTTCTCTTTCCTTCCTTCTCCATATGAAAAAAAGGCGACTGAGCATTTCAAATGAAGAAACAGAAAAAAAAGTTTTTTTTTTAAAAGGAAAAAACATGCATTTAGCACTGGTTTAGAAAAAAAAACTGATTTTAGACTTTCTCAGTTTAAAGTATAAATATTTTAAAATATTTTGAAGACATCTAATGTTATTTTTAATGTAAACCAAAATAGAAATATCTATTGTTAGGAATAAACAACATATTTAGTCAAATATTGAAATGAATTGAATTGAGATTTCCAGAATGTCTACAAACATTTGCCATAATTTTACTAAATCTATCATATGTGGAAAAAAGTAGGATGGGAATGTTGCAGTATAAATCCAAGAATACTAACTCTTCAATGACTTGCGATCTATTGCCCATAAGGGAGCAATACAATGACAAAGAGAAAAAAATAGATAAAGAGAAGATAAAGAGAATAGATAAAGGAAAAAAGAATTCTTTTTTTCCCCTCATTCTGCCTGCATTTTGAGAAACTGCTAGTCTGTTGTCATTTCCTTTTTGCCTTCCTTCCTATGCACTGTAGCTGTCTAAGTTTTGGGCTTTACTTATAATCTGCTACCTAAAAATAGATTTCCTTTCTGTTACAATTTTAAAACTTTCCTTCATCATTGCTTTCTGTTCCTGGAAATTTTCATACAACCACACAAAATTCTTCAACCTCCAAGAGGGAAATGTGACTTGCTATGATTTGTTGTTGCTCCAATTGCTACACTCTCTTCTGCGGAGAATTTCAGAGTTATCTTTAGATCATGAAACATTTGTTGGATTTGCACAAATGTTTCCAAAATGAAATAAGGATAACTAGTGCCATTTAATATGCACCATTTAATAGTGCCTCTCTCCCTCCCTCCCTCCCTCCCTCCCTCCCTCCCCCCCCCTCTCCCCCTCTGTGTATGTGTGTATCAGAGGTGGTATTCAGCAGGTTCTGACCAGTTCTGGAGAAGCGGTAGAGGAAATTTTGAGTAGTTCAGAGAACCGGCAAATACCAACTCTGACTGGAGATTTTACAGTATCCTTTCCCTGCCACGCCCACCAAGCCATGCCCGCAGAACAGGTAGCAAACATTTTTGAATCCCACCACTGGTACAAGGGTCTTCCACCACATTCATGCATGCAGGTAGGCTATTTCTGTAAAATAAGCATGTGCATTATCTAGGTGATATTCATCCTGTGTTAGTTTACTTACTTAGGAATGTGCATTGGCCATTCATGCTGCATATTCTTAACTGTATAGGAATAAGAAGAAAATGAGTTCTTCTTTTTTTATTCAGTGCCTCACAGATGTAAACAATGAGAAGCCGATTGATTTTCTGAAGTATCACACACTATCTTTAATTAGGTGCCAAGAACTGAGAAGGTATCCATTGACACCAAATTCAAATATAGCCCTTCTAGTCTCCAGATTTATTTTTTCGTAGTGAACATATTGCAGATAGACTTGATGTGTTGATTTGTACATTTATATCACTGTTTGAACAGATTGTTCCTATTTCAGCAATAACAACAATTAATCAAAAGGTGTGGCAGGCAGTGTGTGAAAAATAGCACAAGTTATCACCACACAGATGGCTTGAAACAGCAACCAAATTTAATAAGGAATTCACTCCAGAAAGATTCATTTCTAGAAGTATGGTAAAACAAGAAACAGAATTTATCCCATTTTATTTTATTTTATTTTATTTTATTTTATTTTATTTTATTTTATTTTATTTTATTTTATTTTATTATTTTATTATTTTATTTTATTTTATTTTATTTTATTTTATTTTATTTTATTTTATTTTATTTTATTTTATTTTATTTTATTTTATTTTATTTTATTTTATTTTATTTTATTTGCTGCTGAATTCAACCAAGTGACTCTGGGTGGCTTACAATTCTAAAATTATTTAATAGACATTAAAACAATAATAACATCCACAAAATAAATAAATATAAACCGTGATTACAATGATTAATAGTAAAGCCAAGTAATGGGGCCCTTTACACTTTCCGAACCTCAGGACTAAGTACATTTGAGGTATAATCTTAATCTGAGGAGTAGGAATAACGAGCCAATTGTAACACTATCCACTATTTTCTTCTTTTGAGTTGAATGTGAGATTTGTATAACTATTTCATAACCCACATTACATTGGCAGTTTCACTTCCAATGGGACATATTGGTCTACCTGCCTCTCGATGTATTCCTGCAAATCCTCTGTCTCTTACAAATATAAATTCAGAAACTTTTTCAATATCGATTCAAATACCTACTTCAACTCTCCTAACCCTGTCCTACTTAGCATTGACAAAGCAGAGGCTGCCAGCAAACTCGTAGGCAACTAAGAAACCAGCTGTATTGTAAGATAAAAATGTTAATGGCGGCCTCTCAAATGGGTATACATTAGTGATTTCTCCTCAACCTTCAAGCTTTGTTTGAATACCACCATAGCGATAGATTCAGCAGCAGTTTTTTTTATGAATTGATCTATAATTATTCAGTCATATATGTTGTTAGCCAATCAAGTTGATTTAATGACATGTTTGACTGTATTAAAGATAAAGTAAACTTTTCTTGGTACTTTTGGCTGGTATTGGTAAAGTTATGGAGCTGGTTTACTTTTACATCTTCCAAGTCTAGCTTGTAGCTTTTGAATTTTATGTGCAAACAACATATCTGTTTTGCTTTTTGGATCCTGGATGACCTTGAGTGAGCAAGAAAGCTAAACATAGATGAATCTGGTAGGAATTAAAATGGGCCTATCTAAAAGGACCTGATCTGAATCCTAGAGCCATTTTGATACCATGCCAAGAAAACTATTATGGGTGTGTTCAGGGGTGGGATTCTACCAGTTTGCACCTATTCTCTAGAACCGGTTGTTAACATTCTAAGCAGTTCAGAGAAGCAGTTGTTAGAAGAAATTACTGGCCTAATCCTGTAAGGAAGGCAGGAAGGAAACATTCTGGTGTTGCTTACAGCAACTGCCTCTCCATTAACCCTTATTACATTCTTGGCAGGACTAGACTTCCTGTCTCAGGAACTTCTCTGGAGCTTTTTTCCCCAGTGACCTATTTGCAATTCATTGCATGCATGTGATGTGAGTGATATTGAGTTGGCCACACTCAGCCAATAACATGACCACCAAGCCACGCCCACCAACTAAGCCACACCCACAGAACCGGTTGTTAAAAATTTGAATCCCACCCCTGGGTATGCTCATATAAGTCCTCAGGACCTAGATTCAGCTTGAATATACAATAATTTTATTTTAAATCACTGTGCTCAGAAAATATTTTCTGAGAAGGTACTCTGTTTTCTCACTGCTTCTTTCCTTTATTTTTGTTTCCATATTCAAAAATCTCAAGGAGAAAAAGATGGAGAAATGTATTTTGCTTGATAGTATTAGGAGTCCTCCGTACGCACATATCTTTTGTTTTGTTCTGTCCTTAATGGAAGACTTTCTCTTTTCTCTCTAAAAATTGTCTGCTTAGTTTCTTTTTTTCAGTCTCGTTTTAAAATTCATGCTCTTTTCTCCCTGTTCAGCACACAAAGAAAATTGTTCTTTTCACCTGCTTCCCTCCTCTTTCCCAATGATCTGCTTCATAAAAAGCATTTATTTTCTGAACTCAAATGTGGCAAAGTGCTGATTATATATACAGAATAAAACCCTAGACATTATTTTAGGCATTCTGATGCTAATTTAATGCAGCATAATTCAAAGTACATCAAATTTGTGTCAAACTGTTAAATGCTATTTGGGGCAGTTGTCTGACAAGTTTGACAATGCTTACTCATCAGTTACTTACTAGGTCTATGAGAGTATGCATATGTGTGTATACACACACACATACACACACACACACCATAGTATATGTATAAACACACACATTTTAATCCACATTATTGTAGACATTTTTTAGGGGCAATATTATAGATGCTTCAGTTTTTGCCATTTACTGATAATGCTTTACCTTGTGTATCAACAATTCTGAGTTTACAGAACTTTTAGATTTTGAAAAGGCTCTTACTTATCAAGGTTTAATGGTAAATATTCTGACAGTTCCTACACTTCCAAATATTTCATATAGACTTTAGGTCTATAGGGGGCGTGCATAAGAGCACCAAAGTACCTACCGTCCCTGTCCTATTGTTTCTTTTATTTTCTTCTATGTATCCATGTATTCATAACTATGTTTATACTTATACCTATTATCTTGTAAGCAATTGACTAATCAAATAAATAAATAATAATAATAATATTCACTATTCTGAATAGCTTTCTTTTAATCAAGCCGCCGTTTAAGAGGAAAGAAACTTCTGTTTTCTATCACAAAATAGAAATACTTGAAGGCGTTTTTAATAGCTTTATCTGATTGGCTGGAAAACACTGACCTCTGACCAAAGTGCCTGACCTGAACAGATTTTATCCTATGCACATAAAAATGTGTATATTAGGCATTTTTAAAAAGAAAAGCATAGATTGATATAGAAGCAGATTAAAATACGTTTGATAATAGAAAATGAGAATATGAATAATCCATCTGCAGCAGTGGTGGGATTCAAATTTTTTTACCACCAGTTCTGTGGGCGCGGCTTGGTGGGCGTGGCAGGGGCAGGATACTGCAAAATCTCCATTCCCTTCCCACTCTTGGGGGAAGGTTACTGCAATATCCCATTTCCTCCCCACCCCACTAACCTGCTTTCCAGTTCCATTTTCCTGTGCAGGGCAACCAAAGAAGACCCAGCCAATCAGCTGGGACTCAGGAGGCAGAGAATAGATGGGGGTGGGGCCGGTTCTCCAAACTACTCAAAATTTCCACTACCAGTTCTCCAAAACTGGTTAGAACCTGCTGAATAGCACCTCTGATCTGGGAATAATCAGGATTATTTCCTTTCATATTTTCTTATCGGGAAACCAAAGTCACCTTCAGATACTTCTTGGCACTCTCTACCAAATGTTTAGAGGAAAATGATTGGAAAAGAGTAACATGTCACATACAGAAAAAATACCTTTCCCGTGAGACTCATGGACTACTTTTATGTAATATCTTTTGAGGTATTTGAAGAATGCTATCGTTTCCATCTTAGATGTCTTTTCTAAAGGCTAACGATTCCCAGCTCTTTCTTTTCATAGCATTTATTTTCTGGTCTCTGGATAAGCTTCATTGTCATTCCCTGAACATGTTTGTCTGAATGCTTCTTAAAATGTATGTCCACTACCATACATTTGTACTTCAGGTGGGGACTGCCAAATCAGAGCAGAATGGAACAATTATATCCGTTGCTTCAGAAATTATATTGCCTTTGGTGCACCTAAAATTTAATTTGTCTTCTTTGCAGTCATATTATCTGCTGCTTCATATTCAGTTTGTTTTCAGTGACCGGCTATAAGCCACACAGATTTTGGATATATTTTCTCAAGGAGACTTTTTAGAACACATTTTTTCTTCACAAAAATAAACTTTGACATTCTTCCTTTTTGCACCTGAATGATAGACCTCTCACATTGGAAATGTTCTATGCCAGCCATGTCAGCTATTCAGAAAATGACAAAGGAAATGGGATATTTCAGAAGAATGTCTGTAATATTGAGCTTTTCCTGTCCTTGCTTTAATTTGAATGTGGATGTGCTGTTAAGAGATTGCAGCTGAAAATATGTTTCATTTCATTTCTCTGAAGCCCAGCCATGTTTATAGTGGATATATCATGTTAAGTTCCCATATAATTAGCATGTTATTACCTGCTGTGTTGATTTTCTTTATTAGATAAAAAAAAACAAATGAAGAAGAAATCACATACCATCACATTTTTTTTGCCATTTTGCAAAGCTTTTCATTGTAGCTTTTGGCTTTGGATAATTGATCACTGTTGTAACATTGGAATTTATAGTTAATCAGTTCCAAATGTTCATGGTTTTCAGTTGATAATATTACCATATTTAATTATTGTTATTATCTCAATCAGGGTTTAGCTTTTAAACCTGCACTTGTGTTTGGAAAAGAACAATTTAAATCACTTAGCAGGTGTTAAAAATCAGAAAAAGTGGGAAGTTACTTATTTCTTTTTATGTCTCCCTATCCTGAACTATGAAGATGTATGATGAAAGAAGTTTCTTTATAGCTTCTCTACCAGGCCAATGCTTATTAATGTGTGTTTGCTGACACATTCTTCTAACATGAGGCACAACCCATTGTGCACATAAATATGCTGAACGATTTTGTTCCCATTGCATTTTTAAGTGAACTTTCCTAATTACAAGGTCCCAGATTGATACAGTTCTCCTTTAGTTGTTGTTTTTTATTTTTTTTATTTTCTATACTTTTCCTGATTCTTGCTTCAAAAAGCATAACCAAACTTTATCCTGTTATGTAAATGGCATGAGGGAAAAAGATGTTAATTTAAGATTGAGGGCAATACTGGAGACAAAGTTAAGCTGTAGATTAAATTCCTCCTCGGAGTCAGACTCTGATGGGGACATGACAGCAGCAGTCTGGAAGAGTCAGCTTTCAATCTGCTCTGCCAGATATTAAAGCTCCCCAATTCTGGGCAATAGTGAAACAGAGTCTCCAAGCCATTTTAGCGGTTGCCATTACTTCTGTGTACACATTTTTATGGAAAACTGAGAATAAATGGTATTCAGTTACATATTTGGTGTCGTTCATCTGCCTCTTAGAAATAAGATATAAAGACTTCTGTCATGGCACTCAAAAAGCAGTGAAAACTTTCGGGGACATCTTCTTAAATGTCACGATTTCAAAATGGATCAGTTTGGGTCCGGTTGTTAGCCACATATTTTCATGAAGGAAGTGCCCATAGGATCATTTTGTAGTGTCAATAGACTCTACAAATGTTTACATTCTTGATCTTTTGCCAAACCTGCAGGTGGCCACTGGTAAACTATTTCCTATCAATTCACATTTCTTAGGATAAAATGCATTTAATTAATAATTGATTGATTATGTGCCACCAAGTCATTTTCAACTTCTATCAATCACATATCAGGGATGTCAAACTGACTGCCCATGGGCTGGATGTGTCACTCACAGGCCACGGCCACACCAGCTCTGCAAAGGGAGAAGACGTCATGACAAATCACATGATGGCAATGTGACACTATGAGTTTGACACCCGGGACATAGATTTTTTTTTCTGTAATGATTTATCCCTAATCAGGTCTTTTAGCTCTTCAAACATCAACAGCAAAGGCAGGGGTGGGATTCTACCAGTTCTGTCCACCTCTGTAGAACCGGTTACTATGAAGAGCAGCAGACAGAGAGCATACATAGAACGGGTTCTATGTCTGCTGCTCTTTTGGCCCGCCTGCTTGCCTGGGCTCTTACCTGACCTTTATTTCCTGCTTTTTCAACCGCAGCTGCTTTGCGTGACACAGCTGCGGTTGAAAAAGCAGGGGAAAAAGTGCTTTTTCAACCTCTGCACACCCTCATGCAGCACTGGTCAGCTGTCTAGGCAGCTACCTGACAACAATATACACATGCGCACAGCATAAAATCACCGAACTGGTAGTTACACCAGTTGGATCCCACCCCTGAGTAAAGGGTTACTTTCACAAAAAAAATACAAGAACCTGCATTCTGCCCGTTATAAATTGTCTGAAATTATCACCTTTTGAAGTAATTTCTATAGCAAATCTGAAACATCACATTGCAGAAAAATGGAAGACAGTGACATTCACAGAAGAGGCAAAAGTATGAATGTAGCACTTAGTTATTGCAGTGCAGATCCCTCTCCTTTTGTATATAAATCACAATGCCATACTTACTCTAAAGTGACAAAGCCAATACCATTTCTCATTTTATTTATATACCTAAAATCAGGAAGCTTCAGTGGACAACTATGATGGAAGATAATTTCTGTAGCTGTCACTAAACTGTATGTTTCCTGATGTCAATTTCCAGGAACTATTGGCTTTAGCATGAGCAGAATATGAATAAGACTGGTCTTTGCATTGATTCAGTATGATAGAGCTACTCTTATCAATTTACAACCAGATATTAATCCCTTTAATATTTATTCTAAAGTAAAATATTATTGGCTTTTCATCAACAATATCATACAAAAGTCAGTGATGAAACCAGTGACAATGAGCAAAATCCAAATGACTAAAATTGTTATGTATGTAGGTTTGAATGTTATAGGTTTATTTGAACTGTTCTTGTAAAATGTTAAATGGTATTGGTTTAAATAGTGCGGGAAGAAACCCTGCACTCCCATTGGCTGGCAACTACGGCTGCTGGCTATAAGAAGGAGCCTTAGCCCAGCCAACTCGGGTCCATTCGAGCTGTAGTCACTGAATAAACTCTTCACTGAAGCTCTTCGCGTCTGACTCTTCATGCAAACTTAACACTGGCGATGAGGGTGGGATTGCCCTGAAGAAGAGACAATGCGGAAGGCGAACAGAAGAGCGAGATGGCTGCGCTGAACACTCCCGCAGCCCCGTTCGATCCGGCGGCAGAAGACTGGGAATCGTATGCGGATCGCTTCCAGATGTACCTGGAAGGAAACGACCTCGCCGACATTCCCGAGAGACGGAAGAGGGCAGTATTTCTCACGCACTGCGGTCCGGCAGTCTTCAAGATGGCGAAGGCGTTGGCGGGAGCTGCAGACTTGAAGGTAATGGAATGGCCTGATTTGGAAAAGCTTTTAAGAGCCCATTACGCCCCACAAGTATCGTGCCTTATTAAGAGACACGAATTTTACCGTCGGGATCAAGGGGAAAGCGAAAATGTTAATGACTTCATGGCAAGCTTAAGGGACATTGGGGGTGCTTGTGACTTTACCAACTTAGAAGAGGCCATGCGTGATCGGTTTGTCCTAGGCCTCAAAGATAAGGTCTTACAAATCAAACTGTTAATGAAACCTAAGATCACGTTTAAGGAGGCCATAGAAGAAGCTGTTTCAGCGGAAGCCACCAAGTCCTCAGCGCGCCATGAAAAAGATTAACAAGGCCTCAAGCCAGGCCTCAAGCCATTCTGATGTGGAAAAATCCACAACAACCCATTGCGAGCAAATAGACTCTGATTCAGATTGCAGTGAGATGGAGGAAGGAATTTTAGACTCAGAATGGAGAAGAAAAGGAAAGACCCCGGGAAGAAGAGGCAAGAATTTTATTGCAGAGGCTGTTGGGGGGCACCCCGCACTGAATGCAAGTTCTTAGACACCATCTGCCTACGTTGTGAGAAAAGGGTCACCTAGCCAGAGTCTGCAAATCATCCAGAACTCCACCTAGTAGGAAGAAATTTCCTGAAAAGGATTTTAAGCCCAACAACTTCATTGAAAAGATGGGGCGCAATTCAGAAGCAAATGGGAAGAATGAAACTTATCAAACAATCACCATTGGTCATTCTTCACCCTTGAGAAGCAGAAAAGTACACGTGAAGGTGTTCATTGAAGGAAGGCCTTGCCAAATGGAAGTGGACTCAGGCTCTTATTTATCTATGGTGTCATGGGACACTATTCACAGGCTACTTCCCAACATTCAGAAGAAACATTTCCAGAAGCAAGCACTGACTCTTAAAGACTACCAAGGGAACAAGATTCCAGTAGTTGGAGCAAGAGATTTCAATGTGCAGTTTAAAGGCCACAACAAAAGTTTGCCCCTGACCATCGTGGACAAGGATCGCCCAAGCTTGGTGGGACTTGAGTGGTTCAAGCCACTAGGCATCGAGGTGACTGGCATCAATCATGTGAGCAACTCTGAATGGGAGGAGGCCTTGAAGTCTGAGTTTCCAGAGGTCTTCAGCAAAGGACTGGGCAAGTATATGGGGACCCCTATCACTTTCAACCTAGATCCCAAGGTGCCCCCAATTCATTTAAACCCAGGAGGGTTCCATTTGCTTTAAAGGAAAAAATTGATGCACAATTGGACAAATTAATTGCTCAAGGGGTTTTAGAGCCCACTGATCACTCCAGATGGGAAACACCCATAGTCACACCAGTCAAGGCTGATGGGTCAGTAAGAATTTGTGGAGACTATAAGGGGACACTGAACCATGCGCTGCAGCAGAGCGCATATCCAGTGCCAGTTGTGCATCATCTGTTACATTCACTTGGCAGGGGTACAGTCTTTGCCAAATTGGACTTGGCCCAGGCATATCAACAACTAACAGTTGATGATGCCACTGCAGAGGCCCAAACCATTGTGACTCATACAATTGGAGTCAGCGTGGCACCAGGCATTTTCCAAAGCCTTATGGAAAGAATGCTCCAAGGACTGCCAGGGGTAGTGCCTTACTTTGATGATGTGTTAATCTCTGCTGAAAATGACACTCAGCTACAAGAAAGACTCAGAGAAGTCCTTACCAGATTCAGGGAAGCGGGGTTAAAAGTCAAGGAAGAAAAATGCACACTTAAGACAAACAGAGGATGGCCTCCTCTGGAGCAGGCACATTGATCAACTTAGATCCAAGTTCTCTCAGGAACATCACCTTTGTCTCTCTCTAGTTCCCTCACCTGATGTCACTTCTAGGGGGGAAGGGGAGAAACAGGAGGAAAATCAGCAAGCAAGAATCAACCCCATGTGTAACGAGCTATTACCACAGGAACCATCTCAAAACCTGTCACAATGCCAAAATCCATCCTTAGAAGTGGAAGATTGTACATCACTACCTGACTTGGGTGCTGACATTGGGCTGGAGATGGGTTGGGAGGAGAGACCAGATTCTAACAGACAAATAGGGTCTTCTTTCACAGGAAGTCCCAGCCAGGAAATGTCAGCAGACACATTTCCTCTCTCACTGGGTGAGAACGTTAAAACTTCTGAACCACGAAGGTCTCAACGTACATGTAAGAGCCCCACCTATTTAAAAGAATACATTAGATAGGTTGGGGTTTGGTATGGAGTGAACCTAGTGGGGAGGGGTGTTATGTATGTAGGTTTGAATGTTATTGGTTTAGTTTGAATTGTTCTTGTAAAATGTCAAATAGGATTGGTTTAAATAGTGCGGGAAAAACCCTGCACTCTGATTGGCTGGCAACTACGGCTGCTGGCTATAAGAAGCAGCCGTAGCCCAGCCAACTCGGGTCCATTTGAGCTGTAGTCACTTAATAAACTCTTCACTGAAGCTCTTCGCATCTGACTCTTCATGCAAACTTAACAAAAATAATATTTAAAAAGTCGGAAGAAGAATATATAATTTAATTTATGAAAAAGGAAGAGATCTGAAGGAACCTTAATCACATAGACCATTGGTTCTTAACCTTTTTGAAAGAATCGCCCCCTTGAGCCATTGAGGAAGTTGTCATCGCCCCCTCCCCAACATACCGCCCCCTGTCACGTCTTAGCATCCCCAAGGGGGCCAGCAGAGGGGCACTAAGAGGTGGCAGGGGGGCGTTCGAGGCACCGGCCCTGCAAGCTCACCCCATTGACTGTTGTGCTGCACCTGAACCAGTGCCTCGAATGTGGCAGCATGTTGGGAAAAGCTGCCGCCACTGCTTTCCCAAAGTGCTGCCGCTCTCGCATTCTTTCTGTCTGTCTGTCCGTTCGTTCGTCCATCCATCCATCCATCCATCCAAAAGGTCTGTTTGCCTGCCTGCCTTCCTGCCTATCTACCTACCTACCAATATAGATCTCTCTCTCTCTCTCTCTCCCCCAATATATCTCGCTCCATCGCCCCCATATTTATTTATTTATTTATTTATTTATTTATTTATTTATTTATTTATTTATTGGACTTGTATGCCGCCCCATCTCCGAAGACTCAGGGCAGCTCACAACTAAAAACATACATTCATAATAAATAAATAGTTAAAAAGAATTAAACCAAAACAAGCCCAATATCAATATTAAAATTAAATAAAAAGACCTCCCCCTGAGAAGGTTATCACAGCCCAGCTTGGTCAAATAACCAGGTCTTCAGGTCGTGGTGGAAGGTGCGGAGGTCAGGGGCCAGACAGATATTGCCCCTCTTCCGTTCCTTCACCCCCAAGTCGCCCCTTTTCATTCTATCACCCCCCTGAAAAACAAAATCGCCCCTTGGGGGGCAATATCACCCAGGTTAAGAACCACTGACATAGGCCATTCTCTTTATTGAATGTTGCTTGTAAGCAATCACCTAATAATATACACTACTATAACATTAGGTGAATACATGAGGAAATGCATTTCCAAAATCATATAGACAGGAAGATGAAAGACAAAAGTAGGCTTACAATAAACTTACTAGAAAATATTAATAACAAGAAAAATAAGGCAGTAATATTTTCAAATATGGGGAAAACCTTTGTCAATTGAAATGGACTTCCCTATCAGAAGTTCTTGAAAAAAAAGAACCAAAAAGAAAAGTTCAAAACTTGGAAGGGACATCATATATCAGTGATCACAAAGAATGGACCACTCTCTGCAAGCCATTTAATATCTAAAGGGACAAAGAAAAGGATGACCAGTCTTTTTTATTATTATTTGTAATAGATCTGGAAGTCCTAGTGGACACAGTCCCAAAAGACAAGCAGATAACTGGAAACAAAATCCAAAGAGAGGAATACAAAAAGAAAAATGTCAGGTAAAGTTTTATATGTTTGCAAAGAAAAATTAACAGATTGATGTGGAGTGAAAACAAAAACAAAATTAAGATTAAAAATGTGACCATGCTTAGAAGGAAAAAAAGGATTCATTTTTAGAATCTCAAACTGCATTATTTGTCTAAAAGAACTGATAAAATCTCTGAGTAGGAAAATATCAATTTTAGGAACTAGTTTAACCAATACATAGGTATTTGTGGTATAAATTTAAAAAAAGGAAAAAGTTGAAGTGACACATTATAACATAAGGGCTCAAATTTTTGATTCTACTTCAGACATACTGTATGAGAAGAGTCAACTCTCTTGAAAAGGCTCCAATGTTGGAAAAGATGGGGACAAAATGAAGAAGAGGATAACAAGAATAAGGTGGATGGAATCTGTTATAGTAGCAATAAATCACAATTGAAAGACTTGGAAGGCCAGTTTAAGACAGATCATTATGAAGAGAATCTATATATGCAGTCGCCAAGAACCCACAATTAATAGATGGCATACAAACCACCAATCTTACAATTGTAAGATAAAACTTCTAAAAATTCGAACTCTTCTGGAGTTAATGATAAATCATTAATTTATTCATGGAAGCAATGGTGATTAGTGGCTGTTAGCTTTGATAGGAGTATCACTGCTTCTGGAAGACTACTGCAATGGCCTTCTTTGTGCAGCTGGTTGGCCATTGTAACATAGTTTACTGGATTTGTTGGGCCAAATTCTGATCCAGTAGCGCACTGTCTTATGTTTATATGTCTGGCATATTCACCATTAACATCACTGTTAAGTACTTTGTATTCCAAGGGTAATCACAATGGAAAATATATAGTCATATATGCCAATAACCCTATTGGCATATGTGGCTATATGTTTTCCACTGTGATTACAGTGGAAAATATGCAGATTCAGAAAACAGATTAAAGACACAGCAATAATTGTTTAATGAAGGTAGAAACTTACCAGAAGAATAAAATGATACCTCAACAAAGAAGAAGGCACCTTGAGTAAGATGATGGAATTTGAAATGCTTATATAGAATCAATATCTTTTATTGGACCATGTCTATAAACTTGACATATGATACAGAGACAGAAGAAGTTAATAGCTGCCTGATTAAATGGTGCAAAACTTCAAAGAGGTAATTACAGTTGAGCAATGAGAATTGCTATGGGGAAAAAATCAATAGAAGCTATAATTTGGGTGAAAATTGGTGCCCAATATTTTATAGATAGTATACAACCCTGTCAATGATTTACCTGATTGAGGAATTGTACTGCAACATATGCTGTAAATACTGTAATAAAGAAAGAACATGGTAGTGAAAGAAAATTTTAAAATAAAATTGGAACTGAGACTAGAAAGTACCAATCCTTCAGTAGCGATTTATTGGCTGGGAATGATGGAAGAAAAAGATAAAAATAAGCCCATGAAGTTTTTATGATTCTTTTTAGTTTATATCACTTTTTATACTTACGTTCTTTGTTCTTTTAGTAATAATTTAAGGAATTTTAAATAGCTATATGCTTATAATAAATTTCATCTTGTTTATTTAAAGAGTATAAGAAGCTTGTGCTTCAAATATGAATAAGTAAGTAAGTAGCAACGTGAACCTACAAACATAAGCCTGAAAAGAAATAAGGCTACTTAATGTCTTATCAAGGCCAGCTTTTTAAAACAGCTGTTTTTGCAACTCATTAAAGCAGACACATCTTTTTACACATAAAAAAAATCTGAGAAAAGGTATTTAAAAGTATTCCCTTGCATTTCAGTGCATTTTCCTGACCCATTCTCAAACCATACCTAATTCTAATAGGGTACTGAATAAAATTGCAGATTCTTGCTTAATATGAAATAGGATGTACAGAGAAATTTAATGCGGCATGAATGGCATATTTTAAAAGAGAAGGATGGCACAGCATTGGTATCCAAATTTAATGAAAAACCATAGTGTCAAGATTTATTATTCTCTTTCGATTGTTGCATGCTGGCAAAATACAAGAAAAAGCATCTAGCATTAAGTTATTTGATGTTGGCTGTTCTAAATTTGTAGCAATTGTTTCTTTGAAATCAGAATAATAACCAATAATGTCTCAGTTCCAAATATCTAGTACAATAAAACTAGTAAATCCTTTCCTTTGAACTGATCAGTATCATTAAGTTACAATTCTCTGTTAACTCAAAGGTGCTTTTTCATGAGGCAACAGGACTTCCTGATTTTTCTCTGAAGACATTTCACTTCTCATCCAAGAAACTTCTTCTGAATAACCACAAAAGCCCATGAAAAAGCACCTTTGGGACAACCATGATTTGGATGACTGAGAATCTCCATTGACAATTGTCCATTAATTTTCATTCAGTAAACTTTAATCTCCTGCGTTATTATTTCCCACAACAAATGAAAAGGTGCTACAAAAATGAATCTTCCGCTTAATACTAATTTTTAGAATTGTTAAGTTTGCATGAAGAGTCAGACGCGAGGAGTTCCAGCAAAGAGTTTATTAGTGACTACAGCTCGAATGGACCTGTCCTGGCTTGGCTACGGCTGCTTCTTATAGCCTGCAGCCGTAGCTGCCAGCCAATGGGAGTGCAGGGTTTCTTCCCGCACTATTTAAACCAATACCATTTGACATTTTACAAGAACAGTTCAAATAAACCAATAACATTCAAACCTACATACATAACACCCCTCCCCACTAGGTTCAGTCCATACCAAACCCCAACCTATCTAATGTATTCCTTTAAATAGGTGGGGCTCTTACGTGTATGTTGAGACCTTCGTGGTTCAGAAGTTTTAACGTTCTCACCCAGTGAGAGGGGAAATGTGTCTACTGACATTTCCCTGTTGGGACTCCCTGAGGAAGAAGACCCTGTTAGACTGTTAGAATCTGGTCTCTCCTCCCAACCCATCTCCATTCCAATGTCAGCACCCAAGTCAGGTAGTGATGTGCAATCTTCCACTTCTAAGGATGGATCTTGGCTTTGTGACAGGGTTCGGATGGTTCCTGTCGCAATGGCTCGTTACACATGGGGTTGATTCCTGTTTGCTGATTTTCTTCCTGTTCCCTCCTTCCCCTAGAAGGGACATCAGGTGAGGGACCTAGAGAGGGACAGGGTTGATGTTCCTGAGGGAACCTGGATCTAAGTTGGTCAATGTGCCTGCTCCAGAGGAGGCCATCCTCTGTTTGTACCCTGTAAGAACGAGGGCCCGTGATGTGAGTTATTTCAGCAGGAATCCACAAAGGTTCACCTATAAGGTTCCTAGCATAGACAGAATCTCCCACACTAAAAGAACGAACTTTGGAAGTGGAATCCAGTGGTGCGTTGGGTGCGTAAGTGGGATGAAGGCGGTCAAGGGAAGACCTAAGTTTCCTGCCCATCAACAACTCTGCTGGGGACAAGTTATTTGATGGGCTAGGAGTGATGTGTTGAGCACTAAGAAGTTTTTCAAGTTTCTCAGTGATGTCCCCAGGACCCAGCTGCTGAAGCTTCTCTTTGGTGAAGCGTACCATACGTTCAGCCCGGCCATTGGCCGAAGGGTGCCCAGGGGCAGTGAGGGCATGTCTGATGCCCTGTTGAGCTAGAAAGGATTCAAAAATGTTAGATGTGAATTGAGGGCCATTGTCAGAGACAAGGACATCTGGTAACCCATGGGTTACAAACAATTTTCTGAGCTGCTTGATGACAGCCTCAGTTGTAGTGGATGTCATGGGAATTACCTCTAGCCATTTAGAGTATGCATCTACTAGCACTAGAAAAGTGTGCCCTCTTGTAGGGCCTGCAAAATCAATGTGGATTCTAGACCATGGGCCCCTAGGACATTCCCATTCCTGTGTGGGGGCGTGAGGTGGGGCAGGCCTGACTACCTTGCAATTGGGACAAGGTGCTACCCAGTTTTCAACCATTTTGTCAATACCTGGCCACCATACATAACTCCTGGCCAAACCTTTCATCCTTACAATCCCAGGATGACCCTCATGTAACATTTCCAAAACCTCCCTTTGCAGTTTTGCAGGAATAACCACCCTGTTACCCCACAAAATACATCCTCTTAATACAGATAATTCAGTTTGCCTGGACTTAAAAGGTTGGGCAAGGTGAGGTAGATCTTGAAGAGGCCAACCTTTCTTAATCCAGCCCATAACAGGTGCTAATACAGCATCTTTGGTAGTTTCTCTAAATCGGGCCAATCCATTACCTTCAGCTCTGCTGCTCCCGCCAACGCCTTCGCCATTTTGAAGACTGCCGGACCGCAGTGCGTGAGAAAGACCACCCTCTTCTGTCTCTCGGGGATGCCAGCGAGATCGTTCCCTGCCAGATACATGTGGAAACGATCCGCATACGATTCCCAGTCTTCCGTTGCCGGATCGAACGGTGCTGGGGGGGTGTTCAGCGCAGCCATCTCGCTCAGTTGCTTGTTCGTCGCGTCGTCTTCTCTTCAGGGTAATCCCACCTTCGTCGCCAGTGTTAAGTTTGCATGAAGAGTCAGACGCGAGGAGTTCCAGCAAAGAGTTTATTAGTGACTACAGCTCGAATGGACCCGTCCTGGCTTGGCTACGGCTGCTTCTTATAGCCTGCAGCCGTAGCTGCCAGCCAATGGGAGTGCAGGGTTTCTTCCCGCACTATTTAAACCAATACCATTTGACATTTTACAAGAACAGTTCAAATAAACCAATAACATTCAAACCTACATACATAACAAGAATAGTACTTCTTAACTTCTGCTTGAAAAAGGGTTTTGGGGATTCTGTACTAAGAAGTGATTCCTACATTAACTTAATCCCAGCTAAATTCTGACCAGTTCTGGAGAACCAATAGCAGAAATTATGAGTAGTTCGGAGAACTGGCAAATACCACCTCTGACTGGCCCCGCCCCAATCTATTCTCTGCCTCCTGAGTCCCAGCTGATTCCTTCCCCAGGAGTGGGGAAGGAATGGAGATTTTACAGTATCCTTCCCCTGCCATGCCCACCAAGCCATGCCATGCCCACCAAGCCATGCCCACAGAACCGGTAGTAAAAAAAATTGAGTCCCACCACTGCAGCAATGCCATATTGCAAATTAAAAATGAGCATATTCCCTGCACAAACCACAAGGGGAAAGGAAAGGAAGGGCAACAAAATAAATGCAAACAGCATTATGCTATTGTGATGCACACTCTTTCCTTTTTGTTTGTGCAATCCAATGTTGCTTAGACATACAAGGTGGGCAGAACATTGCATCACAATAGCTTTTATTATTTTCACAAAAGCATCAAATCCTGCAAATGTCTTTGTCTCTTTCTGTGTGTCTGTGATATTCGTGCTGGAATAGCTGAAAACTTTGCAGAGCCTTGAATGCAGCTTGGTAAAAGCAAAAGCATGTCTGGGCCTTCTTATTCACATGTTTATGAAATGATGCATATCTTTGTGTCGTTATGCACTAATGTGAATGGCATTTGTGAACATTTTAATTTAAACTTATAAACCACAGGCTTATAAAGTAGAAACGGTGATTTAATTTCAGTTCAGTGACTTGTATTGCAATGTCTTTTATTTATGCCTGAGTGGCATTTATTTAACTTCAGCATCTATTTTAAAAAGCTAGTTCAGCTTTTCGGGCGGTGTGGAAGTTAATATTTTATACATCACTATAGTTTTGTTCTTTGATATGCATGTGTAGGCATGCTTAATGTCCTTGTATAGTATCAAAACATCTTATGTTACAATTTCTGCAAATACATTCAAAAAATTGAAAATGTAAGCTACACTGGAGCCTGATTTATGTCTAGAGAAATTCAGGGAGCCCAAGGGAGTCTTACAGTTATTTTTTAAGAGTCATTCTCCTACCTACATTTCTATACAATGCAATTCTAGCTTGATCTTTCAAATCAATAAAAGAATGACTTTTAACAGCATGCCTTTTAACACCTAAATTGAATCATGTAATTATTTATCATAAAATATAGGTGATTTTTTTTTGCTAAAAATGCTCATATAGTATTTAAACATATATTCTTCAACCCTTGTATTTTTTTGTTTTTATGAACTGAATTGATTAGTCATACTGTATGATGTAAAGGCCATTATGGAACTCTTCACAACTCTTTTGTTAAAAAAATCCTGATTCATTATGAAATTTCAAATGACTGTACAATCAAGTGGAATCTACCTATTTAAAAAAGCAATAGTCAAAGCAAAACATCCTCTTCTCCAGATGTTAAGCTTCAACTGCGTAAATATTGCATTTGTTGCAAATCTTCTTTAAAATATGCACATTTTAACTCACCTTATGAACTCATGCATTCATAGACACCTAGTCAACATTCCCTTTCAGGGAAGCAATATTATGCAGAGCACAGAAAGATATAAGGAACAGTATGACAAAGAAATTAAAGCCATGAGATAAGACATAGCCAAGCTTTCAAATGATGCCTGAGCTGCAATTTTGGACTCTTTCTTTCCCCATCCTTTTTCCCCCATCCTTTCTAATGAGAAAGTAAATCTCGTTATACTATTTCAGTTCAAATCAAAGAGTGGAAGACTGTGTATTCTGATTTTTTTTATATCAAAAAGGATTTTCATTGCTTAATTTTTGTTTAACAATGGGCCTACCAATATATATAGAAAATTAAAGCAATCTTCAACAAAGGAACAGCTAAAAAATAATAAGGTAAAACCATGAAGGCTGACCCAAAACGAAGAAATGAATGCTATAGAGAAAGAGTGATTACGAAAGTAGTACAGGTAAGGAACATGAAGTTCAAGAAATAAGAAGAGAGGGACACAGGACTGTAGCCATTATATGAACTATGGTGGTACAGTGGTTAGAGTGCAGTACTGCAGGCTACTTCTGCTGCCTGCCAGCTGTCTGTAATTAAAATCTCACCAGGTTGACTCAGCCTTCCATCCTTCCGAGGTGGATTAAATGAGGACCCAGATTGTTGAGGCCAATATGCTGACTCTGAAAACCGCTTAGAGAGGGCTGTAAAGCGGTATATAAGTCTAAGTGCTATTGCTGTTGCTATTATTAAAACATTTTAAATGCAAATCCAGAGATATACTGAAAAGTCTGCTTTGCTTTTTACCTACAATATTTTCATCCTTTCAATCTAACCACTGGATTCATCTTGATCTTCTATTTTTGACATCAGCAACTTGTGCAAGCAAATGTGTGGCTTTGGAGTAAGCATAAAGGAGAGAGAGAAAAAATCGATACTGAAGTTGAGATTTATAGTTATTACCAAGTAAATGGGAAAAATGTGAAGGAAAAAGAAGACGAAGAAATGGCATCTTTTGCACAACATACTATATTTTATGAAAGCCTTTGAATGAAGATACATGTTTCTTTATCCCTGGTTTAAATTTATTACTTTGAGTATTTATCTTGAAGATTTTCCACTAATGTCAGTGGTAACAATTTATCTCTTTAAAAGAGCTATTTCTACCTCTCAATGTTTGCTTAGAAGTAAATGCCAGTATGTTCAAGCTTTTTCCCAACTGGGTCTACAGATTTCATTCAATTTCACATTTGAATCAATAGGGCTAAGACTGTTTACAAAATATGGTCTAATTCTCTAACAGATATATAGAATTCATGATCTGAAACACTCTTTGGAGGCTTGAATGAGATTTGTAGACCTATTGACATATAGTACATACTCTGACTGGATATATATATATATATATATATATATATATATATATATATATATATACAGTATGTGTCCATCCATCCTTTGAAAAGAAACCTGCCCTTGGAGTTCTTAACCTGTTGGTGACCTGTTGTCAAAATCTTTTCAGAACTATTTTTGGACATGGGGATGATATCTGGCATAAATCCTTTTGAGTTGTGGGTTTTATGTCTGCAGAGAAAAATATCCTCTAAGATGTCTCTTATTTAGAACATGTACTTCAAATTCCAGGACTGACATCTCCTTCTGGGCAATGAGAATATGGCAGAAAAGAGATGTAGAAAATGCTTAACAGCTGTCTAAAGCTGAAGGCATTTTTGCATGGCCCTACCAGTTCTGCTGTTGGCTGCTATTGAAGATTCAGAAATATTGATCTGTAAAATCTATTTTCACTGCTAAGGTTCAGACATTACATTGTTAGATGTTAACTACCGGGCAGAGGTCAAGATCCTATAGCCTAAATAGACCCCAAATCTAGCACCACATATTTGATAAAATCAAAAATAAGGTGATGTTTTTTCAGCTCCTATCTCCCCCACCCCAATTCCTAAACATGTCTCTGACTCTGAAGAGAGGAAATAGGAAGGATAAATAAACTAGGAAGGATGAAATGTCCAAAAGATACAGAAGTCACAACCTTGGTTGAAAGGGCAACCTTGGCCAGGGCCATCTGAATCCTGGCAGGACCATTGATTTTGGCTCTTACTCTTGATACAATTGATATTTGGCTAGCTGAAATATCTTTCTGGTATAAAGTGCTTACCTTAGACAATAAATAACATCTACGACAAAATAATTTTCAAATAATACATAGAAAGCCTCACATCAAGAATAACTTAAACCTAATAACAATTTAAAATCAGACGCCAAGCTAATACTATTGCCATTATTATTTCACTTTTTTAAAAAAATGAAGCAATGATCCAATTTAGAATAAGGGAAGTGAAAGGAAGAAAAATAGTGGTTTTTTTGTGTACATACGCAGAGAAAATTATTTCGGGAATACTAATAGAAATGTATAAAAACTGCTTTCTAAACGGCCAAGTCTAACTGGTAAAAGCTATGTTTTCTTAGAACAAAGGTAGTGCTTATTTATTTTTTAATATCTCAAGATAATTGGGCTATAGTATTCCTGAGAAATAATGACATGAAACTCAAATATGGTGACCAGAGTTAGAGGGATCATGCACTTTATTTTGAGTGAGTAGTACTGATTTTGGCAATTGTATCTGTTGTATCTGAAAGTCAGAAGTTAATGAACATCCTTGCAATTTACACAAGCGCATATCCTCAAGCAGAAAAAGGTGCTCATGGCAATGAATTCATTTGCATCCAATTACAAAGCCTCTCTTTTTTTCAATCTGCTGAAAATAAGCAAGAATAGTCAGAAAATTAAATCTGGAATTCTATGATTTCTTTAAATAACATACACAGATGCCCATCTTAACTAAAAAACTGTGCAGCTAATAAAAACAGTATATAAAATAACATGAAGTAAAATGCATACAGATAATTTAAGAATGACTAACACCCCATTTGATTTGTATTGCATCACCTGGCCCCAGAACCTGAAGGAAGAATAGCAAGAGCAAGAACACTTAGTCTCACCATATTTTTCACGCTATAAGGCACACTTTTTCCCCCACAAAAAATTGGGTGGAAATGAGTGTGCGTCTTATAGAGTGAATGTTGCCAAAGCTCTGTCTACCCACCATCCCCCATCTTTGGCCATTTTTGGCCTCTGTGGATCCCATTTTCAGCCTCTGCATGTCCTGTTTTAGGCCTCCACACACCCCATTTTCAGCCTCCACGTGCCCCATTTTTGGCCCTTTCCAAGTGGTGGGGATTGGCAATAGGTAAAGGCAGCAAATGGCAGCGACAATCCCCACTGCCTGGAACAGGACATGCAGAGGCTGAAAATGGGGCACATGGAGGCCGAAAATAGGGTGCACAGAGGCAGCAATAGTTGGTGGTGGTGATGGGCGGTGACAGCGGTGATGGGCGGCGGTGATCCCCACAGCCTGGAAAAGCTGATCGGCAATATTCCAGGAGGCCGATCCAACTGGCAATCAGCTGCTCGTACTAAATTAGGCTGTGCTGAAGCTGACCAGGCTTGTTTTCTGCAAGAAGGCAAATTGCTGGGAGGCAGAGGCAGATTTTTTTTTCTTGTTTTCCTCCCCAAAAGATAAGTGCATCTTATAGTTTGGAGCGTCTTATAGTGCAAAAAATATGGTATGTACCACTTTACAGTGCTTTACAGCCCTCTCCAAGGGGTTTACAGGGTCAGCCTATTGCACCCAAGAATCTGGGTCCTCATTTTACCCACCTCAGGAGGATGGAAGGCTGAGTCAACCTGGAGGCTGCTGAGATTTGAACTGCCAAATTGCAGGCAGTTGGCAGTCAGCAGAAGTAGCCTGCAGTACTGCACTCTAACCACTGCGCCACTGTGAAGCAAGTTATCAAGTTCTTGCAGAAGGCTAACAGAGTTGGGTCCACCCATATCTCAGGGCAATGACTGTTCTAGAAAGCAGTTATCACAACAGATAAGGACACAACTGAATTTGAGAAAAGACTAAATATCCCTATCTAGCCAAATTTGGTGTTATAGGTAGAACTTTTATGGGAACTCTTTATGATCAGCAAGAATAGCTTGAAAAGAAATGTATATTTTCCGACTGTTTATTCTTTTTTTAAAAAATCAACATAAACAGGGAGTGGAAACTATAAAAAGACTAAACAGATAAAGGAAATGTTGCTTTTTAGTTCTTCTGTTATAAGTGTTCTTCTGGATTAATGACTCTTCTGTAACATAACATAATGAAATGAAGCACATTTTCCCACTGAATGTTCTGCCCAAGAATATTCAATATGTGTGTCTGTGTGTAAAAGAGCATTTCTCATAGTGTAGAAAAACATTTCCCACATTTTTCTCTTCAGAAAGACATGAGTCCATGTCTTCTAAAATCCCTTGTAGTGCTCCAATAAAATAACTTACATATTCATAATAGTATACATTTCTCACAGCAAATATTCAATTTATATTTCAAAAGGACGCTCTCTATTTAATTCATTCATTCATTCATTCATTATTTCATGTTGTTGTTGTTGTTAGTCTGAAGTCATATCAGACCCATCGTGACCCCATGGATAACATTCCTCCAGGTCTTCTTGTCCTTTACCATCCTCCAGAGTCCATTTAAGCTAATGCTGACTGCTTCAGTGACTCCATGCAGCCACCTCATTCTCTGTTGTCCCCTTCTTCTTTTGCCCTCAATTGTTCAATTCATTCATAGTTTGTATGAAAATAAATGCAACTCTGGCCTGATTCTTCCTCAGGAAAAGCAGATTAAAAAAAAAAGCTCAAAAAGAAAAGATAATTTAAAGTGTTATATAAAGAAAAAATACCCACATAAGCAGTTCCAATGCACATTTCATTATAAAATATTGCTCAAAGAAATTTGTACTACAAAAATATAAATGACAAGATTTATATTATATCACAATTTTTGTGTCCTAGGACAAATGAAAGGTTTAATAGCTATGTAAAATTTTAATTCCATTAAAATTAAAATCTGTACCGTTTGCAAAAATATTAAAAAATTGATATTAATAGCTACTGTATAGCTATTACTACTGTACTGTTTAATCTACTTAGTGGACATAATCGTTAACAAAATTGCACTAAGAATTTTACACAGGCAAGGCATTATTGTATGCTACAACCTAACATCTGGTGATACATAAATATAGTTGGAGTTTTCTTCCACCCCCTGAGCAGAGAAAATAAAATATTTATGTCAAGACTGAACATTTATTTAAATATGAACAATAACTTACAGTTTATTCCAACAGATTTGTGCCTTGCATATGCCCAATGGTGACTTAAACAGAAATACGCATTTACTACTTGGAATAGTTTTTTTCTGGTTTAAACATTAAAGGGTGAAAATCCATGCATCAAGAAAATAAATGACTTCCTTGTGCTGTATATACTTCATCCAAAAGAAACTAGACTTTGGGAAATGCAGCAAGTGATAAAAAGTTATCGCAGACAAAGATATGAAATTATGTATTTTTTTTTCTATTATTCCCTTGATGTTTAATGCTTGGTGCCAACGAACCTATGGCTTTCAGGGGGTGAAAAAACTACTTGAAAATGTAGTCTGAAGAGTTTCTTGTTTGAGTATAAGTGGTTGTTGCATAAGTACTTATATATATTTAAGTACTAATAAATGTTAAGGGGTTTGTGTTATGTTTACTGCTACAGTCTTACAAATGCATTCAAAGTATACATGTCACAAATATTGGCAAATTGTGTGGGAACCAATTCCTCCCCTCCCATACCATTTTCAGACTTTACACACAGACAGATAAGATCAAGTCAGGTTAGGCCAAGTCAATCATTGAGACCAATGGATTTTTTTAAAAAAAATTAATTGCTACTAAACCAGAATTACAGTATATGAGACTTCCTAGGGTCCCTTTGTTTTTAAGTGTGAAGGAGGACTTGGTGACTCAAACTAGATTACTGTGTACTGCAAAGGTAGATTTCCCTTTCAATTAATGCCTGATGTCATCCTGCACCTTGTATTTGAGCATGTTGAACCTAAAGAGAAGTCTAAAGAGGGACATGACAGCAATCTAGAAATCTGTGGAGCAAAAAGGGGGAGGATTGGTTCTCTTGAATCTTTTGAAGTTATAACAAGAACCAAAGGATGGAAGTTTTATAGAGAGAGAGAGATCCAAACTCAACATAAAGAGGATTTTCCTGACCCTGAGATCCATTAAGTAGTGGGACAGGATGCATCCCAGAGTCTTAGAAGCTCAATCACTGGAAGTTTTCAAGCAAAGATTCATTTGTCTGGAATGATACCAGGACTCATGCCCTAGCATGGAAATTGGTGTAGAACAGTTCCACATTTCCATTTTTTTATGCTTCTATGAATGCAATGCATCTGGTTGTTTCATAGGAAGAAGACACAAAATGCTACTGTTTTTCTACAGGATTCTTTTTAAAAAGTATTTCCAGGTTAGCTTAGTAACTTCTTTACTCTGCTTAGATTTTTTTTTACCACAGTGGAGGTTATTTAGATATTGTCACTTAATTAGCTACCTGACACATACATTTACAAGAATGTGTAGCTGTAGTGTACTATTGATATGTTATATATTTTAGATATGAATTGGAACTCTCTTTATCATTGCTACTACCAATTGTACTTTTGGTTTTTTTTATTTCTTCTTTCTACAGATATTCTTCTTTTGAATAAAGAGCCAAGAGCACATTTTATTGTATGTGGTGGACTTACGTTAAAAAAAATGGGCAAAGATACACAGGTGACTGGAAAAGATGATAGGGAAACATGTAGATTTTAAACCTGAACTGTTTTTATTAGGTATAATATCAGAAATATTAGATAAGAAAAGTATGTATTTAACATTACATGTCATAACAGCAGCAAGAATTATATTCACGCAATATTGGAAAAATGAAGAAACACTGCGAGATGAATCAAGAAGATACTAGACTGTGCAGAAATGGATAGATTGACATTGAAAATTAAACAGAAAGAAGACACAGAATACTGTCAAACATGGAATCCATTTTATCAGTGGTTGGAAAAATGGGGTGGAGATTAAGAATGTAATCAGTATTGTTAAGCTAATTAAATACCCAGACAACACAATGTTTATTAAGCACTAAGAAATATAATTAACAGAAAATCAATAAAATTTATTAAAGAAAAAAAGAGCCAAGAGCTTCACCATAGCATTGCTGCCAAAGGAAAAAAACAAAGAAGATTAAGTTGGATATTTTGTGTTGAATGCAGGATAGTTGTGATGATGCTTGGGGCCATTTACCCACTATATAACCACCATATTTATTTATTCATTGTTGAGGCTAGTGAATAGGACATGCAAAGGGAAAAAATCCTCTGTTGGTGGTTAGAAACAGAAAGATACACATGCAGGAACAGTGCATGTTATTTTGCAAAAATCATACTAATACAAATACCTATATTAGTTTCCACCTCCTTGTCTGTGGTGAAAAATCTAAAGATAGGAAAAGCTACAAAAATTCTTAATTTCGTAAGAAATTTTTGTTTCATGTGTGGATTGCATGGCTTATCTGATGACAAAATCCCCTGCTCTTGGTTTTCTATAGAGGATTGTAAATACTGCAGTGATTTATATACTATTCAGATGAGCACTATTTTTCAAACCAGTAGAATACTGAAATTCTTCAATAAAATAATTCATATTTATTTCTTCAAGATTAAATGAACAAACAGTTTTCTTTTCTACTTTTCCTTTCTGCCTTTCTGCCTTCCTGCCTTTTGGAAGAGAAGTTTAGGTGCTAAATGTTTGAAGTTGTAAAATACAATTTGTACCTGTTGTTGTTCTGCACATTCTGTTGTGGCTTATAACTTATAAAAATTATACTTATAATCTTTATAAGTTATAAGCCACAACAGAATGTGCAGAGTAAATAGTAATGTATGGTAAATTATACATTTACTAGAGAATACATAAAAAGAAGGGGATCAACATGTTGTGTTATTAGCATAATAAGTAACATGATCCACAGATTGTTTTGCTTTTTTTATAATGAAGAATGAGTATTTTGTGCAATATTGGCATGCTTTACACTGGCATCAGGCTAAAATACCACTTCAGTTGCTAAAAACATATGGGGATAGCAAGATCTTTGTTAAGTTTGCATGAAGAGTCAGACGCGAGGAGTTCCAGCAAAGAAGTTTATTAGTGACTACAGCTCGAATGGACCCGTTCTGGCTTGGCTACGGCTGCTTCTTATAGCCTGCAGCCGTAGCTGCCAGCCAATGGGAGTGCAGGGTTTCTTCCCGCACTATTTAAACCAATACCATTTGACATTTTACAAGAACAGTTCAAATAAACCAATAACATTCAAACCTACATACATAACACCCCTCCCCACTAGGTTCAGTCCATACCAAACCCCAACCTATCTAATGTATTCCTTTAAATAGGTGGGGCTCTTACGTGTACGTTGAGACCTTCGTGGTTCAGAACTTTAACGCTCACCCAGTGAGAGGGGAAATGTGTCTACTGACATTTCCCTGTTGGGACTTCCTGAGGAAGAAGACCCTGTTAGACTGTTAGAATCTGGTCTCTCCTCCCAACCCATCTCCATTCCAATGTCAGCACCCAAGTCAGGTAGTGATGTGCAATCTTCCACTTCTAAGGATGGATCTTGGCTTTGTGACAGGGTTCGGATGGTTCCTGTCGCAATGGCTCGTTACACATGGGGTTGATTCCTGTTTGCTGATTTTCCTCCTGTTCCCCTCCTTCCCCCTAGAAGGGACATCAGGTGAGGGACCTAGAGGGGACAGGGTCGATGTTCCTGAGGAACCTGGATCTAAGTTGGTCAATGTGCCTGCTCCAGAGGAGGCCATCCTCTGTTTGTACCCTGTAAGAACGAGGGCCCGTGATGTGAGTTATTTCAGCAGGAATCCCAAAGGTCACCTATAAGGTTCCTAGCATAGACAGAATCTCCCACACTAAAAGAACGAACTTTGGAAGTGGAATCCAGTGTGCGTGGGTGGTAAGTGGGATGAAGGCGGTCAAGGAAGACTAAGTTTCCTGCCCATCAACAACTCTGCTGGGGACAAGTTATTTGATGGGCTAGGAGTGATGTGTTGAACACTAAGAAGTTTTTCAAGCTTCTCAGTGATGTCCCCAGGACCCAGCTGCTGAAGCTTTCTTTGGTGAAGCGTACCATGCATTCAGCCCGCCATTGGCGAAGGGTGCCCAGGGGCAGTGAGGGCATGTCTGATGCCCTGTTGAGCTAGAAAGGATTCAAAAATGTTAGATGTGAATTGAGGGCCATTGTCAGAAACAAGGACATCTGGTAACCCATGGGTGACAAACAATTTTCTGAGCTGCTTGATGACAGCCTCAGTTGTAGTGGATGTCATGGGAATTACCTCTAGCCATTTAGAGTATGCATCTACTAGCACTAGAAAAGTGTGCCCTCTTGTAGGGCCTGCAAAATCAATGTGGATTCTAGACCATGGGCCCCTAGGACATTCCCATTCCTGTGTGGGCGTGAGGTGGGGCAGGCCTGACTACCTGGCATTGGGACAAGATGCTACCCAGTTTTCAACCATTTTGTCAATACCTGGCCACCATACATAACTCCTGGCCAAACCTTTCATCCTTACAATCCCAGGATGACCCTCATGTAACATTTCCAAAACCTCCCTTGCAGTTTTGCAGGAATAACCACCCTGTTACCCCACAAAATACATCCTCTTAATACAGATAATTCAGTTTGCCTGGACTTAAAAGGTTGGGCAAGGTGAGGTAGATCTTGAAGAGGCCAACCTTTCTTAATCCAGCCCATAACAGGTGCTAATACAGCATCTTTGGTAGTTTCTCTGGCAATCTCAGCAGCATGGACTGGAAGCTTAGCTACGGTCTCCAGGAAAAAGGTGTGAGTTTCAAGTTCAAAGTCCTCCTGTGGCAAGGTAGTGGGCAACGACTCAGTGCATCAGCATGTCCAATGTCCTTGCCAGGCCTGTGAATCAGTTTGTATGAATAGGCTGCAAGAAATTCAGTCCACCTCAGCATTCTTGGTGACAGGATATTAGTGTAGGTTTGTCTCCTGCCACAATGCCTAATAAAGTTTGTGATCTGTAACAATGGTGAATGACCTGCCATACAGATATTCATGAAATTTCTTAACAGCTGCAACAACTGCTAAAGCCTCCTTGTCCAATTGGCTATAATTCCTCTCTGCTTTGGACAAAGTGCGAGAGTAAAATGCAATTGGGGCTTCCCTTCCATTGGGAAGCCTGTGACTCAAACCCCCCCCCACTCCAAAAGGGGATGCATCACAAGTCAGAACAACAGGCAAATTCTCAGAGAATTGTATCAACACAGCATCAGACGTGATTAGTCTCTTAATACTGTTAAATGCTGACTGTTCCTTCCGCCCCCAGATCCAAACAGCTTTCTTATCAAGCAGGCGATGTAAGGCTCAGCAATAGATGCTTTGTGAGGTAGAAACATGTGGTAAAAGTTAATAAGTCCAAGGAAGGCTTGCAAATCTGCCTTGCATCGAGGTTTAGGGGCTTCCTTGATTGCTTTAACCTTGGCATCAGTAGGATGGATGCCATGCTTGTCAATCATATACCCAGGAACTCAACTCTGTCTGTTTTGAGTGTACATTTGTCTTCCTTGACTTTTAAACCCGCTTTTCTGAATCTGGTAAGGACTTCTCTGAGTCTTTCTTGAAGCTGAGTGTCATTTTCAGCAGAGATTAATACATCATCAAAATAAGGCACTACCCCTGGCAGTCCTTGCAACATTCTTTCCATAAGGCTTTGAAAAATGCCAGGTGCCACGCTTACTCCAAATTGTAGTCTTTTACATTTGAAGGCACCTCTATGAGTCACAATTGTTTGTGCCTCTGCAGTGGCATCATCAACTGTTAATTGTTGATATGCCTGAGCTAAGTCCAGTTTAGCAAATACTGTACCCCTGCCAAGGGAATGGAGCAGATGATGCACAACTGGTACAGGATATGCGCTCTGCTGCAGCGCATGGTTAAGTGTCCCCTTGTAGTCACCACAGATTCTCACTGACCCATCAGCCTTGACTGGTGTGACTATGGGTGTTTCCCATCTGGAGTGGTCAGTAGGCTCTAAAACCCCTTGAGCAATGAGCTTATCTAATTGTGCATCAATTTTTCCTTTAAAGCAAATGGGACCCTCCTGGGCTTTAAACGAATTGGGGGCACCTTGGGGTCTAGGCTGAAAGCAATAGGGGTCCCCATATACTTGCCCAGTCCTTCGCTGAAGACCTCTGGAAACTCAGACTTCAAGGACTCTTCCCAGTCAGAACTGCTCACGTGATGGATGCCAGTCACCTCGATGCCAAGTGGCTTGAACCACTCAAGTCCCAGCAAACTTGGGCGATCCTTGTCCACGATGGTCAGGGCAAACGTTTGGTGTGGCCTTTAAACTGCACGTTGAAATCTCTCGCTCCAACTACTGGAATCTTGTTCCCTTGGTAGTCTTTGAGAGTCAGTGCTTGCTTCTGGAAATGCTTTTTCTGAATTTTGGGAAAGAGTCTGTGGATAGTGTCCCATGACACCATAGATAAATAAGAGCCTGAGTCCACTTCCATTTGGCAAGGCCTTCCTTCAATAAACACCTTCACATGTACTTTTCTGCTATTTAAGGGTGAAGAATGACCAATAGTGATTGTTTGGTGAGTTTCATTCTTGCCATTTGCTTCTAAATTTCGCCCCATTTTTTCAAGGAAATTGTTGGGCTTAAAGTCTCTATCAGGAAATTTCTTCCTAACTGGTGGAGTTCTGGATGATTTGCAGACTCTGGCTATGTCCCCGTTTCTCACAACGTAGGCAAATGGAGTCAAAGAACTTGCATTCAGTGCGGGGGTGGCCCCCCACAGCCTCTGCAATAGAACCCTTGCCTGTTTTTCCCAGAGTCTTTTCTTTTCTTCTCCATTCTGAGTTAAAAATCCCCTCCTCTGCCTCACTGCCATCAGAATCAGAGTCTATTTGTTGCAATGAGCTGTTGTGGATTTTCCCCCATCAGAATGGCTTGAGGCCTGGCTTGAGGCCTTGTTAATCTTTTTCATGGCCGCTGCTGAGGACTTGGTGGCTTCCGCTGAAACAGCTTCTTCAATGGCCTCTTTAAACGTGATCTTAGGTTTCATTAAAAGTTTGCTTTGTAAGACCTTATCTTTTAGGCCTAAAACAAACCGATCACGCATGGCCTCTTCTAAGTTGGTAAAGTCACAAGCACCCCCAATGTCCCTTAAACTTGCCACGAAGTCATTAACATTCTCGCTATCCCCTTGATCCCGACGGTAAAATTCGTGTCTCTTAATGAGGCACGATACTTGTGGGGCGTAATGGGCTCTTAAAAGTTTCTCTAAATCGGGCCATTCCATTACCTTCAGCTCTGCTGCTCCCGCCAACGCCTTCGCCATTTTGAAGACTGCCGGACCGCAGTGCGTGAGAAAGACCGCCCTCTTCCGTCTCTCGGGGATGCCGGCGAGATCGTTCCCTTCCAGGAACATGTGGAAACGATCCGCATACGATTCCCAGTCTTCCGTCGCCGGATCGAACGGTGCTGGGGGGGTGTTCAGCGCAGCCATCTCGCTCAGTTGCTTGTTCGTCGCGTCGTCTTCTCTTCAGGGAAATCCCATCCTCGTCGCCAGTGTTAAGTTTGCATGAAGAGTCAGACGCGAGGAGTTCCAGCAAAGAGTTTATTAGTGACTACAGCTCGAATGGACCCGTTCTGGCTTGGCTACGGCTGCTTCTTATAGCCTGCAGCCGTAGCTGCCAGCCAATGGGAGTGCAGGGTTTCTTCCCGCACTATTTAAACCAATACCATTTGACATTTTACAAGAACAGTTCAAATAAACCAATAACATTCAAACCTACATACATAACA
>CM019151.1:72285296-72307080 GCA_009733165.1 Naja naja
ATATATATATATATATATATATATATATATATATATATATATATATGTGAGGTCTTGGTGTATTGGTCTTGTCCGTGTAAGATTGAGAATACCTTGGCAGCGTTTGGAAAATCTCATCCGTCATCTTCAGGCTGGTGTCTTCAGCTTAGTTCTCCTGGGAGAAGTGTGTGATCGTGGCTGTTTTCCCCTTTTAAACTCTAGAGTTGGATGTGTTGTTACTTCTTGATTGGTTTGTGGAGTTGATGTATGCAGATTGGATGGCTTTTTCCTGAGACCCTGTGTGGCTGAGGTGCTGGCTGTGTCTCTCAGCCTTTTGTGTTGTAACGACCTGGGTAATGGGCTGTGTGATGACCTTCTGAGTTCTATTGTTGTGATGTCCTGGGTGTGGTGCTGTAATCTCCTGGGTGGTTGTCTGTGCTGCAACCTCCTGATGTTTTGTGTTGTGATCTCCTGAGTTCTGTGATGTAGTATCCTGGGTGGAAGGCTGTGATGTGGCATTCTGGGCCTTGGTTTGGCTCCGAGTTTGAGGTCTGGCTATGTGTGTGTCAGTTTGCTTAGTTTGGGGGTTGGAGGGGGTGTAGCAGCTGGTGTTGCAGCCATGGTCTGGTTTCTGGATGGTGGTTGCCTTTCATCTGTGGCGTGGGCTTGGGTTTGAGTCTGGTGAAGGAGATTGGTGGTGGCATCATGTGTTATTTTGGGTCGGTGTTGGTTTTGTGGCTGGGACTTCGTTTGTTGATTAGGGCTAGTTTCCAGATGTCTGGTAGGGAAGTATCATCCCGTTTATTCATGTTATGGGGTGTTTCTCTATTTGATGGCTTCCTAATTATTCTCTTGTTGAAGTGTTCAGTATTGGAGATAAGTTTGGATCCCTCAAAATCAATTTCATGTCCTGTGGCTTTAAGGTGCTGGAAAAGGGAGGAAGTTTTTCTTCTTTTCTGACTGCGTTCTTGTGTTCTGCGATGCGTGCATTTATTCTCCTGTTGGTTTGTCCAATGTATGTGGCTGGGCAAATTTTGCATGGTATTTTATAAACTCCTTGGTTTTAGCTGGATCTTGTCTTTGGGGTTTCTTAAGATGTTGGCTATTTTTGGTCAGTGCCAAAGGCTGTCCTGATATTGTGTTTGTGGAGAATTTTGCTGATTTTATCTGTGGTGCCTTTGATGTAAGGGAGGAGGGCGATGCCATTGTCCTGTTCTGTGTCTTGGTTTTTGGGGAGTCTCCCTTGGATTAGGTTGGTGATTGTGCTTCTTTGGAATCCATTGGACATTATACGTTAGTGAGGGTGTGTAATTCTGTTCTCAAGTGGTCTTTGTCAGCTAGGCGTTTGGTTCTGGAGATGAGGGTCTTGCTACTGAGTTGATCTGTGCAGGGTGGTGATGGGATTGTGCATTTAAGTAGCGGTTAGTGTGTGTCTTTTTCTGGTAGATGGTGTGTCCTAGGGAGCCGTTGGGTTTTTGTAAATTAGGGCGTCCAGGAGCGGAAGTTGATTGTTGGTTTCTGTTTCCATGGTAAATTGTATTTTGGGGTGTAGGCTGTTGAGATGTGTGAGGAAGTTGTCCAGTTTTTCTTTCCCGTGTGGCCAAATTACGAAAGTGTCATCTACATATCTAAGCCAGAGTTTGGGTTTGTATTCGGTTTGTCTAGAGCATTGGTTTCAAAATGTTCCATGTATAGTTAGCGATGACGGGTGAGAGGGGTGATCCCATAGGTGCTCCTTCTATCTGTTTATATCTTTGTCCATTGTGGATGAAATGCGTGTTGGAAAGGCAATGGTTGGTCAGATCTAGGATGTGCTTAGGGGGTTGTATTTGTTTTGGATAGCTGTCAAGGCTTCTTTAATAGGTACTTGAGTGAAGAGGGATATGACATCGAAGCTCACAAGTAGGTCACTGGGTTGTAGGTTTTGTTTCTTTATTGTTTCTATGAAGTGGAAAAATTTTTGTCGTGAGGTGATGGATTCTGTGTAGGGCTGGAGTTGTTTGGCGAAATTTGGCAAGGTTCTGTAGAGGTGAGCCTATGGAGCTGACTATGGGTCTGAGTGGTGTTCCTTCTTTGTGTATCTTGGGGAGGCCATAGAGCTTAGGGCATCTAGATGATTTTTCTCTGGGGATGATTCTTTGTTGGATCTCTTCACTGATGGGCTGAGCTTTTATTTTGGATTTGGTGTTTTCTCTAGATAGGTGGTGGGGTCTGTGTTTAGAGGTTTGTAAGCGGGGTCTTGGAGTAGGTTGGATAGTTTGGATTGGTAGTCAGATGTGTTCATCACGACTGTGGCGTTGCCTTTGTCTGCTGGGAGGATGATTATGTTGTTGTCTTTCCTCAAGTTGCTGAGTGCTTTTGTTCTTCTTTGTGTAAGTTGCTTCTGGGTGGACTGCTGGAGCAGAGGACGTTGGTGACTTCAAGTCTGATTTTATTGGCTGTGTCTGGGTTAATTTTGGCTAGGCTAGCTTCAACTCCACATATGATGTTTTCAGTGGGGATGCGTTTGGGGAGCGACAGCAAAGTTGAATCCTTTGGAAAGGACATTGGTTTCTGCCATGGTGAGGTTCTGTCTGATATGTTGTGTACTGTTTGTTTCATGCATTGTTGTGGAGGGGTTGGGCTTCTGGCGTTTCTCTAGTCTGTGGAGTTTGTTGGTGTGTGTCTGTCTTGTGAAAGGTTTCTGTTTCGGCTCTCCAGAGGGCTAGTTGTTTGGATTTGTCCCAGAGTGCTGGGTGGATTTTGTTACTGAGTTTGAGGTGGAGGTGAGTAGGTCCCTGTTGGTTTGGTCTAGTAGGAATCTTTTCCTATGGAGTTCGTTTCTGATTAGAGCTAATGCAGTTCTTTTCAGGATCCTTTCAGTGGCTGAGTTTTAGTGTGGAATTTGAGTTGGAAGCATGTGGGGATCACGTTTTTGTCTCGGCAATTGCGTAGGAATGTGAGTCACATAAGATGGTGGCTCTTCGCGCTGAGTTTCTCATAGATCGGGTCAGCTGGAAGGTTTCCTCCCGTAGAAGTAGATATTTGTTTTAAATTAATTTTCGCAGGTAAAGGTATGTAGGTCTTGGTGTATTGGGTCTTGTCCGTGTAAGATTGAGAATACCTTGGCAACTTCGAATCTCATCCGTCATCTTCAGGCTGGTGTCTTCAGCCGTTCTCCTGGGAGAAGTGTGTGATCGTGGCTGTTTTTCCTTTTAAACTCTAGAGTTGGCTGTGTTGTTACTTCTTGATTGGTTTGTGGAGTTGATGTATGCAGATTGGATGGCTTTTTCCTGAGACCCTGTGTGGCTGAGGTGCTGGCTGTGTGTCTCTCAGCCTTTTGTGTTGTAACGACCTGGGTAATGGGCTGTGTGATGACCTTCTGAGTTCTATTGTTGTGACATCCTGGGTGTGGTGCTGTAATCTCCTGGGTCGTTGTCTGTGTTGCAACCTCCTGATGTTTTGTGTTGTGATCTCCTGAGTTCTGTGATGTAGTATCCTGGGTGGAAGGCTGTGATGTGACATTCTGGGCCTTGGTTTGGCTCGAGTTTGAGGTCTGGCTATGTGTTTATAAGTGTGTCAGTTTGCTTAGTTTGGGGGTTGGAGGGGGTGTAGCAGCTGGTGTTGCAGCCATGGTCTGGTTTCTGGATGGTGGTTGCCTTTCATCTGTGGTGGGCTTGGGTTTGAGTCTGGTGAAGGAGATTGGTGGTGGCATCATGTGTTATTTTGGGTCCGGTGTTGGTTTTGTGGCTGGGACTCGTTTGTTGATTAGGGCTAGTTTCCAGATGTCTGGTAGGGGAAGTATCATCCCGTTTATTCATGTTATGGGGTGTTTCTCTATTTCGATGGCTTCCCTAATTATTCTCTTGTTGAAGTGTTCAGTATTGGAGATAAGTTTGGATCCCTCAAAATCAATTTCATGTCCTGTGGCTTTAAGGTGCTGGAAAAGGAGAGTTTTTTCTTCTTTTCTGACTGCGTTCTTGTGTTCTGCAATGCGTGCATTTATTCTCCTGTTGGTTTGTCCAATGTATGTGGCTGGGCAAATTTTGCATGGTATTTTATAAACTCCTTGGTTTTCTAGCTGGATCTTGTCTTTGGGGTTTCTTAAGATGTTGGCTATTTTTGGTCAGTGCCAAAGGCTGTCCTGATATTGTGTTTGTGGAGAATTTTGCTGATTTTATCTGTGGTGCCTTTGATGTAAGGGAGGAGGGCGATGCCATTGTCCTGTTCTGTGTCTTGGTTTTTGGGGGAGTCTCCCTTCGGATTAGGTTGGTGATTGTGCTTCTTTGGAATCCATTGGACATTATACGTTAGTGAGGTGTGTAATTCTGTTCTCAAGTGGTCTTTGTCAGCTAGGCGTTTGGTTCTGGAGATGAGGGTCTTGGCTCTGGAGTTGATCTGTGCAGGGTGGTGATGGGATTGTGCATTTAAGTAGCGGTTAGTGTGTGTCTTTTTCTGGTAGATGGTGTGTCCTAGGGAGCCGTTGGGTTTTGTAAATTAGGGCGTCCAGGAGCGGAAGTTGATTGTTGGTTTCTGTTTCCATGGTAAATTGTATTTTGGGGTGTAGGCTGTTGAGATGTGTGAGGAAGTTGTCCAGTTTTTCTTTCCGTGTGGCCAAATTACGAAAGTGTCATCTACATATCTAAGCCAGAGTTTGGGTTTGTATTGGATTTGTCTAGAGCATTGGTTTCAAAATGTTCCATGTATAGGTTAGCTATGACAGGTGAGAGGGTGATCCCATAGGTGCTCCTTCTATCTGTTTATATCTTTGTCCATTGTGGATGAAGTATGCGTGTTGGAAAGGCAATGGTTGGTCAGATCTAGGATGTGCTTAGGGGGTTGTATTTGTTTTGGATAGCTGTCAAGGCTTCTTTAATAGGTACTTGAGTGAAGAGGGATATGACATCGAAGCTCACAAGTAGGTCGCTGGGTTGTAGGTTTTGTTTCTTTATTGTTTCTATGAAGTGGAAAGAATTTTTATGCGTGTGAGGTGATGGATTCTGTGTAGGGCTGGAGTTGTTTGGCGGAAATTTGGCAAGGTTCTGTAGAGGTGAGCCTATGGAGCTGACTATGGGTCTGAGTGGTGTTCCTTCTTTGTGTATCTTGGGAGGCCATAGAGCTTAGGGCATCTAGATGATTTTTCTCTGGGGATGATTCTTTGTTGGATCTCTTCACTGATGGGCGAGGCTTTTATTTTGGATTTGGTGTTTTCTCCAGATAGGTGGTGGGGTCTGTGTTTAGAGGTTTGTAAGCGGGGTCTTGGAGTAGGTTGGATAGTTTGGATTGGTAGTCAGATGTGTTCATCACGACTGTGGCGTTGCCTTTGTCTGCTGGGAGGATGATTATGTTGTTGTCTTTCCTCAAGTTGCTGAGTGCTTTTGTTCTTCTTTGTGTAAGTTGCTTCTGGGTGGACTGCTGGAGCAGAGGACATTGGTGACTTCAAGTCTGATTTTATTGGCTGTGTCTGGGTTAATTTTGGCTAGGCTAGCTTCAACTCCACATATGATGTTTTCAGTGGGGATGCGTTTGGGGCGACAGCAAAGTTGAATCCTTTGGAAAGGACATTGGTTTCTGCCATGGTGAGGGTTCTGTCTGATATGTTGTGTATTGTTTGTTTCATGCCTTGTTGGGGGGGTTGGGCTTCTGGCGTTTCTCTAGTCTGTGGAGTTTGTTGGTGTGTGTGTCTGTCTTGTGAAAGGTTTCTGTTTCTCTCCAGAGGGCTAGTTGTTTGGATTTGTCCCAGAGTGCTGGGTGGATTTTGTTACTGAGTTTGAGGTGGAGGGTGAGTAGGTCCCTGTTGGTTTGGTCTAGTAGGAATCTTTTCCTGTGGAGTTCATTTCTGATTAGAGCTAATGCAGTTCTTTTCAGGATCCTTTCAGTGGCTGAGGTTTTAGTGTGGAATTTGAGTTGGAAGCATGTGGGGATCACGTTTTGTCTCGGCAATTGCGTAGGAATGTGAGGTCACATAAGATGGTGGCTCTTCGCACTTCGAGTTTCTCATAGATCCGGGTCAGCTGGAAGGTTTCCTCCCTGTAGAGGTAGGATATTTGTTTTCGTAGATTTTCACGGGTAAAGGTATGTAGGTCTTGGTGTATTCGGGTCTTGTCCCGTGTAAGATTGAGAATACCTAGGCAACGTTTCGACGAAATCTCATCCGTCATCTTCAGGCTGGTGTCTTCAGCTTCGTTCTCCTGGGAGAAGTGTGTGATCATGGCTGTTTTTCCTTTTAAACTCTAGAGTTGGCTGTGTTGTTACTTCTTGATTGGTTTGTGGAGTTGATGTATGCAGATTGGATGGCTTTTTCCTGAGACCCTGTGTGGCTGAGGTGCTGGCTGTGTGTCTCTCAGCCTTTTGTGTTGTAACGACCTGGGTAATGGGCTGTGTGATGACCTTCTGAGTTCTATTGTTGTGACATCCTGGGTGTGGTGCTGTAATCTCCAGTGTCGTTGTCTGTGTTGCAACCTCCTGATGTTTTGTGTTGTGATCTCCTGAGTTCTGTGATGTAGTATCCTGGGTGGAAGGCTGTGATGTGACATTCTGGGCCTTGGTTTGGCTCCGAGTTTGAGGTCTGGCTATGTGTTTATAGCGTGTGTCAGTTTGCTTAGTTTGGGGGTTGGAGGGGGGTGTAGCAGCTGGTGTTGCAGCCATGGTCTGGTTTCTGGATGGTGGTTGCCTTTTGTCTGTGGCGTGGGCTTGGGTTTGAGTCTGGTGAAGGAGATTGATGGTGGCATCATGTGTTATTTTGGGTCCGGTGTTGGTTTTCGTGGCTGGGACTCATTTGTTGATTAGGGCTAGTTTCCAGATGTCTGGTAGGCGGAAGTATCATCCCGTTTATTCATGTTATGGGGTGTTTCTCTATTTCGATGGCTTCCCTAATTATTCTCTTGTTGAAGTGTTCAGTGTTGGAGATAAGTTTGGATCCCTCAAAATCAATTTCAGGTCCTGTGGCTTTAAGGTGCTGGAAAAGGGAGGAAGTTTTTTCTTCTTTTCTGACTGCGTTCTTGTGTTCTGCAATGCGAGCATTTATTCTCCTGTTGGTTTGTCCAATGTATGTGGCTGGGCAAATTTTGCATGGTATTTCATAAACTCCTTGGTTTTCTAGCTGGATCTTGTCTTTGGGGTTTCTTAAGATGTTGGCTATTTTTTGGTCAGTGCCAAAGGCTGTCCTGATATTGTGTTTGTGGAGAATTTTGCTGATTTTATCTGTGGTGCCTTTGATGTAAGGGAGGAGGGCGATGCCATTGTCCTGTTCTGTGTCTTGGTTTTTGTGGGGAGTCTCCAACCTAATCCTAAGGGAGACTCCCCCCAATATTAGAAATTATAAATTATTTGACTTTCGTGCAGATACGTACAGATGCTGTACTAATTTGTTGTGCAGTAAAAATAATCTTGAGCTAGGTGCTGAGTATTGAAGTCTCTGTTGAGACCTACACCTACTATTATGTATGTAAGCAAAATTACAAAATAATTGGCTCTATTATATGAATCCTTTTTTTAACATCCTGAACCACCAGATTTAACCTTTGTCTAAATGAGGTTGAAAAAGTCAGGTAAGGAATCTTAGGCAAGAGTAAAACAAAATGCAGGTGCAGTTTGATTCACTGGTTCCAGGTTTCATTCTCAAAACCTTTAAATAGGACAGAAAAAGATTCTGTTTCTCAAAACAAAAGGCTGCATAATTACTCCCATTTGATAGGTCTGATTCACAGAAAACAGTTTCCTAAGTTTCATTGGAAGTTTTAATTTTTTTATTTTTATTTTTAATTACATTTATATGCCGCCCTTCTCCGAAGACTCAGGGCGGCTTACAATTTTTGGAGCACAACCCAATGCGCTCAGCAATAGCCTTCATTCAATTGTATATGCCTGCTTATTACTAAGCGGCATTTTTACAAAGTCAGCTTATTGCCCCCAACAATCTTGGGTCCTCAATTTACCTACCCTGAGAGGATGGAAGGCTGAGTCAACCTTGAGCCTGGTGGGATTCGAGCCTACAGTAATTGTAGACAGCTGGATCTTAAGAGCAGGCATTTAACAGCCTGAGCCACCAAGGACTCTTATCATTAAATATTTAGTCATGCTTAGTAACTAAAGTGAACTTTTATTGTATTCAGTACAATTAAAATAAGTTTCCAGTGCAGCACCTTCTAATTATGGCAACAGACCAATTCTTAAGCAATAGTCCTCATCTTAAACAATAAAGAGTGTCAAGCTTATTCTTCCTCTAGAGTAGGCTGAATTGTCTAAGGAGATGGAAGTGCTCATTAATCACTGTCTTTACTGAGATAACTTCTATCCAAACTAAAATGAAGAATCATCCTTCGATCAATCATAGTACATAATAACAGTTGTCCTTATAATTAAATGTCACTTGTGGAATAGCCGAATTTTGAAAGCACAAAGGGCTATAGTCAATCTCTAAAATTTACCTTCCTGCAAATTGGTGATAGGAGGAATATGCTACTGAAACATCTCCAGTATCAGAAAACTGAATAATCCATAACACCGTCTAATGCTATGTTTGTTCAAGTCTAAATTCTATGCAAAAACAACTATATTCATCACACTTTGATTTTGTGACCACGGGTTACAAAGGTTTTATATTCATAGACAAAATAGGCATTTTTTTTATTGTTTTAAGCAGTTAGAGAAAGAACAATATATACTTGCATGGCAAATACACAGTCAAAACCACTCAAAAGGGTAAAATGAGTAGATTTTCTAGATACTCCTAATCTCAAAAAAGCCCCCAAACATAGTCCCCCATCATGTTTTAGTTACACTGTCTTTGGTGATGATATTCATAGTCTGCAGACATATTGTGTTGTTTTCAGCCCCTGACCCTGAATGTTTAAAGTCTGGGAGGAAAATGTGAATCTACATTGTTGAATATGCTAATAAGGAATGAAGCCTTGGGACGAAGGCTTCACTCAAGTCTGCCTTTCAGGTGGAAAAAAATAATAATTTAAAATGATTGGTCCACCCATCCGGTGGAAAAATAAAGTAACATCATTGGTTGGGTGGTCTGACAGAGCCCTTTAAAAGAGGGAGCTGTCAGACTGGCCAGTTCGTTGTACTGGTCTACTGAATAAAGAGCTGTACTCACTAGATCAGTGGTGGCTAACCTTTTTTGGCACCCATGCCGATAATTGCACGCACGTGCGCTTGCATGCACTCATGTGCCAGCCCCCAGAAGGCAATGCGTGCTGCCCCCAATGCCCCCTGCGCATGTGCATGTGACCCCCCTTGCGAGCTGCACGTCTGCACATGCATGTGCGATTCCCCCTCAAGTGCTGTGCATCTGCGCATGCACGCTTGATTGCTCCCGTGCACACTGTGCATCTTTGCGTATGCATGCATGACTCCCTCCTCACATGCAGCGCATCCCTGCACATGTGTGTGCATCTCCCACGCACCCCCTCCAACCCCTGTGCATGTATACCAGCTGACAATCAGCTGTCAGGCAGTGGCACGCACGCGCAAGTGCAGTGGGGCTCTTCCAGGTGACCTCTCGTGTGCCACTTCCGGCATGTGTGGCATAGGTGCACCAACATGGCACTAGATACTGTGTCCTGCTTCTTCACTCAACCCCAACTTAACATACATCTTTGGGTCCAGTATTACTAGCTTTCTTCAGTGGTTTCTTACTTACCTCCTTTGCGCTTATTCATGATCTCCACTGGATAATGTGAAAAATTTTACAGGGAGGGCAGAGTAAATGGGTGATTGAATTGGAGTTCCTACACTAACAAAAATTATCTAATAGCTTTCTTTTTGAATTATTATATTCATCATCTGTATTTGTGTGTTTTGGGGAAAGAAATCACAGCACTATTTTATACTATATCAGGAGTCAAACAGTTGATAATATAAGATGGAGGCCCAACTTATAACTTTGAAAACTGGGTCTGGTTTTTTCCCCCCTCTTCAGTTCATTAAACCAAGATTCACAGCAAGCTTATCTTGCTGAAAGTAATGTGTCACCAATTACTTTTTAACCAAACTTCTTAAAAATATGAGAACACAGTGTGACATTTCAGGGAAAGAACAACTATACTTGTCCATTTAATTATCTCCTCTCAAAGAACTCTGCATTTTCTCCCCCTTTTTTTTAGTCAGAGAAATGGTGTATTACTTCAGTAAAGAGTAGACTTAACTACACTGTGAAATGTTCCAGGTACTTCAGTAAAATATGAAGCCTTACTTTCAGAAGCTTTAATGTTTGCTGTTTTGAGAGGAAGTATAATTTTATATATAATCTTTATATCTTGATGTTAGTATTATGTATCAATCTATTTATGTGCCAAGAGGGTACTTAAGACACTTAACAACAACAATAGCAACAGTTCAGTCAATCAATCAATCAGTCAGTCAGAATAGAGCTGGAAAGAACATTGGAAATTTACTAGTCCTGCTCAGCAGGAGAACCTATATCATTTCAGATAAGAGGCTGTCCAGTCTCTTCTTGAAAGCCTCCAGTGATGTGGCACCCACAGCTTCTGAAGGGAAGCTGTTCCACTGGCTAATTGTTCCCATTGCTAAGAAGTTTCTCCTTAATTCCAGATTGCTTCTCTCCTTGATTAGTTCCCATCCATTGTTTCTTGTCTTGTCTTCTGGTGCTTTGAAAAATAAGTTGACCCCATCAAGAGAAATGACAAGGCCGAGAGATTTAGAGATAAGGGTTAGATATGGTATAAAAGGGGGATACCACATGGGAATCTATTTTGTTATTTTTTATTAGAAATTTAGACCGGAGAGATTTGAAGTTTAAAACGTATTGAGGATTACCCTAAGAGTATTACATAACTACATATGAGAAATGTGAAGATGGAGTGAAAGATATTAAGAGGGTTTTATTATTATTATTAATTTTATTTTATTATTATTAATCTGTTCTTTTTTATATATACATATTCTAAAATATGAAATTGAGTATTTAAATGACATTAGGAAAACAGAGATTATGATAAATTGTGCTAAAATATGGTATTATGATTAGAAAATGTGAATTATATAAACTTTATAGATTAAAATTGGTTAAAGGGAAGTAAAAAGGGAAATTTAATCTTTTCTTTTTTTACTTTTTGATTTATACATGAAATAGAAAATATAATTGATGAAATAAGGATATGAGAAAATAAAAAATATGATGAATTAGAAGACACCATATTGGAATGTAAAATAGTTATAATGAGAATATTATATTACAATTAAAAATAGGGGAATGAAAATTTATTTAAATTACATGGGTAAATTTTGGCTATGTGGAAACAAAGAAAAAATATGAAATAGTTATATATAATATTGCTGGAATAAATATAAGATAAATAAATATAAATATAAGATAGGTTGGGGGATATACCATGTGGATCCTAAACATATTAATCTTACTTTATTTCTACTCTTCTTTTATAGTTTACTATATATTGGTCTTGAGAAAGTTAATGAAGAAAATAATGTACAATGTAAAATAAAATAGGTGGTAAGCTGAAAATGGAAATAATAGGGGATAAAGAATTGAAAATATATGTGAAGAAATGATTTTGACACTGAATTAATGAATTGAAATATGAAATGGAAAGATTAGTGGAGTGGATAATAATTTGAGGTGATATTAAATAAGAAAGTTCAAAATGTAATTATGACTATGTATAAATGTTGTAATCTGGAATCACGTTACTCATGTGAAGAGATGTGTAAAAAATAAAATTAAAATCTTTTATTAAAAAAAAGTTTAAAAAAAAGAAAATAAGTTGACTTCCTCTTATTTGTAGTAGCCCGTCAAATACTGGAATACTGCTACTATGTTGCCCTTTCTTTTCTCTATACTAGCCATACCTATTTCCTGTAACTGTTCTTCATATATTTTAGCCTCAAGGCCTTTAATCATCCTAGTTACTCTTCTTTGCACTTTTTCCAAAGTCTCAACATCTTTTTGGTAATGTGGTCACCAAAACTGGATACTGTATTCCAGGTGTGGTCTTACTAAGGTTTTATAAAGCTATACTAATACTTCATGTGCTTTTGATTCTATGCCTCTGTTTATGCAACCAAAGATTGTATTAGCTTTTTTTGGCTGCTCCTGCACTCTGCTGGCTCATATTTAAGTGATTGTGCACTAGGAATTCAAGGTCCCTCTCACAGTTACTGCTTTTGAGCCAGGTTTTGTCTAATCTGTACTTATATCTTTGGTTTTTCCTGCCTAAGTGTAAAACCTTGCTTTTCTCCACATTAAATTTCATTTTGTTGGATAGGGCCCATTGTTCAAGTCTGTCAAGATCTTTTTGGATCCTGAGCTGGTCTTCAGTGGCGTTGGATCTTCCTGCTAGCTTAGCATCATCTGCAAATTTGAAGTTCCTTGTCTATTCCCTCATCTAAATAATTTATGAAAATATTGAAGAATACTGGACCTAAAACAGAATTGCTTACTTCCCTCCATGTATATGCAGTATCATACTCGTTGAGTATGGTTTGTCAGCCAGTTACAAATCCATCTGATAGTGGTACTGTCTATCCCACATTTTTCTAGCTTACCAAGAAGTAGGTTGTGGTCTACTTTGTCAAATACTGAAATCTAAGTATACTATGTGCACAGCATTTTGCTGGTCTACTAATTTAGTCACTTTGTCAAAGATTGAAATAATATTAATTTGGCATAATCTGTTTTTAACAAACCCATGCTGACTACTAGTTATAACTTTATTTGTTTCTAGGTGTTTGCAGATCTGTTTTTTATTACCTTTTCCATTGATGTTAGGCTGATTGGTTTGTAGTTTCCTGGGTCTGTTTCTCTTCTCTCTCTTTTTTTTGAAGATGGTAATCATATCAGCTCTTTTCCAATCCAAAGGTAGTTCTCCAGTGTTCCAGGTTTTTTTTTAGAGATATGGTGAAATGATTCTGAAGTAATATCTTCTGGTTCTTTCAGAACTCTGGGATGTAATTCAACAGGCCCCAGTGATATATATTCATTAAGATCATAAACTGTCCTCTTACAATTTTCTTGTGTATTTTAATTTTTATTTCTAGTCTGTCTTTTACATTAAATTCTTTTATGTTGAAATCCAATAAACCCAATTAAAACCATTAATTATCATAATACAAAGTGTAAAAATGTGGCTAAAAAGTAAAATAGCAGAGGAAGTTTTGTATAAAAACCTGCCTTTCCAGTTCCTCATATTCTTTCTCATAAATCCTTGTTCACATAGCATTTCAATATTTCTTTGGCTGGATTTTTTTTACCTCACTACATTATTATGAGGTAGCTTTTAATAGGGTTTTTGTTTCTATTAAATTACATCATGCTTTAAGCTTCTTGTTGGTCCATCCACAGAGATCAGAGATCAGGGGAAAGTCCTGGGAAAATATTACTCCATGTTTAAATTCAGGAACCTGATGAAATTTCCTCTTTTACCAAAAAGAACCTTTTTCCATAGGAAGCAAGACACTGCTTGACCAGTGAATGTCAGCATTCACCAACATCCTGCAACAGGAGAATGGCCATGCTCTAAAGCAGCCTCTGTACCTACAAATATTATGTGAGAATAGGGTATGGTTTTGCATGGTTTTGCATGGTTTTCGGATGGAAGAGCCATTTCAAGAATGATTTGCAACCCACAGCTGCTTCAATTGGTATTATTATTTCTTTAAATGAATGGATATGTAAAGAATTGTTTCTCTCTTGTTCAGGGCAGGGGGCTGACATGCCAGCAGGTTCAAGTTAGGCATTTTGTTGAGCTCAAAAGTTTTGCTGTCACTGTTCAAAATTAGTCAAGGCAAAAACTTGGAACAGTAACATAAAAGTGATGTGGAGAGAAAGACAAGTCCTTCAAAGTAAAAATCTAAAAACTATTTGTGATCTTTGTTTATGCAATGAAGGCAGTAAATATACTAAATATATATGTACAATCCTTTAAAAAAATCCTAAACTTTATTGTTTAATTATTAATGTTATAGTATCCTTTTTAGATTGAAGGATGCTGATGCTAGCACTCTCTGCTATGCTTAAGTACCCTTTGAACACAGGCCTGCCAAATTAAAATGTCACTTTCTATTTTAAAAAAATCTATACTAGAAATTTTTAATCTTCATCGCAGACTTAGTAATAGGAAGTCAAAGTTTAAATTAAGGTGATATCAGTTTATGACATAAAGTCTGAGAACACGATTGACAATTTCAGGGGGGTGGAATCTTTACTGTGCCACTCAAACTTACATGTAAATAGTCCAGTTATATTTGAGCCTTATGTGCTGCTTATAACCAACAATGAAAACTGTTTGGTAATCTCACAATCCAGTGGATAACCCTGTAAATTTGTTTGTGTATTTGTGTATTTGTATTTGTGGGAATTCAGATGGGTTTCCATCTCTGTTAACCTTTTCTGTAGTCTATATATCGAACGGACATAGTATCGTGACTGTTAAATGTGGGCCTCCTACATGAATAGCTTAGTGTACTTATTGATGTAGGGGTTCAATTCAAGCAGGGATAAATAAAATAAAATAATAAGGTATAAATAAGACTATGCCTAAGGAACTCTAGAAATTAAATTTGGACTTTACCAGTTGGCAAGGGGAAGAAGGAATCTCAGTAGGTCACTTGCCTGCTCTAAGACTATGAAGAAGATCCTTAAAGGATCCTCAGTGATTCTTTCACTATCAGTCTAAATGAGATTGAGGGATTTTGATATTAAATATGCAGGTTATTTACAAAATGTTATGAACAGTTAAAAAAATAACAGAGACAGTTTTATAATAGGATGTGTTATGTATGTAGGTTTGAATGTTATTGGTTTATTTGAACTGTTCTTGTAAAATGTCAAATGGTACAGCCTTCTCTGTTGCGGCCCCCGACCTCTGGAATCAACTGCCTCTGGAGCTCCGTCTGGCCCCTGATCTCCGCACCTTCCGCCGCGAATTAAAAACTTGGTTGTTCGACCAACCCGGGCTGTGACCCTTCCTTGGGGGGAGGGATGTCTTTTAATCTATTTTATTGTTGTGTTTCATATTTGGGCTTGTTGGTTTAATGTCTTTTTAAATATTTATTGTTCTATGTTTTAGTGAGCCGAGTCTTCGGAGATGGGGCGGCATACAAGTTCAAATATAAATAAATAAATAAATAAATAAATAAATAGTGCGGGAAGAAACCCTGCACTCCCATTGGCTGGCAGCTACGGCTGCAGGCTATAAGAAGCAGCCGTAGCCAAGCCAGGAAGGGTCTGTTCGAGCTGTAGTCACTTAATAAACTCTTTGCTGGAACTCCTCGCGTCTGACTCTTCATGCAAACTTAACACTGGCGACGAGGATGGGATCTCCCTGAAGAAAAGACGATGCGAAGAACAAGCAACAGAGCGAGATGGCTGCGCTGAACACCCCCCCAGCACCGTTCGATCCGGCGGCGGAAGACTGGGAATCGTATGCGGATCGCTTCCAGATGTATCTGGAAGGGAACAACCTCACCGGCATCCCCGAGAGACGGAAGAGGACGGTCTTTCTCACGCACTGCGGTCCAGCAGTCTTCAAAATGGCAAAGGAGTTAGCGGGAGCTGCAGAGCTGAAGGTAATGGAATGGCCCGATTTAGAGAAACTTTTAAGAGCCCATTACGCCCCTCAAGTATCGTGCCTCATTAAGAGACACGAATTTTACCGTCGGGATCAAGGGGATAGCGAGAATGTTAATGACTTCATGGCAAGTTTAAGGGACATTGGGGGTCCTTGTGACTTTACCAACTTAGAAGAGGCCATGCGTGATCGGTTTGTTTTAGGCCTAAAAGATAAGGTTTTACAAAGCAAACTGTTAAGTTTGCATGAAGAGTCAGACGTGAGGAGTTCCAGCAAAGAGTTTATTAGTGACTACAGCTCAAAAGAACCCGTCCTGGCTTGGCTACGGCTGCTTCTTATAGCCTGCAGCCGTAGCTGCCAGCCAATGGGAGTGCAGCTCTGAATGGGAGGAGGCCTTGAAGTCTGAATTTTCAGAGGTCTTCAGCGAAGGACTGGGCAAGTATATGGGGACCCCTATTGCTTTCAGCCTAGACCCCAAGGTGCCCCCAATTCATTTAAAGCCCAGGAGGGTTCCATTTGTTTTAAAGGAAAAAATTGATGCACAATTAGATAAGCTCATTGCTCAAGGGGTTTTAGAGCCTACTGACCACTCCAGATGGGAAACACCCATAGTCACACCAGTCAAGGCTGATGGGTCAGTGAGAATCTGTGGTGACTATAAGGGGACACTTAACCATGCTGCAGCAGAGCGCATACCCAGTACCAGTTGTGCATCATCTGCTCCATTCCCTTGGCAGGGGTACAGTATTTGCCAAACTGGACTTGGCTCAGGCATATCAACAATTAACAGTTGATGATGCCACTGCAGAGGCACAAACAATTGTGACTCATAGAGGTGCCTTCAAATGCAAAGACTACAATTTGGAGTAAGCGTGGCACCTGGCATTTTTCAAAGCCTTATGGAGAGAATGTTGCAAGGACTGCCAGGGGTAGTGCCTTATTTTGATGATGTGTTAATCTCAGCTGAAAATGACACTCAGCTTCAAGAGAGACTCAGAGAAGTCCTTACCAGATTCAGAAAAGCGGGTTTAAAAGTCAAGGAAGACAAATGTACACTCAAAACAGACAGAGTTGAGTTCCTGGGGTACATGATTGACAAGCATGGCATCCACCCTACTGATGCCAAGGTTAAAGCAATCAAGGAAGCCCTAAACCTAGATGCAAGACAGATTTGCAAGCCTTCCTTGGACTTATTAACTTTTACCACATGTTTCTACCTCACAAAGCATCTATTGCTGAGCCTTTACATCGCCTACTTGATAAGAAAGCTGTTTGGATCTGGGGAGGAAGGAACAGTCAGCATTTAACAGTATTAAGAGACTAATCATGTCTGATGCTGTGTTGATACAGTTCTCTGAGAATTTGCCTGTTGTTCTGACTTGTGATGCATCCCCTTTGGAGTGGCAGGCTTTGTTTGCAGCTTTGTTTATAGAACATTTAGCAGTGTTAAAGAAATTTCATGAATATCTGTATGGCAGGTCATTCACCATTGTTACAGATCACAAACTTTTATTAGGCATTGTGGCAGGAGACAAACCTACACCTAATATCCTGTCACCAAGAATGCTGTGGTGGACTGAATTTCTTGCAGCCTATTCATACAAACTGATTCACAGACCTGGCAAGGACATTGGACATGCTGATGCACTGAGTCATTGCCCACTACCTTGCCACAAGGAGGACTTTGAACTTGAGACTCACACCTTTTTCCTGGAGACCGTTGCTAAGCTTCCAGTCCATGCTGCTGAGATTGCCAGAGAATCTGCCAAAGATGCTGTGTTGGCACCTGTTATGGGCTGGATTAAGAAAGGTTGGCCTCTTCAAGATCTACCTCACCTTGCCCAACCTTTTAAGTCCAGGCAAACTGAATTATCTGTATTAAGAGGATGTATTTTGTGGGGTAACAGGGTGGTTATTCCTGCAAAACTGCAAAGGGAGGTTTTGGAAATGTTACATGAGGGTCATCCTGGGATTGTAAGGATGAAAGGTTTGGCCAGGAGTTATGTATGGTGGCCAGGTATTGACAAAATGGTTGAAAACTGGGTAGCCTCTTGTCCCAATTGCCAGGTAGTCAGGCCTGCTCCACCTCACGCCCCCATACAGGAATGGGAATGTCCTAGGGGCCCATGGTCTAGAATCCACATTGATTTTGCAGGCCCTACAAGAGGGCACACTTTTCTAGTTATAGTAGATGCATATTCCAAATGGCTAGAGGTAATTCCCATGACATCCACTATAACTGAGGCTGTCATCAAGCAGCTCAGAAAATTGTTTGTAACCCATGGGTTACCAGATGTCCTTGTTTCTGACAATGGCCCTCAATTCACATCTAACATTTTTGAATCCTTTCTAGCTCAACAGGGTATCAGACATGCCCTCACTGCCCCTGGGCACCCTTCGCCAATGGCGGGCTGAACGCATGGTAGCTTTACCAAAGAGAAGCTTCAGCAGCTGGGCCCTGGGGATATCACTGAGAAGCTTGAAAAACTTCTTAGTGTTCAACACATCACTCTAGCCCATCAAATAACTTGTCCCCAGCAGAGTTGTTGATGGGTAGGAAACTTAGGTCTCCCTTGACGCCTTCATCCCACTTACGCACCCAGCACCACTGGATTCCACTTCCAAAGTTCATTCTTTTAGTGTGGAGATTCTGTCTATGCTAGGAACCTTATAGGTGAACCTTTGTGGATTCCTGCTGAAATAACTCACATCACTGGCCCTCGTTCTTACAGGGTACAAACAGAGGATGGCCTCCTCTGGAGCAGGCACATTGACCAACTTAGATCCAGGTTCCCTCAGGAACATCACCCCTGTCTCTCTCTGGGTCCCTCACCTGATGTCTCTTCTAGGGGAGAAGGGGGAACAGGAGGAAAATCAGGAATCAACCCCATGTGTAGAGCCATTGCGACAGGAACCATCCGAACCCTGTCACAATGCCAAGATCCATCCTTAGAAGTGGAAGATTGCACATCACTACCTGACTTGGGTGCTGACATTGGAATGGAGATGGGTTGGGAGGAGAGACCAGATTCTAACAGTCTAACAGGGTCTTCTTTCACAGGAAGTCCCAACAGGGAAATGTCAGTAGACACATTTCCCTCTCACTGGGTGAGAGCGTTAAAACTTCTGAACCACGAAGGTCTCAGTTACCGCATAAGAGCCCCACCTATTTAAAGGAATACATTAGATAGGTTGGGGTTTGGTATGGACTGAACCTAGTGGGGAGGGGTGTTATGTATGTAGGTTTGAATGTTATTGGTTTATTTGAACTGTTCTTGTAAAATGTCAAATGGTATTGGTTTAAATAGTGCGGGAAGAAACCCTGCACTCCCATTGGCTGGCAGCTACGGCTGCAGGCTATAAGAAGCAGCTGTAGCCAAGCCAGGACGGGTCTGTTCGAGCTGTAGTCACTTAATAAACTCTTTGCTGGAACTCCTCGCGTCTGACTCTTCATGCAAACTTAACAGGATGGGTCTTCAATATTGACACATTAAAACTTCGAAATGAAAGCGTAAGAGACTTCAACACTTAATGCATAGTCTTGGATTCACAGATATTATGAATCCAGCAGTAAAGGCAGGTATATTTTACTCAGATAGACATAAATCCCTCTCTAGGATAGACTATACATAGATATGTAAAACTTTTTCAATAGATAGATAGAACACCTAACATACTTATTCTCTGAGATTTGGTGAGATGGGCAGATGAAACTGGGGTCCCACAAATAAGCCAGTCAACACAAAAGATCAACACAAAGATCTTGAATTGGACACAAAAACAAGCTAGCACCCAAAGCAGCTCAAGAGTTGTGACATGTGCTCTACCAGAAGCACACAACAAATGTTCATGCTGATGCATATTGCATCATGGATTTTCCTTTTTTGATTTCAAGTATCTCTGAAGTCTGTAATTCTATTCAAAGTGGAAAATCTCCCGATGGACTGTGAGAGAAAATTTATAAAGAATTTAAAGAGATTTTAATGCCTGAATTTCTATTTTTATGCAATACATTGTACCAAGGGAACTGCTTACCTGAATCTAAGATAATTTTGATCCTTAGAGCAGGTAAAAATAAAGAACGGTTCCTGGATTGGGTATGTCTAGTTTAATGAAAAGAAGGACTAGGGGAGACATGATAGCAGTGTTACAATATCTCAGGGGCTGCAACAAAGAAGAGGAAGTCAAGCTATTCTCCAAAGCACCTGAGGGCAGGACAAGAAGCAATGGGTGGAAGGTAATCAAGGAAAGAAATAACCTAGAGCTATGGAGAAATTTCCTGACAGTTAGAACAATTAATCAGTGGAACAACTTGCCTCCAGAAGTTGTGAGTGCTCCAATACTTGAAGTTTTTAATAAGAGATTGGATAAACATTTGTCTGAAATGGTATAGGCTTTCCTGCCTAAGCAGGGTTGGACTCCAAGGTCCCTTCCAACTCTGCTATTCTATTCTATTCTATTCTATTCTATTCTATTCTATTCTATTCTATTCTACCCTACTCTACTCTATTAGGGTGGTTCCTGTCACTATAAACAAATGAATATATTATGTAGCAAAATCTGTGTAAAGGAAAACATATATCTTATGTATAAAAATACATGTATAGGAAAAATAAAATACCCTTTTATTTAGGTTTAAATTAAGAGACATCTGTTTAATTAGAAATAAAAAGTTTGCTGTGACTTTACAATAAGGAAACATTTGTTTCAGCAGAATATGGAAGGAAGGGGAAAAGATATTCATGCTGATAGGCAGAAATGCTTGATAATGATTGGCTAATTTCCTATAAAAAGGGAGATTGAATGGTGTCCTGGTGTGGCCACTTATCCAAAGCTAGTAACTTTGGATCGAATAAACATATCTCCTTTAACTCTGGCTTGATCATCTGGTGATTTACATTAAATTCAGGGTTTGGGACATAAACAGAGAAAAAGAAGAAGTCTCATCTTGACACTACCAAAGATTTTCACAAATAATTCCCCAAGCACAATTCATGATCAATGAGCCAATGAAATATTTTGCAATTACTGGCCTGTATATAATAATAGTATAATTGAATTGGCCCCAACTGTAATCATATTGAAGCTAGTTATGATTAAGTTCCAATTATTTCAGTCTATTCATAAGACTGACTCTACTATTCATTTGCCTTGTGAAATATCTACTTATGCTGTAATGTAATACCAATATATAGATTCTTTAGTTTCAGACATAGACAGAAAATACAGAAAAGTTTTGAGTCATACCTTTTTTTTGTGACCATTTATTTGAAAAGGTGATTAAAATAATTATCTTTTGCATCTCTATTTGAACAAAGTTTTTCAATTAATTTCTGTGAATAATGCAGCTGCCAAATCTGATATTTGTTAACTGAAAAATAGGTTGTCATGTATTCAGTGGTATTTACTGCCAGATAAGTATCGGACTGCAATCTTTAATTAATCTGGATTAAAGCTGATGTATTTCTAAGAAGGTTTTTTTTAAATCTTCACCAGCGAAATAATAATTAAAAATATATACCAAGATAAAAATATGCAAAAATCATACAAATTTGCAATGAATTTACATATAATACCCAAGATAATAGGCCATTTAAATTTTAACACATCTTTCTTCCCAACCCAATACTTCCATAGCAAACTGTAACATAAATTATATTGTATGTAATTATGTGTGTGTGTGTATATGTGTGTGTGTGTGTGTGTATGTATACACATATACATACATACACATACCCCCCCCCACACACACATATGTTTTCTTAAGTTTTCGTGGGTATTTATATGTATGGTATTCAGCTTTGTTCAGGTATTTTCCCACATCATTATAGTTGCTTTTAAAGTTGTAGCGACGTTTCGGCAGAATCTCATCTGCCATCCTCAGGCTTGTGTATTGGGTTCGTCTGTGTGTCAGGCTTTCACAGCCTTTTCAGTTTTAAATTTGGTGCTAGCCTCGTGCTGTGTTAGAATGGTTTTTTTCTTCATCCTGATTGGTTGGGAGTCTTGGTCTGCAAAATCACAGGCCTGATCCACAAAAACACACTGAGACATAATAGAGACCTAGAAGATGAACAGACCTATGGAACAGCTGTCCTGCCCTACATAAGAGGTACTACAGACAAAATCAGTAAGATACTACACAGGCGCCACATCAAGACTGCCTTCAAAACAGACAGAAAAATAGCAGCCATCCTAAGAAACCTCAAAGATAAAACTGACCTGGAAAACCAAGGCATATATTATTTATTATTATTATTATTTATTTAGAC